>OX451348.1:39192950-39529147 GCA_949629155.1 Myopa testacea | reverse complement strand
GAGAACAAGGCACAACATTGAAAAGTCGCAATTTATATGTAACTCATATTAATTATTCTTTATTATTTATGATTGTTTTATTTGTATTAATTTATATGCTTTTGCTTTGTTTTTGCTTTGGCTTTGGTTGCTTAATCAACAACAACAACAATCATAACAATAACAACACACAATACACGACACTAAACAACACTACAAAACATCTTAAATGCAGTTAAAAACTTCATTTGTTGTGCATCAAATCCGTTATAGTTTGACATCGAAACTTCAAGAAGGTAGCCAATGATTTTTGATGTACCACACAATCGATTTATCGTATTATTTCCAATATTATTTTTACTCCTTTCGACTGTGCCGTTGATTTCTGCTTCTTGTTTTCTTACTTATTTTTAGTGTACTCACTTTTCTGAGATTATCTGCGGCTTGCGGCTTTTAAAGTGCACCGTGTATAGAGTTCAGCCGAGTTCAATTGAAGTGCTTTGAAAACACTTGCAGGCTACAAACAGAATTATTTTGCTTTAATTGGTTTTCTAATAAAAGCTAAACGAATGCTGTTTTGGTGCTTTTTTTGCTGATCAAAGGTTCACGAATAGATTCATGCAGTTGGGATGAATTATATTGCCATATACACACTCGAACATACTTGTATTTATAGCTTAATAGAGATGAAAAAATAGTACATAATCGAATACTAACACATAGCATGGCATGGCCATCGCTTGGTTTGTTTTTGGAGTGCTTTGATAATTATTATTATTTGGATATTGAGTAGTGACTGAATTTGAACTTCATTATTCGCATTCACTTTATTTAATTTTGACAGCGATTCCAAAAAGAAACCAACCGATGGCCCACCCTTTATGTTGAAAATAGATTTGGGTTGATTTGTAAAATTGATTTATTTATTTGCTTGCTAAGCATTCAGACAGGAATATAAACCAAAATCGCAGAGAGGATGACCATAAAAATAGATCTCTTGGCTATCATAGACCATAAATCAGACCCCAGAAGACCTGTGATCGTGGTTGAACTGAACACTGATCATAGTTAGAGAGCTACCAGCATTATAACGATGCTCATCTCTTCTCTCCCCTCTTCTTCTAAGCTCTACGCCCCTGAATGATGATATTTAAATCAGGCGGGAGAAAACACCATTTTTTTTATAAGGTCTCTTCTATAATACCAGTTATTTTTTGTAGTCACGAATTCCTGCATTAAAATTAAAAGACTGCATTTAGAATTATAACTGAATTCGCTTTAGTACTGAATTGAAAGAACATTTTTTGATTTCTGTAGTTGCTCGTGTTTCGATATGATTTCTTCGAGTCATCGATTTGATTCGAGTTTCGTTGTGTGTTCAAATATTTTTGTTGTTTTTTTTTGTGTGGCTTAAATGGCGTTTTTTTCTGTCGGGTGCCAAACCGTAAGACTGCGAATTTATAAAACCGCGGCTGGTGGTGGTGGTGGTGGTGGTTACTGAACCCTTTCATAATATTATGCAACAGCAACAACAACACCATTGAAATTATTATCAATTTTTAAGATGACTTTTACATCAATAGAAATAATAACAACAACAACAACAACAGTAGCACCTCGATACATTTACTCTAACCACAAACGTCAATCTATCGACCGTTGTTGATGATGATGATGATGATCCACAAGCAACGTCTTCTGATTTCTTCGTTGCTTTTGTTGTTGTTATAATTATATTGTATAACAAGATGAGTGTTAATAAGAAAAACGTTGAGTACAGCTTGGAACAGCAACAACAACAACAACAATACATAGTAAGACAACAACAACAATTTTACGCTCAGTGCAATTTTATTTTTTCATTATCACTACTTCAAGTGATTCGCCATTCGCGATAATTGACGATGTCATCGTTGCGAATAAAACTCAAACGAATCCTAAACGAACATTGAAGATCGATTGTCGATGAATCGATCAGCTGAATCGTGTTCGAATCTAACCGAAACAGGTTGCGGCTACCTTCTCACGCTTTGAAGTGTACAACAACCCAGCCGGAGTAGCAGTCGAGAAGACACCGCTGGCCACTTTGACTTGGATCTTTCTTTCCTTTCAGTGGCTTTTCAGTCGATTGCCCTCGATCACTCAGTCAGTCAGTCATTCAGTCAGTATCCAAGATCAAGCAAAACAATAGTCGTGCATAGCTTCTTCTTTCGTTGTTGGTTGTTCGTGTTTCGGTTGGGGTTTCTGTGTTCTTTTCTAGGTTCCTCCGAGCTGGCGTGTTTACTTAACTCAATAAATTTGCACCGATAAGATAACTAAATTTAATGCAAGCTAATCGTAAGGGTTTTTTTTTTTGCCAGTCAACTAATTGAAGTGATCCGTGAATTGAACGCGTTTAATTTAAAAGAAAAACAAAAAAAAAAACAAAAAGAAAATCAAGTTTAATATATTTTTTTAACTCCAAGTGATTGTGTTTTTCTTATTTTATTTTCGTTGCTTTGATCGCAGTTGCTTATGACTCACTTCATGGCTACAGACATCATCATCGCACCGGCCGCCTCTCGCTGTACTCATCGCTTCTAATCTTCGAGCATGTCTTCGTTTTCAATGCAGAGACTGCGTTCATTTCTGCCGGGCGGCCAACGCGGTTGTGCGCCCCCTGTTGCCGCCCCCGCCTCCACTGCAGCAGTCAGCTTGGAGCCTGAGATCGGTTTCCAAATTTCCATTGATTGTCAACAGAGTACAGTAACATCCACGACGAGCACAGCAACTGTTGACAACAGCGATGTAGCGTTCGCCGCATACCAAAGCACAACAACAGTGCCAGAGCTTCATGTGCACTTGATGGCGGCGCGACATCTGCCGACTCTTTTCGGCTTCAAAGTGGTACAAGGCTACTTGGTCAAAGTGAGTTGTGTCCCTGCTGAGTTGTGTATTTGTACCTTATTGAGTACATAAACCACTTGCTGCTTAAAGCTCCGGTTTCGATTCGTTTTCAGGTGAAGCTTTTCCCCGGCTCAAAACGTTTGGACAGCAGCATTCAAACGAACTCATGGCCGAAATTTAATGAAACCTTCAAGTTTCCGTTAGCGCCCGAAATTAAGTGAGTGAATGAGTTACGTCGTAATTGCTCGATAGCTCGATTAAACAATTGATTATTTATTCATTTCGTATGCTTCCTAACAGACCTTCGTTGAAGTGTTCGTCGAGACGCGGCTGCAAAGCGGTGGCCGAATTCACACCCGACATTTTCAGTGGACATTTCGTGGTGTTTACTGTTTTCGCACTCCTGGAGTTACCACCAGCGGTGAGTTGTTGGGTGTTATGGGCGGCGGAAGGATTAACGTATGTATACCATTAAGTGAAGTAAATTGACGTCGATCAGTTGAGAAACTGCCGAGTGTGTTGCTTCAAACAAGTCAAATGCAGGTTCTACGTATATCAGACCACGATTGAGGTGGACTGGGCTGTCATGGCACTTCAAGAACCCCATTTGACATGTGTCAAGCATTGAATAACTTTTATTGTGAGGCGACTTCACAGTTTGATGTATGCGGGGGTCATGTGGACTTATTTTGAGTATCTCTCCGGGTTTATTTCGTCTACATCGATAAGACGATCGTCTACATGGTCCAACAAGGACCAATCTATAGATCATCTTAACATACAATATGTATCTATTGTCCAATTAAATTTATTTTATTGTTGACCTTGTTTTCGTTTCAGAGTTTTAATCGGTTAAGCAAAACCTATCGTTCGTTACGTGATAAAAGCTCGAACCTGGTGCAAAAAGTGGTCGAAAACTCGAGTAGTGTTAAGGAAAATGGTACCAGCGGGGCACCAGGCAATGACAATCCGTCGCCGCGACAAAATGGAGATAATCAGAAAATGAAAAGAAAATCCAGCAACGGATCGAATCCAAGAGACGCGATGCCGCCGCTGACGATTAGTGAGTCACGTCGAAATATCGGTAGGTATTAAAGAAGAAGAAGAAGAAAGAAAAATAAATGAAAACAACATAATCTTTAATATTCTAACTATCGATAACATTCATTTAGGTTCTGTGACATGTTACCTGGAGCCGAAACTGTTTAAGCGTAACACACGCAACGGCTTGTATTCGACCGAAGAACTCTGGTTGCCCATTAAAGATATAACGACGACGGTGCCCAAAGTAACCACAAATAAAGTGAGTACCAGAAGGGTTAAAGAACAATTCAATTAAGAAAAAACGTAAGGATATTGCGGATAAAAAATAGCATAAAAAAAGTAAGAAAGAAAGAAAAAAAGAAAGAATTAAAAAAAGGAACTCGGGCACATAATGAAAGAAATAATAAATGAGATAAACAAAGAAAGAAGGAAGGAAAAAGGAACAGAATGAAAACAATAAAGAAAGAAGTAAAGAATGAAATAAAGATAGAAAGGAAGAAAGATAGAAACATAGAAAGGACAGAAAAAGAAAGTAAGAATGAAAGAAAAAATAAATAAAGAAATATAGCTCACTTTTTTATGAAGTTTTTAGTTTAAGTACAGGATTCGAAAGTCTTTTTTAAAGTTTTTTATATCAATTCGGTTAAATTACTGGTTAACTTGGTCACAGCAACTTAAATAACTCGGTTAAGAGTTTTATTTTAATTAAAACTTTATTAAAGCCTTAAATTGTTTCTACTCATTTAAAGCATGAATAAAAATGAATGTTGGATTCACTGTTATTTTCTTCGTCTCTTTCTTGCACAGCTGGTCAATTCGGCGAAAGGTATCGTGGAGATCATCTTGGAGCTGCGTGACCTCAGTGAGAGATCAACGTTAACCACAAGCGATGCGCTTAAGCCCGATAAAAAAAATACAAATGGTCACCTTGGCGACGGTGATGGTGGTAACGATGGCGATGATGATGGTGAAGGTGTTATACCCCGACAGTTAGGTGGTTCAACTGGGCCCTCTAGAGCGCCAGTGGTAACTCAGCCACCTGCTCCGCCTCCTCCCCTCAAACATCAGCATCAATGGAAACGCATGACCTTCGAGGTGAAGCGCAAAATGCAACTGAGCAACACGTCGAAGTCGGCAACGAGACAACTCGAGCTGCGCGTCACCACGTCACGGATGCGTTGCTCCCACAAGGTCAAGGATGAGCTGGAGGCCAACGCGGGCAGCGTGTACGTCAAGACTACCGTCTTCGAGCACAACATCTACGTGGACGCCTGGAAGTCGGCGAACTTTTATCCCTCCCTCTCGACCAAGTGGGATGTGGGCGAGGCGGCGACGCTGACAATTCCGCTGCACTCGCTCGACGACTTGGACAAGCTGCTCATACGCACGACGCTGGCGACGAAATCAAAAATGGCCAAAAAGTTGGTGCTGGGCACCGTGTTTGTGGGCGTGGGCGTGCAGGGCAGCGGCGCTCAGCAGATGCGTCGACTGCAGGAGGTGCATGCGGGGGAAAGCGTCGCCGAGTGGCATTGTTATCAGTAAAGTCAACCGGTGTTCATTACTTCAGTTGTTTGTTGTTATTGATAATTTTTAGTATTTATTTTATAATTGTTTTTTAACCTCTTCGTTTTTTCTTTTTGATTCATTCACAGCCATTAATACAACGAAAAGTATTTTAATTACAATAGCTAAGTTGAATTTATGTATGTTCTAAAAATGTGTTGTTTTCCTATAAAAAAAAATAAGCGAAGAGTTTCTTAGAACATGGTAAATATTAAGATAATTTTTTTAACGATAATATTAAAGCGGTTAAAATAATAAAGTAATCAAACTCCCTTAATTTTTAATCTTTTTAAATTCTGCATAACAGACGAAGGTCATATCTTATATGCAAGATTATATCCCCCTTAAAAGAACCCAACCTATTTAAAGTCCCTTATGGGCCCAGAATTCTTCTTCTAACGGTTATCACTTAAAAGATCTTTCATTAGATGTCAGAGGTTGTAGGGTGTGTTTCAGCTTCGGTCAGGCCTGAGATAGCACCCTTTCTGGTCAATGCTATCTCCTGTCTTATCTTATGTATCATTATCTTTCTTATCTTTGATATCATCTCGACAATCATTCACTTTATCGCTCTTTTTCGCATCATCTGCAGAATAAAAGGAATTGTTATAGAAGAAGTTATACAAGATATTTTCCAATATTTTAAAATTCAACTTCAGTTGTGGAACATTACATTAAGTCCTCTTCCTCCCCTTCCCCCGTTCCCCCTGTTAATCATTATGAATTACAAAATAATTGTTTTAGGCTGGCAAAAATACTGTCAAAAACTACTACTGGCAAAAATTTTTGCAGTCATCAACAGCATCATTATGCTAATCAACAACATCATCGCCATTGTAACGACCTTTCTTTCTAGCTGGGATGATACTCAGTCGCGTCCAAGGTTCGTTCAGTTATTTATTGATTGGACCAAGAGCACGCTTTTATTCCGCTGTTGGTTGATATCGACACTTTATTTCGTTACTCTAGATTTATTATAAATTTAAATTTACAGGATTAAATAGCTTTTAAAAGAGAACTCAGTCTGTTCCCGATATTCACGTGTTCCCCTTCTGTGCAAACCCGTGTGACAGAAAGAGACCACGGTAATGGGGCAACCGTGCTCTAGTGCGAGTATATAAAGGGTCCGCCAATTAAATTTTTTTTTTTTTTAAAATGCGAGTGTAGCTTCGGCTGTGTGGCACGTAGCGCCGTCCTGTTGAAACCAAATGTTGCCAATATCCTCCTCTTCAACATGGCCCGATAACGATCGCCATTGACTGTAACGGCCACTCCTTGCTCATTTTCGAAGAAAAATGTCTCAATTATGCATCTGGACCAAAATCCGCACCAAACAGTGACTCGTTTTGGGTGCACCGGCTTTTCAATGTATGCGTGCGGGTTTTCTGTGCCCCAAATGCGACAATTTTGCTTGTTTACAACCCGCCAAGATCAAAATGAGCTTCATCTGAAAAGATGATTTTTTTGGCAAAATCGGCATCGGATTTTCAAAGTAATGTCGCAATATTTCCCAGCGTTGTTCAAGCGTTAACACAACCATATTCGTTCAGCGGAAGGACAAAACCAATTATGTGTCAAATCAGACATGAGCTAAGTGATACCATTCACGAAATAAGTACTAGTTGAAAAAAAAAACAACGTTAGATAGCGGACCCTATATCATATGTGTATGTACCGTGAACTGGCCCTGTTATGTAACATAATTTTAATTATTAAATTGTCGTTACACCATCATGATCATGATCACCATCATCTTTAATGGCTTAGTTTTGTTTTAGTTTGTTGTTGTAAAGTGTGGTGGATGGTTCTTTCCCTCATCAGCATCATCATCAGCATCAGAGTTGGGAGAAGAGTGGCGAGAAGAGTTGCTTCACTTACGAGCAACATTGTTAATAAATGTTGATTAACATTTTGCTGTTGAGCAACATTTTAATGGAGCTTCTGTGCAAAAATTAATTCTTATATTTATCTTTTCCTATTATTATTATTTGTGATGATTAAAAAACATCTTCTTTGGTGTTAATTCCACAATTATTCCAATTGCTAAATCCTCATCTGCTACTGCCCCTGCTGACTTTAGGCCTATTAGTATATTGCCGGTTATGGGTAAGATACTTGAAAGGATTATGTATTTGCAAATATCCTCTTATTTGGACCAGCACAAACTATTATCCCCACTACAATCTTTCTATCTTTATTAATGATATCTTCTCAGCCTGTGAGTATGCCTCCATACATGCTTATGCCGACGACATCTAAGTCTACTTGTCTAGGCCCTTAAATCTCATTGAAGACCTGTGCTTCAGACTGAACTCTGACTTATCTTCACTGAGTGATTGGGCTTCAGCCAATTTACTACGCATCAATCCCTCCAAGACTAAAATTTTGCCCATTATGAGGAAGAATACTAAAATTGATGAGGTCCCTCCTTTGTTTATTGGATCCACTAGGCTGAATTTCGTAAGCAAGGTAAAAAACCTTGGATTTATACTTAATTCCAATTTAACTTGTATTGATCATGTGAATAGTTCAGTTGGTAAAATTTATAGCATGCTGAGGTGCCTGCGATCTTCTGCGAGCTATACTCCTCTAGAGACCAGACGCAGACTGGTCAAACAATTGGTTATGCCATACATAACATTCTTTTGTGTTGTTTATTGTCATCTTGACTCTCACTCCCAGCGTAAGCTTATTGTGGCCTTTAACTGTGCTGCCAGGTATGTTTATTCAGTCAGTCGTCCAGACCCTATTTCTGAAGTAAGTAAAGGTATCCTAGGTTGTGGATTGGCAGAATATTTAAATATTTTGAATATTAAGTTTCTGCACAGACTTATTTACACACAAAACCCCCCGTACCTGTATGATAAACTTATGCAATTCCGATCTTCAAGAGCTATAAATTTCATTGTTCCGAGATACAGATACCTCAACAGCAGTCGATTTTTCTTCATTAGCACCATCAGACTTTGGAACACTTTACCGTTGTCTTTGAGGCGGATTTTGCGGAGTGGCCATTTCAGACAAGCTGTTGTTGCACACTTCTCAGGTGTTTAATCGAGTGCTCAGCTTAATACTCTTCTTAGCTTAAGTTTCTTATTCTTATTCTTTTCTAATTGTAATTTATTTTTCATTTCCTTCTTTATTCTTAATCCATTGTTAACTATTTTTTGATGTGTTACGATTTTTTTATTTTTATTTAATGTATTTATTAATTGATAAATGTATGTCATATTGTTAATACTTTTCGTTGAGGCACTATAAAAGATTAAGTCTTAGTGTGCGTGACTGAATTAAATAAATAAATAAATAAATAAATAAATAAAAAAAATAAATAAATAAATTAACTCCGTTGAGAGGTTCTGTAAAACATCCGAAGGAAGAAAGATCAGAAATAGCTTCAGTTTCGTGATAAAGCATAATTATAAATCTACAACAGTCGCGAGCTGGTTAAACATTCTCTTAAATTAATTCTAGCTTTCAGAGAGAAGAAAAGAGAATCAAAGAAGAGAAAAAAAAGGAAAATAAATTTAGAATAATATTTCTATTTTTATATTTCATGCTTATTTCTACAATTCATATTTTGCCGAATCAAAAGACATATACGATATAATGTAGAAATGTCCAGATCATGCCACAAGAAACTTTGCAAGTATTACTTTGTGCTTATATATGGACATACATATGTATCTCTTCTTTAATTGTTCAACAGAACTCGATATATACATATAATCAGTATATTTCAAATTTAAGTATATAGTATATAATGAATAACGTAAGTTATTTATAAAGTACAAAATGTCAAAGTAGGAGGATCACGCCTATTATAGATACAGTATACTATTATATACAATATATACTAGAAGACATGTTATTGGCAGATATGGGGAAAAGTGGGCTGATCAGTGGGATTACGATAACTTTTTTTCAATATAGTAACCTTTAGATTTCAATCCTTTGAGCTTGAGTCTTTCATAGAGTCATCTTAGCTCGATTAGTCATGAAGGACATGCGTTTAATATATCTAATGGATCCCTTGTAGTTGTGATTTCTACAGACGTATAGACATAAAGAAGAAAGAGTGGATAAATGGTCTACTTTATCACAGGATGTACCTGATGTGCACTAAATTCAGATTAATGCCCTCCTATACGACAAATAAATATAAAAGGATGCGAGGATGTACAGTTTTTATTCAAATATCTACATACGTTTGCACTCAATCGATTTTAGCGAACAGACAAACAGACCGAAGAACCGACCCCCTGTACGCCCGGTCGAGGCGGAGTCAACTGAGGAGGGGATGCTGATGAAGAATGCATGCACAAGGACACTTGTCTACGCCTGCCTCCTTCTGTTCGTTACAAATGCAACGACGAACTCAATATATATGCATGTATGTATTTACCTTTATCCTGTATACCATCGGCTGGTGGATCCATTAATTTAATGAATTAGCCTTGTAATGTTATACACAAAGTGCACCTCTTGTGAATAATAACTGAATTCAATAATAAATGAATAAATATACCCTACACCTTTAGGTTAGGAGTATATTAACTTTGTTACGAATGTGTAACGCATAGAAATATAAGAGATAGATATAGAAAAGTATATGTATATATTCTTGATCAGCGTCCCCTCCTGATTCTATTTAGCCATGTCCCTCCGACTGTCTGTCTGTCTGTCTGTCGGTGGAAGTCACCATCACAGGGGAACCAGTGAAGATATCGGAATGAAATTTTGCAGAAATATCCGTTGTTGTTGCGTAAGGGGTGGTCTTGGTGAAATAGGCAAAATCGGTCAACGGCCGGGCCTACTATTTATTTGCGTCGCATTACTCGTTAATGTGCCGAATATGGGCGTCTCCTGCCCACTTTTACTTTACCTCGACCGCAAAAATTTTAACATGGGTTATATTGTTAACTATACAAACTATCTGAATTAAACTATACATAGCATTTTATAGTCCAACAAATTGTAGTTGTTCAAAAACTGGGCTTGGTTGGCCAACTTCACGGTGTAGGGTATTAAAGATTCGGCCAGGCCGAATATAGCACTCTTTCTGGTTTTGAATCATCTGCATGTATTGAAAAATGTATGTAATTCGGTACAAAATTAAAATAGTAGCTTTAGAAAATTCTGATTCTCTTGCGATAACAGGATGTCATGCAAGCTGATGTCCTTGAGCTGATGTTCGATCCAGTACAAGTGCTCTTTGCGTCATTTCGGTGTCACTTACTCAGAGGTTCGTCATTTAATAACTATAACATATAATTACTACGTGTACCTGGTAGCTTTTGCACACAATTGCTACATAACATTCTACACCTGAATAGCGTTAATTTACAGAGAACACGGACGATTGCTGAGGTTTGCCCACTCAATCGCTCGCGTGTCTTCTTTAGTCTTCACATAAACTCTGGTGTAGTCTAACTTAAATCGATATAAAAATTAATATTTTTGGTGCAGTTAAAATGAAAGTTTTCGGTGCTGCAATAATTATATTCTGGTACTTTTCTTTGGTGGTTTGTGTACTTGGGAATGAGTTGCATCGTCTTGTGCAGGATCTGGAGGATCGTATACAGGCGCGAACAACGGTGTATTATGATATGTTCGACAGTCCTTTAATCGAGGGCCTGCTGCGGAATAGCAGAGTTCCCAATATTGTGATCCGAGAAGAGGTCAAATTCGAGTTGAAGACACATTTCAACTCTCAAATTTTAGCAGTTGTTTTTATTGAATCGCGTTTCGATGACGGCCTGATGAACACTCTGAGGAGGACTTTGAATGGTTGGTATGGAACGGATATGCTTTTTGTGGCGGATGACCTACTGTCCAAAACACCCTGGATGTGGCTTTTTGACTGGTGTTGGTCGAGTGGATTCTACAACGTTTTGCTAGTCTCTTCGCAGCAGCCAACCAAGTTACTTACATTCAACAAATTTCCCCGTGTACAAATAAAAAGCACAACCATAACCACGTATTTTGAGCAACGCAACGTTTGGCGAGATTTTCACGGTTACCAGATACGTGCAGGTGTTGCTAATTCGCCGCCCAGGTCAATCTCATATAAAGATCGGTCCAGTGGGGAAACAGTATTAAGCGGGACCTTGTACCAAACAACCCAGTTGTTCGCTAAACGTCACAATGCAACGCTAGCGCCTGTGACTTTCCAGGACACCTCTGCCTGTCTTAGCAGTTTGGGAGAAAAGCTACATGACATATGCTTGCACGGAGCTGCTTTTCACACCAACCAAAGATATGAGCTCGCAGTAGTACCCCAGACGTATTCTTTGCACTTATTGGTTCCATTTGCGCGGCCCCTGAAGAAGTACGAGTACTTCCTCCTGCCCTTCGACTTACGAACCTGGATCGCTATACTTATGGCCGTAGGTTTCATTGCAGTGGGCATCTCCTTGCTACGTTGGCGGGATGTCGGGCTTTGGGATTTCAGCGGCTCACTGCTTACATCATTTAGCAGCTTGCTTTATCTGGGATTCAGGTTAAGAAGAACAACATCCAGAGCCAAGTTTCTGATTTACACGATCATGATTGCAAGCGGCTTCATTATCAGCAACTTATATTTGGCCAAGTTGTCCAGCTTCCTCACCTCAAACGTGTACGAAAAACAGATTGAATCGGTTGCAGATTTGTCGGAAAAGAATGTCACGGTTTTGATTAATCAATATCTTGCACAATTTCTTAGTACTATTACCCTGCCGGAAGAACTGTGGAAGCAAATTAAGATAGTCGACTCTACTACTTTACTTTCACATCGCCTAGCATTGAACCCAGAGTATGCGTACATATGCACAGAGGATTCGTGCTCGTTTCTGCTGCACCAGCAGATTTTAATGACACGTCCCAGATTGAAACTGATGTCACAGGAACTGGCCACCACTTTAACATCGTTCCCGCTTGTGGTCTCATGGCCTTTAAAGGAAGCATACAATGAATTTCTTCTAAATATATTGAGCATGGGTTTGTATGAGGCAATTTCTAGACGTTTTAATGAAGAGGCCATAAAAGCTGGTCTCATTACGATATACAGAACAGAAATCAAGGAAGATAGGAAACCTTATTCCATGGAGGATTTTCAAGTGTTATTGATAATATTTGCGATTGGCTACTCAGCTGCATTGTTGGTATTTTGCATGGAAATTTTAATATTTTACTTTTCTAAACTTAGATCCAGACGTCAGTAAGAGCTTAATGCAGTTCCATACAACTAAAGGCTTAATCAAAATCAAGAGAAAATGGAAATAAATATGCATCTTATTTGCCCGATGAATTTCTTTCAGATTGAAGGATTGTTGGGTTTGTTTGGTCCCATAGTACCTTTATATTAAAAAAATTTACAATGGGAGATAAAGGGTTGATAATACAAATTATACTCGTTTGACATGTACTAAATGTACTAACTCACTTATCGTATATCTTTGCACTTCACACCACGCTACTAAACGTCCATCTTTTGTATAACTTATAATGCAAAAACAAGCGGACCACACGCATAATTAAAAGAGAACTTAATACTAATATTGTAAGCATAATCATATATACATATGTATATATAGCACACCTTGTAATTTTTATATTCACCGATTAACTTGTTTAATTATACTTTAATCTAAATTCGATGTTACTATTACAATCAATAAATATTAAAAAAAAATAAACTAAAATTGTTTAACTTGTTGTGTGAGATAAAATGAATTTTATTTATTTTATTTATTTATTTATTTTACTGCATAAAAGTAGGGTAATACTGATCGATTATTTGTGTACTATTGTATTCTATTATATCGGTGATAAAGCTGGTCATCATCGATCGTGGCCATGTCGAGGCAATGACAATTATATTAGATGATGACC
The DNA here is from genome assembly GCA_949629155.1 of Myopa testacea. NCBI lineage: Eukaryota > Metazoa > Arthropoda > Insecta > Diptera > Conopidae > Myopa > Myopa testacea. The sequence continues at coordinate 39,515,800 of OX451348.1, read as the reverse complement.
TTTAAAATGGAGGTCGATCCGTTCGTCGAACCATCCTTCGAAATGCACGTCAAAATTAAATCCCATGGTAAGGTTTCTATAACATCATTAACGCCAGAATATGATTATCACATGTCACTTATTATATGTATAAAGTCGCAGAGACAGAAAATTATTACGATTGAATATTATTTTTTATGATTTCGATATCGATTATCGGCTTCAGTACGTCTCTGGAAATTTGTAGAAGTTTTTAGATTAAATCTTTCCAAATTTAAACTAATTTTGACATCATGGATGAAACCTGGACCTACTGTAGACAAAAACTCAATCAAGGAAGGAAGGAGGGAGGATTGACTCAGCTGAAACTGCTTTACAGACGTTATAGTCTCTTAAGTCGTAATTTACTTTAATTTTTTGGGAGAGTGTCGGGTCGGTCTAGAGGGTAAAATAGAAATTATCTCTTGTACACGTTCTTTTGAGATAAAAATAGCGAAATGAGTTCCAAGAAGAGTTCATTAATATCAGAACAGCGAAGTGGACCAAATATATTGAATTTAGAAAGATACTGAAAGAGGACAGAGAGAGTGAGATATGTATTGAAGAAGGGATAGAGAGGTAGAGAAAGATGGAGAGAGGTGTTAGAGGAAGAGAGAAAGAACAGGGTGGGATAAAGATGCGGACAGGGGAGATAAAGAGTGTAGATTAGAGAGTGGCAGTTTAGAGGAGGATATAAAGAGACTGGGCAGAGGGGAGACCCTGAAGAAGGACAGGGAGAGACAGAGAGAGAGAGAGAGAGAGAGAGAGAGACAGAGAAAGAAGAGAAGAGGGTATGTTGAAAAATAAACATCAACAAAATGTACATCTAAAAATCTGTCTCTATGTATAGATGTGGGCGAGTCTAATGTTTCAAGAAGAGATCGTGGCCGTCTCTTGTGAGATGTGGACGTGGACGGTTCGATGCGATAGATGACGGAAGATCAATAGAATTGAATGCGCATACTGAATTACACCCAATCAAACAATTTAATAAAAGCTTACATTGCATTAAATCAGAGTTAAATCTATTTATTCACTATTTAAGGTCCTACATACATTTATCGATTTTAAAGCTCATGTAGTTAAAATTTTCTACAGGTACATATGTGCATGTATGTGTATTGTATGTCTGAATGTTTGAATTTCTGCCTGTCTAAAATTGGACGAGATGAAAGAGGAAATAATTTAGGCTGAACCAAGATTTATAATTAGACATGTTAAGTAAACGCATCGGTATTGGTCTGCTAAGTACTTCTTCCACTTAATATTCTTCCTTCTTTCTTCTTCTTCTAGTTCTTCTACTTCTACATTGATTCATTTCAAATATATGACAATTATTTAGATTGTACTTGAACAATAGCAGTGTCTAACTTTGCGTATTCCTACACTTTGAGTGCACTGCATGGTGACCGACATTCTGCTTGCGCTTTTCACTCTGCAGCAACAGAATCAAATTTCTATTTTTGTGAGCCGCCCAAATCTAAGCCAAACTTATAATTGGACAATGCTTCAATAATAACTCGAAATTATTATAAACAAATTGAGTAAAAGCGGAATGTGAAGAGCGAGGAGAGAAATACTATTAAGCTCAGAATAAGAAAGATTAGACTAAGCATATGTGGAAAGTATTGTTAGCATATTCACTCATCAAAAAGGGGAATGGAATTAATTAGGATATAAAAGCCCTAGTGATCCAGAAAAAATAGAGAAACTGTCTAGCAGCCACTCCAAAAACGGCACTTTTCACTTTCTCCTGCCATATCCAAAGGAAACAAAGGACACAAACTAAGAGTGTCAGCCTCACTTCTAAGGCACGTTGGGTCTATCCAATGGCGTTCCACGCTGGACATCTAATAGGTCGACCCTTCTCTCGAGAAGCGTATTCTTTTATAGATAGGTTTTTACGCTAGGGACGTAATCATACATAGCGATCCGTATCCGTTTCCTCGTTTAAATAAAGTGTTAAACTTTGAAAACTCTTCTGGGGTGTTTTCTTTATGGATATTTCAATAAGAAACCAGCCGATGGCCCACTCTTTGAAAACCATCCCATTAATAAAACTACAATATATAATATATTTTTACCCAACTACATATATAGTATGTACCTATGTAAATATATAAAATTATAGGTATTAACTAACTACTAGTGATTGAATTAAAAATTATACATATATGAAATTAACTTCACTTTTATTCTATATTATATTCTTCAATCTCTTGCTTCCAACTACTTCATCTTCACTCCTCTTTTCCCTCCTTAGCTCTACATTATCCAGTTTTATAACAGTTTTATTGTCCATACATACATCAAAAATATCAAATCAAAGATTTTAATAATTGTATCAAAAATATTAAAAATTTAATTTTGTACTCGTTGGTTATCGACGCCTGCAGATTTTTGTGTTGAAGACGTTGGATTTTGTGGACGGAGAGGGGGGAGGGAATATGGCTGAATATGGTCGTGATCCGCCAACTTCAAAGTGTAGGGTATTTAAGAATCGGCCAGGCCGAATATAGCACTGCTTCTGGTTTTGAATTATCTGTATCTGCATGTATGGAAAATGTATGTAATTCGTTATAAAATGCAAACAGTAGCTTTAGAACATTCTGATTCTCTTGCGATTACAGGAGGTCATGTCAGCTGATGTCCTTGAATAATGTTCGACCGAGTACAAGTGCTCTTGGCGTGACTTCGGTGTCACTTACTCAGCGGTTCGTCATTTAATAACTATAACATATAATTACTACGTGTACCTGGTAGCTTTTGCAAACAAATGCTACATAACATTCTACACCTGAATAGAGTTAATTTATAGTTAATAAAACACGGACAATTGCTGTGGTTTGCCCACTCAATCGCTCGCGGTGTATTTTTATACCCTACACCTTAAGCTTGGGACTATATTCACTTTGTCACGAACGTGTAACGCATAGAAATAGAGACGATAGATATAGAAAAGTATATATATTCTTGATCAGCGCCACCTCCTACGTCGAAATGTGATATTAGCGTTCGTTTTTGAGTTATGACAACAAAATTTCATTCCTGGGTATAGAGTAGCATTATCCGTTAATGGCATCGTGGTACCGATGCCTCTTTTTGTTGGCTTCGATTTGTCCGTATTCGAAGAGATCTCCGCCAAAGATGACGATCTCAAACACAATGAGATAGTTTTCACTTTAGACCAGATCCCAGAGATGCATTATATCGGAGTACAGACAAAGTCGGCAATGAAGAACGAGGCAGATACGATTTCAGATGACAGCTACAGTAAGTACTCGTAAGGTTTGACCTCTTTTCTTCTGTCTAAGTCTGCCTGTCTCTCTGATGAACTTCTTGATCCCATAATGGTTGGCAATATTGGACAGTTGGATGATGACGTTAATGTTTCTTTCAGGATAGCGGCCAGCCACCTCAGAGTTCTCAAACTATGGTTAATATTAGAGAAAATACGACGAACAGCCTTCCGGCGAGGCCACATTTTGAGCAACCTGTTTACAGCCCCGAGTTGAATGCGAAGCTCGAAATGCATCAATTTCAAATCATTCTACAGCCAGAGACATATTCCGCTAATGTTAGTTTCTCGAAAATGGGTCTCCATCACAACCTATTTCGACTTCAGATCAGGGACAATATTGTAGAAATTAGTCTTGTGGATACGTTGCAGGATGGCGATGTACAAAACAAGTCTTACTTGGAGCTGGACATAAAAGCGGAACACCATAGACTGGCCGACTTTGGACGAACAGCTGTGATTGTTATGGTACCCAGTGGAAATGGTAAGTTATTCAATAAAAGAAATATTAATAAATGTTGCCAGCTGAAAGGACTTAACTAGTCCTTCATCCAATAGAAATCTTACTTCTCGGTTTTATTTGTTGTGATCTTTATTACTCGCCTATGCCTCTGTTTATGAGAAGTCCATAGGTATACATTTATTACATTTAACCTAATAAGTTTATACTTTCCGATGATTTTCATTTCTTGCAACGACTCTATGAAGACTTCGTCGATGATCGTGGAATACTTGTCTCTCCGAGGATAGAGAAGTGAGAGAGGTTTAATGAAGTTGCTTACAGTTCACAAGTAGAATTTGATTTACATGGATCAGCGATAAATCTGTTCACGTTCAAGACACATTAACGTCTAATGTTCAAAAGACAGTAGAGCCAATGACTTTGTTTTAACACTGGAAGGAGGTGAGAATGCCATGCATAGAAATTGTGCTCAAAGTCACAGACACCAGTTACTACATCTCTAGAGCGAACCCCAATCAGTTGGGTGTCATCGGTACTGTGAACGCCATTATTGAGGGCTCAGGATTTTAATGAAAAAATGTACCTAAATGAGACAATTTCCCAAATTGACAATCTGTGTCTCTAATTTAAGATTTCCCCTCCAACGAATAGGTTTCTTACTCTGGCACTTTTATCTCTAACATCACGTGCTTCATCGATGCCAGTCACCATCATTCTCTCAGCAGGAAAATTATACGGAGACGTCATCATCAAAGGAAGATTCAATGAAGAATTCCAAGAATCTGGACCTGGTTGTGGCACAAAACGATTTGCCAACCGGTGAATCGAAATCGGATGATCCGAAGAAGAAGCAGCAAGCGGTATCGCTCTCATCTAAGATTCAATCTTCCTCTTCTTCACATCTTCGTCCAGCAAAAGCAGTTGTGAAGGATTCTTTAAAAGAAATCAAATCAAATCCGAGTGCATAGAAATACTTCTTTATTAATTATAATTATTATTTGTTATTATTATTAATTTTCAAAAAATTAAAATTTCTCATACCTCACGATGAACAGAGGGGGAAAAAACAACTGAATCGATCCAAAAAGTGATCTGAAATCAGGTCAAAAAAGTGTTGTTCCAAAATGTTTCGGAGATCGAGAAATCGATCAAAGTTAAAGTGTAAGTAAAACGGAAACAAAAACAACAAAGAACAAAGTGTGTGATGAGCAGAATACGAATTCTCAAATAAAGCATAAATAAAAAATAACAGCACAGAAGAAAAGAAAAGAATGAACAGAGAATAGATAAAAGCAACACTTAGCACTTATCTTATCTGCAAAGATACAGAAGTGAACATTCATCATAGATAAGTTGATAAATGAAGAACCGTGACTAAATAATAAAAAAATATATAATAACAATATTTTTGAACGAAACTATTCACAAAACTGATGGGAGCAATTTAGTCAAGAGTGGAACGAGCACGAGTACGAGCTCCGTTATAGCGTGTCACCGGAAGAGACGATTTTTTATTGTTGTTGTGGTTTCGGTATTTACTACTCTTTAAACTACTCGACTATAATTGTTGTTGTTGTTGTTGTTATTGCTGCCTTATAATAGCTTCACAATGATGTTTCTTAATAATTATTAATAATAAAATTTTCAAGTGTGAATTCTTTGAGAAAGTATGCAGTGTGAATCATATCATAAAGGAATAAATTCGATTGAATTGTTATTTTGTTGTCGATGAGGGGGTGTTGTTGTTGCTTTACGTTTGGATTTGTGTTGTTGGTGTTCTTGTTGTTGCGGTTTCTGTTTCTGTTTTTGTTGTGGTCAATTTGTTGTGAATGTGGTCATCAACAACGTGATTTAAATTTCATTGAAAATTTCTTTTATTTATTAATAAGGCACTATTCGATAACTTTTTTAAATCGATTACTTGTTGTGCTCATTTTTCTCATCGAATCATCCCACGTTTCTATACACGTTGTACTCCACCAGCTCCTACTCAGTCATTACCTCGGTCATTTACTCAGTCATTTACTTACTCCGTAATTCATTCATTTGCTTAATTATTTAATCTCCGTAATCTTTGTTCCTTAAAAGAGCGTCAAGTTTCGTTTCTCGATCGTTGCTTCAGTTCGCACCGGCAGCCAGCCAGCCAGCCAGCGAACCAGTCAATCAGCGAACCCGCCGGCCTGTCAGAGTCACAGTCGGAGTCAGAAGCGTGTTGACTCAGAAGCTTCTTTAGTATTCGAAACGGTGGTCAGCTGCTAGCTTCGTACACTGTGATCGGTGCTGCTTTTAGTGGCGTTCGTTCACGCTCTGGCTTCGGGTTCGGGTTCGGCTTCGGCTTCGTCTTCGTCTTATTCTACTTCTGTTTCTAGTTACTCGCGATTCTTTAAAAAAGTGAGAATATTTTTTGTACTTCTTTGATTTTTCCTTGTTTACTGCAAAAATGAACGCTTTTTTCTTATGAAGTTCACGCAAAATTTCATAAACCATATTAAAGTGTTGTGTAGCGTGACACGGTTTTTGTTTGTTCCCACTTGTGGTTGTTTGTTGTTGCAGTTCGCAGTTGTTGCTGTTCCCACTTGTTGTTGTTGTTGTTATAATAGTTGTTGTTATTTTTAATTTATTAAATGGAACGATTTGCTGAGATTATAAATCGCGTGTGTGATACTTTCATTAGCGTAAAAATGTTACTAATGTTCTTCAAAATGTTGATGATGATGGTGAAGATTGGAAAAACCATTAAATGAATTAAATAAAAGGTCTTCATTTCGAAAAAGAAGTTTTTTTTCTAAATCGGATAAAAAAAGCAGGTTCTTCAAATAAAAAATACTCGAAAAACGAAACGAAAAATAGAAAAGCTTATCAATGGAAAAGAAAAAATGAACAAAATTACTTGAATTACTTTAATGAAACTTTTCGTAAAATTCCTGTTAGAAAGTAGATCGCATTAATTTAAAAAAGAAATTTTTAATTAGTTGCAGTACAAAAAAGAGTCATTAAAAATTAGTAACAAGAGAGAGAACGCGAAAAATAAAGAATTTTGTTTATTTATTTATTGTTCATTTAAAAATTATAATAAAACTTTTATTTAAAAGAAACTCAGGTCGAAAGATTTGTTGTTGTTGTTTCGGTTTGTTTATTTAGCAACAAATAAGTTTGAATGAAGAGAAAAACATCTGCAAGAATGATGAAGAAGAAAGAAACAATCAACAACAACAACGGGAATGAGTCGAACCAAGAAACAGCAACGAGTTTCGTTGTACTACAAACGAGACAAAAACAAGAAACAAAATGACGAGAAACAACAACAATGTGAACTGTAACGAGCATCAACAACAACAACGCGAACGAGAACAAGGCACAACATTGAAAAGTCGCAATTTATATGTAACTCATATTAATTATTCTTTATTATTTATGATTGTTTTATTTGTATTAATTTATATGCTTTTGCTTTGTTTTTGCTTTGGCTTTGGTTGCTTAATCAACAACAACAACAACAACAACAACAACTATAACAATAACAACACACAATACACGACACTAAACAACACTACAAAACATCTTAAATGCAGTTAAAAACTTCATTTGTTGTGCATCAAATCGGTTATAGTTTGACATCGAAACTTCAAGAAGGTAGCCAATGATTTTTGATGTACCATACATTCGATTTATCGTATTATTTCCAATATTATTTTTACTCCTTTCGACTGTTCCGTTGATTTCTGCTTCTTTTCACTTTTCTGAGATTATCTGCGGCTTGCGGCTTTTAAAGTGCACCGTGTATAGAGTTCAGCCGAGTTCAAATGAAGTGCTTTGAAAACACTTGCAGGCTACAAACAGAATTATTTTGCTTTAATTGGTTTTCTAATAAAAGCTAAACGAATGCTGTTTTGGTGCTTTTTTTGCTGATCAAAGGTTCACGAATAGATTCATGCAGTTGGGATGAATTTTATTGCCATACACACACACACGAACATACTTGTATTTATAGCTTAATAGAGATGAAAAAATAGTACATAATCGAATACTAACACATAGCATGGCATGGCCATCGGTTGGTTTCTTTTTTGAGTGCTTTGATAATTATTATTATTTGGATATTGAGTAGTGACTGAATTTGAACTTCATTATTCGCATTCACTTTATTTCCTTTTGACAGCGATTCCAAAAAGAAACCAACCGATGGCCCACCCTTTATGTTGAAAATAGACTCTCATTTCAATTCGTATGAAAACAATGACTAAGAACAGTTAATCGGATGACTATATTTAGTCTGCATCTATATTAAGCATATGTATAAAAGATGGGTTGATTTGTAAAATTGATTTATTTATTTGCTTGCTAAGCATTCAGACAAGAATATAAACCAAAATCGCAGAGAGGATGACCATAAAAATAGATCTCTTGGCTATCATAGACCCAAAATCAGACCCCAGAAGACCTGTGATCGTGGTTGAACTGAACACTGATCATAGTTAGAGAGCTACCAGCGTTATAACGATGCTCATCTCTTCTCTCCCCTCTTCTTCTAAGCTCTACGCCCCTGAATGATGATATTTAAATCAGGCGGGAGAAAACACCATTTTTTATAAGGTCTCTTCTATAATACCAGTTATTTTTTGTAGTCACGAATTCCTGCATTAAAATTAAAAGACTGCATTTAGAATTATTACTGAATTCGCTTTAGTACTGAATTGAAAGAACATTTTTTGATTTCTGTAGTTACTCGTGTTTCGATATGATTTCTTCGAGTCATCGATTTGATTCGAGTTTCGTTGTGTGTTCAAATATTTTTGTTGTTTTTTTTTGTGTGGCTTAAATGGCGTTTTTTTCTGTCGGGTGCCAAACCGTAAGACTGCGAATTTATAGAAACCGCGGCTGGTGGTGGTGGTGGTGGTGGTTACTGAACCCTTTCATAATATTATGCAACAGCAACAACAACACCATTGAAATTATTATCAATTTTTAAGATGACTTTTACATCAATAGAAATAATAACAACAACAACAACAACAGTAGCACCTCGATACATTTACTCTAACCACAAACGTCAATCTATCGATCGTTGTTGATGATGATGATGATGATCCACAAGCAACGTCTTCTGATTTCTTCGTTGCTTTTGTTGTTGTTATAATTATATTGTATAACAAGATGAGTGTTAGTAAGAAAAACGTTGAGTACAGCTTGGAACAGCAACAACAACAACAACAATACATAGTAAGACAACAACAACAATTTTACGCTCAGTGCAATTTTATTTTTTCATTATCACTACTTCAAGTGATTCGCCATTCGTGATAATTGACGATGTCATCGTTGCGAATAAAACTCAAACGAATCCTAAACGAACATTGAAGATCGATTGTCGATGAATCGATCAGCTGAATCGTGTTCGAATCTAACCGAAACAGGTTGCGGCTACCTTCTCACGCTTTGAAGTGTACAACAACCCAGCCGGAGTAGCAGTCGAGAAGACACCGCTGGCCACTTTGACTTGGATCTTTCTTTCCTTTCAGTGGCTTTTCAGTCGATTGCCCCCGATCACTCAGTCAGTCAGTCATTCAGTCAGTATCCAAGATCAAGCAAAACAAGTTGTTGGTTGTTCTTGTTTCTGTTGGGGTTTCTGTGTTCTTTTCTCGGTTCCTCCGAGCCGGCGTGTTTACATAACTCAATAAAGTCGCACCGATAAGATAACTAAACTTAATGCATGCTAATCGTAAGCGTTTTTTTTTTGCCAGTCAAGTAATTGAAGTGATCGTGAATTGAATATGTTTAATTTAAAAGAAGAAAAACTAAGAAACACGAGGAACAGAAAGAAAATCGAGTTTAATATATTTTTTTAGCTCCAAGTGATTGTGTTTTTCTTATTTTATTTTCGTTGCTTTGATCGCAGTTGCTTATGACTCACCTCATGGCTACAGACATCATCATCGCACCGGCCGCCTCTCGCTGTACTCATCGCTTCTAATCTTCGAGCATGTCTTCGTTTTCAATGCAGAGACTGCGTTCATTTCTGCCGGGCGGCCAACGCGGTTGTGGGTCCCCCCCTGTTGCCGCCCCCGCCTCCACTGCAGCAGTCAGCTTGGAGCCTGAGATCGGTTTCCAAATTTCCATTGATTGTCAACAGAGTACAGTAACATCCACGACGAGCACAGCAACTGTTGACAACAGCGATGTAGCGTTCGCCGCATACCAAAGCACAACAACAGTGCCAGAGCTTCATGTGCACTTGATGGCGGCGCGACATCTGCCGACTCTTTTCGGCTTCAAAGTGGTACAAGGCTACTTGGTCAAAGTGAGTTGTGTACCTGCTGAGTTGTGTATTTGTACCTTATTGAGTACATAAACCACTTGCTGCTTAAAGCTCCGGTTTCGATTCGTTTTCAGGTGAAGCTTTTCCCCGGCTCAACACGTTTGGAGAGCAGCATTCAAACGAACTCATGGCCAAAATTTAATGAAACCTTCAAGTTTCCGTTAGCGCCCGAAATTAAGTGAGTGAATGAGTTGCGTCGTAATTGCTCGATAGCTCGATTAAACAATTGAATATTTATTCATTTCGTATGCTTCCCAACAGACCTTCGTTGAAGTGTTCGTCGAGACGCGGCAGCAAAGCGGTGGCCGAACTCACACCCGACATTTTCAGTGGACATTTCGTGGTGTTTACTGTTTACGCACTCCTGGAGTTACCACCAGCGGTGAGTTGTTGGGTGTTATGGGCGGCGGAAGGATTAACGTATGTATACCATTAAGTGAAGTAAATTGACGTGGATCAGTTGAGAAACTGCCGAGTGTGTTGCTTCAAACAAGTCAAATGCAGGTTCTACGTATATCAGACCACGATTGAGGTGGACTGGGCTGTCATGGCACTTCAAGAACCCCATTTGACATGTGTCAAACATTGAATAACGTTTATTGTGAGGCGACTTCCCAGTTTGATGTATGCGGGGGTCATGTGGACTTATTTTGAGTATCTCTCGGGGTTTATTTCGTGTACATCGATAAGTGATGGACCCATGGTCCAACAAGGACCAATCTATAGATCATCTTAACATACAATATGTATCTATTGTCCAATTAAATTTATTTTATTGTTGACCTGGTTTCGTTTCAGAGTTTTAATCGGTTAAGCAAAACCTATCGTTCGTTACGTGATAAAAGCTCGAACCTGGTGCAAAAAGTGGTCGAAAACTCGAGTAGTGTTAAGGAAAATGGTACCAGCGGGGCACCAGGCAATGACAATCCGTCGCCGCGACAAAATGGAGATAATCAGAAAATGAAAAGAAAATCCAGCAACGGATCGAATCCAAGAGACGCGATGCCGCCGCTGACGATTAGTGAGTCACGTCGAAATATCGGTAGGTATTAAAGAAGAAGAAGAAGAAAAAGAAAAATAAATGGAAACAACATAATCTTTAATATTCTAATTATCGATATCATTCCTGTAGGTTCTGTGACATGTTACCTGGAGCCGAAACTGTTTAAGCGAAACACACGCAACGGATTGTATTCGACCGAAGAACTCTGGTTGCCCATTAAAGATATAACGACGACGGTGCCCAAACCAACCACAAATAAAGTGAGTACCAGAAGGGTTAAAAAACAATTCAATTAAGAAAAAACGTAAGGATATAGCGGATAAAAAATAGCATAAAAAAACTAAGAAAGAAAGAAAAAAAGAAAGAGTTAAAAAAAGGCACGAGGGCACATAATGAAAGAAATAATAAATGAGATAAACAAAGAAAGAAGGAAGGAAAAAAGGTACAGAATGAAAACAATAAAGAAAGAAGTGAAGAATGAAATAAAGATAGAAAGGAAGAAAGATAGAAACATAGAAAGGACAGAAGAAAGAAAGTAAGAATGAAAGAAAAAATAAATAAAGAAATATAGCTCACTTTTTTATGAAGTTTTTAGTTTAAGTACCGGATTCGAAAGTCTTTTTTAAAGATTTTTATATCAATTCGGTTAAATTACTGGTTAACTTGGTCACAGCAACTTAAATAACTCGGTTAAGAGTTTTATTTTAATTAAAACTTTATTAAAGCCTTAAATTGTTTCTACTCATTTAAAGCATGAATAAAAATGAATGTTGGATTCACTGTTATTTTCTCCGTCTCTTTCTTGCACAGCTGGTCAATTCGGCGAAAGGTATCGTGGAGATCATCTTGGAGCTGCGTGACCTCAGTGAGAGATCTTAAGAGGCTTAAGCCCGATAAAAAAAATACAAATGGTCACCTTGGCGACGGTGATGGTGGTGACGATGGCGATGACGATGGTGAAGGTGTTATACCCCGACAGTTAGGTGGTTCAACTGGGCCCTCTAGAGCGCCAGTGGTAACTCAGCCACCTGCTCCGTCTCCTCCCCTCAAACATCAGCATCAATGGAAACGCATGACCTCCGAGGTGAAGCGCAAAATGCAACTGAGCAACACGTCGAAGTCGGCAACGAGACAACTCGAGCTGCGCGTCACCACGTCACGGATGCGTTGCTCCCACAAGGTCAAGGATGAGCTGGAGGCCAACGCGGGCAGCGTGTACGTCAAGACTACCGTCTTCGAGCAAAACATCTACGTGGACGCCTGGAAGTCGGCGAACTTTTATCCCTCCCTCTCGACCAAGTGGGATGTGGGCAAGGCGGCGACGCTGACGATTCCGCTGCACTCGCTCGACGACTTGGACAAGCTGCTCATACGCACGACGCTGGCGACGAAATCAAAAATGGCCAAAAAGTTGGTGCTGGGCACCGTGTTTGTGGGCGTGGGCGTCCAGGGCAGCGGCGCTCAGCAGATGCGTCGACTGCAGGAGGTGCATGCGGGGGAAAGCGTCGCCGAGTGGCATTGTTATCAGTAAAGTCAACCGGTGTTCATTACTTCAGTTGTTTGTTGTTATTGATAATTTTTAGTATTTATTTTATAATTGTTTTTTAACCTCTTCGTTTTCGTAATACCTCTACGTAATACAACGAAAAGTATTTTAATTACAATAGCTAAGTTGAATTTATGTATGTTCTAAAAATGTGTTGTTTTCCTATAAAAAAAATAAGCGAAAAGTTTCTTAGAACATGGTAAATATTAAGATATTTTTTTTAACGATAATATTAAAGCGGTTAAAATAATAAAGTAATCACACTCCCTTAATTTTTAATCTTTTTAAAATCTGCATAACAGACGAAGGTCATATCTTATATGCAAGATTATATGCCCCTTAAAACAACCCAACCTATTTAAAGTCCCTTATGGGCCCAGAATTCTTCTTCTAACGGTTATCGGTTATCACTTAAAAGATCTTTCATTAGATGTCAGAGGTTGTAGGGTGTGTTTCAGCTTCGGTCAGGCCTGAGATAGCACCCTTTCTGGTCAATGCTATCTCCTGTCTTATCTTATGTATCATTATCTTTCTTATCTTTGATATCATCTCGACAATCATTCACTTTATCGCTCTTTTTCGCATCATCTGCAGAATAAAAGGAATAGTTATAGAAGAAGTTATACAAGATATTTTCCAATATTTTAAAATTCAACTTCAGTTGTGGAACATTACATTAAGTCCTCTCCCTCCCCTCCCCCCCGTTCCGCCTGTTAACCATTATGAATTACAAAATAATTCTTTTAGGCTGGCAAAAATACTGTCAAAAACTACTACTGCCAAACATTTTTGCAGTCATCAACAGCATCATTATGCTAATCAACAACATCATCGCCATTGTAACGACCTTTCTTTCTAGCTGGGATGATACTCAGTCGCGTCCAAGATTCGTTCAGTTATTTATTGATTGGACCAAGAGCACGCTTTTATTCTGTTGTTGGTTGATATCGATACTTTATTTCGTTACTCTAGATTTATTATAAATTTAAATTTACAGGATTAAATAGTTTTTAAAAGAGAATAATATGTTTAGCATAGGTTCAAAGTACTGGTGACACTCCAGATGGTATTCTTGCGCGTCGTAGGGTGTCGACTGCGATGCTGTCGCTTCGATTTTGATGTGGCGGGGTTGTCTACGTCGATGTGGTTGACACGATCGATGGCGTCTGCTTGATCAAGGAGTCGAGCCCGCACGGCAGAGAACACTTCACACTGTATTGCTGCGGCTCTGCTGAAGTTGATGATTGCCTTTGCTGTTCTTTTTGCTGCTCGGTGTTCTAGGTAGAATTGAATTACCAGTTTTGTACTCCCTGCTTGGTGGTCCGGACACGAATGATCGTTTTGTGTGTGGTGCCTCCTTTTATAGTATACACACCGCGTACTCAGTCTGTTCCCGATGTTCACGTGTTCCCCTTCTGTGCAAACCCGTGTGACAGAAAGAGACAGCGGTAATGGTGCAACCGTGCTCTAGTGCGAGTATATAAAGGGTCCGCCAATTAAATTTTTTTTTTTTTTAAAATGCGAGTGTAGCTTCGGCTGTGTGGCACGTAGCGCCGTCCTGTTAAAAGCAAATGTTGCCAATATCCTCCTCTTCAACATGGCCCGATAACGATCGCCATTGACTGTAACGGCCACTCCTTGCTCATTTTCGAAGAAAAATGTCTCAATTATGCATCTGGACCAAAATCCGCACCAAACAGTGACTCGTTTTGGGTTCACCGGCTTTTCAATGTATGCGTGCGGGTTTTCTGTGCCCCAAATGCGACAATTTTGCTTGTTTACAACCCGCCAAGATCAAAATGAGCTTCATCTGAAAAGATGATTTTTTTGGCAAAATCGGCATCGGATTTTCAAAGTAATGTCGCAATATTTCCCAGCGTTGTTCAAGCGTTAACACAACCATATTCGTTCAGCGGAAGGACAAAACCAATTATGTGTCAAATCAGACATGAGCTAAGTGATACCATTCACGAAATAAGTACTAGTTGAAAAAAAAAACAACGTTAGATAGCGGACCCTATATCATATGTGTATGTACCGTGAACTGGCCCTGTTATGTACCATAATTTTAATTATTAAATTGTCGTTACACCATCATGATCATGATCACCATGATCACCATCATCTTTAATGGCTTAGTTTTGTTTTAGTTTGTTGTTGTAAAGTGTGGTGGATGGTTCTTTCCCTCATCAGCATCATCATCAGCATCAGAGTTGGGCGAAGAGTGGCGAGAAGAGTTGCTTCACTTACGAGCAACATTGTTAATAAATGTTGATTAACATTTTGCTGTTGAGCAACATTTTAATGGAGCTTCTGTGCAAAAATTAATTCTTATATTTATCTTTTCCTATTATTATTATTTGTGATGATTAAAAAACATCTTCTTTGGTGTTAATTCCACAATTATTCCAATTGCTAAATCCTCATCTGCTGCTGCCCCTGCTGACTTTAGGCCTATTAGTATATTGCCGGTTATGGGTAAGATACTTGAAAGGATTATGTATTTGCAAATATCCTCTTATTTGGACCAGCACAAACTATTATCCCCACTACAATCTTTCTATCTTTATTAATGATATCTTCTCAGCCTGTGAGTATGCCTCCATACATGCTTATGCCGACGACATCCAAGTCTACTTGTCTAGGCCCTTAAATCTCATTGAAGACCTGTGCTTCAGACTGAACTCTGACTTATCTTCACTGAGTGATTGGGCTTCAGCCAATTTACTACGCATCAATCCCTCCAAGACTAAAATTTTGCCCATTATGAGGAAGAATACTAAAATTGATGAGGTCCCTCCTTTGTTTATTGGATCCACTAGGCTGAATTTCGTAAGCAAGGTAAAAAACCTTGGATTTATACTTAATTCCAATTTAACTTGTATTGATCATGTGAATAGTTCAGTTGGTAAAATTTATAGCATGCTGAGGTGCCTGCGATCTTCTGCGAGCTATACTCCTCTAGAGACCAGACGCAGACTGGTCAAACAATTGGTTATGCCATACATAACATTCTTTTGTGTTGTTTATTGTCATCTTGACTCTCACTCCCAGCGTAAGCTTATTGTGGCCTTTAACTGTGCTGCCAGGTATGTTTATTCAGTCAGTCGTCCAGACCCTATTTCTGAAGTAAGTAAAGGTATCCTAGGTTGTGGATTGGCAGAATATTTAAATATTTTGAATATTAAGTTTCTGCACAGACTTATTTACACACAAAACCCCCCGTACCTGTATGATAAACTTATGCAATTCCGATCTTCAAGAGCTATAAATTTCATTGTTCCGAGATACAGATACCTCAACAGCAGTCGATTTTTCTTCATTAGCACCATCAGACTTTGGAACACTTTACCGTTGTCTTTGAGGCGGATTTTGCGGAGTGGCCATTTCAGACAAGCTGTTGTTGCACACTTCTCAGGTGTTTAATTGAGTGCTCAGCTTAATACTCTTCTTAGCTTAAGTTTCTTATTCTTATTCTTTTCTAATTGTAATTTATTTTTCATTTCCTTCTTTATTCTTAATCCATTGTTAACTATTTTTTGATGTGTTACGATTTTTTTATTTTTATTTAATGTATTTATTAATTGATAAATGTATGTCATATTGTTAATACTTTTCGTTGAGGCACTATAAAAGATTAAGTCTTAGTGTGCCTGACTGAATTAAATAAATAAATAAATAAATAAATAAATAAAGAAAATAAATAAATAAATTAACTCCGTTGAGAGGTTCTGTAAAACATCCGAAGGAAGAAAGATCAGAAATAGCTTCAGTTTCGTGATAAAGCATAATAATAAATCTACAACAGTCGCGAGCTCGTTAAACATTCTCTTGAATTAATTCTAGCTTTCAGAGAGAAGAATCAAAGAATAGAAAAAGAATTAAAATAAATTTAAAATAATTATATTTTTATTCTTATATTTCATGCTTATTTCTACACTTCATATTTTGCTGAATTAAAAGACATATACGATATAATGTAGAAATGTCCAGATCATGCCACAAGAAACTTGGCAAGTATTACTTTATGCTTATATATGGACATACATATGTATCTCCTCTTTAATTGTTCAACAGAACTCGATATATACATATGTACATATAATCAGTATATTTCAAATTTAATTATATAGTATACTAGAGTAACCCTGCCCGCGTTGCTGGACAATACAATAACATACGTTTACGTCTTTGTGTTAAAAATTAAATTTTCTAGAAAGAATAGACATTTTCCTGAAAAAGAAGTGCAAAATAATATACATTTTTTAAAGTGAGAACATCAAAAAGGAAAAAATTTATTGCAGAGCTTGGTGGTAAACCACATTTTTAGTATTGCCATTTTCACAAAAAATGAATAAAGACGACGGCTTCCCAACACGTGAACATGCAACATACAGTTGACCGTGTAAAAATACAGGAAGTTCTAAATTTATTCCGCAAACTTGCAACGACTGGCCTTGAGCTTTATTAAGTCATTGCAAAAGCCAAACGAACGGGAAACTGTAAGTTCTTCTCTTTGTTTTTGATTTGATTTGATCTTGATCGTGCCATTCGTTGCCTTGCTAATTCATTACTTTCTAATCGCTGTTCTTCATCCTGATTAGATCTATTTAAACATATTTGACTGCTGTGGCGAGTTCGTCGGCCAATTTGTGAACGTCTTCTTCGCGGCATTGTTGAATAATTTTTTTAATTGTTTTTTTATGCAAAAGATTTTAATTTTAAGTGGAAGATTACAAATCAATAATTAAAAAATGTCAATGCTCACACTGTAAACTTAAATGACAATCAATAAACACACAGTAATTAAATAAGTCAAATGGCGTGAGCAATCAGAGCCTTATACCGACAAAATGTAATTCGCATAAAAAAAAACAATTTTATATAGGGAAAACACACCATCATAAAAGTGCGCGTATAACGCATATTCGTAGAAATTTTTCGATGTTTTTTTTTTTTATAAACCATCAGTGAAAGTAGACCTTTCCAACGCATGTACTCGTTTGAAAATCGGTTGAGTGGTTCTCGAGTTATAAAATCACGAACATAGGACAACTTATTTTTATATATATAGATAATGAATAACGTAAGTTATTTATAAAGTACAAAATGTCAAAGTAGGAGGATCACGCCTATTATAGATACAGTATACTATTATATACAATATATACTAGAAGAGATGTTATTGGCAGATATGGGGAAAAGTGGACCGATCAGTGGAATTACGATCACTTTTTTTCAATATAGTAACCATTAGTTTTCAATCCTAAGAGCTTGACGCTTTCATAGAGTCATCTTAGCTCGATTAGTCATGAAGGACATGCGTTTAATATATCTAATGGATCCCTTGTAGTTGTGATTTCTACAGACGTATAGACATAAACAAGAAAGAGTGGATAAATGGTCTACTTTATCACAGGATGTACCTGATGTTCACTAAATTCAGATTAATGCCCTCCTATATGACAAATAAATATAAAAGGATGCGAGGATGTACAGTTTTTATTCAAATATCTACATACGTTTGCACTCAATCGATTTTAGCGAACAGACAAACAGACCGAAGAACCGATCCCCTGTACGCCCGGTCGAGGCGGAGTCAACTCAGGGGGAGGGGATGCTGATGAAGAATGCATGCACAAGGACACTTGTCTACGCCTGCCTCCTTCTGTTCGTTACAAATGCAACGACGAACTCAATATATATGCATGTATGTATTTACCTTTATCCTGTATACCACCGGCTGGTGGATCCATTAATTTAATGAATTAGCCTTGTAATGTTATACACAAAGCACCTCTTGTGAATAATAACTGAATTC
Source organism: Myopa testacea (assembly GCA_949629155.1). Lineage (NCBI taxonomy): Eukaryota > Metazoa > Arthropoda > Insecta > Diptera > Conopidae > Myopa > Myopa testacea. The sequence continues at coordinate 39,497,335 of OX451348.1, read as the reverse complement.
AATAATAAATGAATAAATATACCCTACACCTTAAGGTTATGAGTATATTAACTTTGTCACGAATGTGTAACGCATAGAAATAGAGTAGATAGATATAGAAAAGTATATGTATATATTCTTGATCAGCGTCCCCTCCTGATTCTATTTAGCCATGTCCCTCCGACTGTCTGTCTGTCTGTCTGTCGGTGGAAGTCACGATCACAGGGCAACCAGTGAAGATATCGGAATGAAATTTTGCAGAAATATCCGTTGTTGTTGCGTAAGGGCTGGTATGGGTGAAATAGGCAAAATCGGTCAACGGCCGGGCCTACTATTTATTAGCGTCGCATTACCCGTTAATGTGCCGAATATGGGCGTCTCCTGCCCACTTTTACTTTACATCGACCGCAAACATTTTAACATGGGTTATATTGTTAACTATATAAACTATCTGAATGAATACATAGCATTTTATAGTCCAACAAATTGTAGTTGTTCAAAAACTGGGCGTGGTCCGCCAACTTCACGGTGTACGGTATTAAAGATTCGGCCAGGCCGAATATAGCACTCTTTCTGGTTTTGAATCATCTGCATGTATTGAAAAATGTATGTATGTAATTCGGACAAAATGAAAATAGTAGCTTTAGAAAATTCTGATTCTCTTGCGATAACAGGATGTCATGCAAGCTGATGTCCTTGAGCTGATGTTCGATCCAGTACAAGTGCTCTTTGCGTCATTTCGGTGTCACTTACTCAGAGGTTCGTCATTTAATGACTATAACATATAATTACTACGTGTACCTGGTAGCTTTTGCACACAATTGCTACATAACATTCTACACCTGAATAGCGTTAATTTACAGAGAACACGGACGATTGCTGAGGTTTGCCCACTCAATCGCTCGCGTGTCTTCTTTAGTCTTCACATAAACTCTGGTGTAGTCTAACTTAAATCGATATAAAAATTAATATTTTTGGTGCAGTAAAAATGAAAGTTTTCGGTGCTGCAATAATTATATTCTGGTACTTTTCTTTGGTGGTTTGTGTACTTGGGAATGAATTGCATCGCTTTGTGCAGGATCTGGAGGATCGTATACAGGCGCGAACAACGGTGTATTATGATCTGTTCGACAGTCCTTTAATCGAGGGCCTGCTGCGGAATAGCAGAGTTCCCAATATTGTGATCCGAGAAGAGGTCAAATTTGAGTTGAAGACACACTTCAACTCTCAAATTTTAGCAGTTGTTTTTATTGAATCGCGTTTCGATGACGGCCTGATGAACACTCTGAGGAGGACTTTGAATGGTTGGTACGGAACGGATATGCTTTTTGTGGCCGAGGACTTGCTGTCCAAAACACCCTGGATGTGGCTTTTTGAGTGGTGTTGGTCGAGTGGATTCTACAACGTTTTGCTAGTCTCTTCGCAGCAACCAACCAAGTTACTTACATTCAACAAATTTCCCCGTGTACAAATAAAAAGTACAACGATAACCACATACTTTGAGCAACGCAACGTTTGGCGAGATTTACACGGTTACCAGATACGTGCAGGTGTTTCTAATTCGCCGCCCAGGTCAATCTCATATAAAGATCGGTCCAGTGGGGAAACAGTCTTAAGCGGCACAAACTACCAAATAACCCAGTTGTTCGCTAAACGTCACAATGCAACGCTAGCGCCTGTGACTTTCCAGGACACCTCTGCCTGTCTTAGCAGTTTGGGAGAAAAGCTACATGAAATATGCTTGGATGGAGCTCTTTTGCAACCCAACCAAAGATATGAGCTCGCAGTAGTACCCCAGAAATATTCTTTGCACTTATTGGTTCCATTTGCGCGGCCCCTGAAGAAGTATGAGTACTTCCTCCTGCCCTTCGACTTACAAACCTGGATCGCTATACTTATGGCCGTAGGTTTCATTGCAGTGGGCATCTCCTTGCTACGCTGGCGGGATGTCGGGCTTTGGGATTTCAGCGGCTCACTGCTTACATCAGTTAGCAGCATGCTTTATCTGGGATTCAGGTTAAGAAGAACAACATCCAGAGCCAAGTTTCTGATTTACACGATCATGATTGCAAGCGGCTTCATTATCAGCAACTTATATTTGGCCAAGTTGTCCAGCTTCCTCTCCTCAAACGTGTACGAAAAACAGATTGAATCGGTTGCAGATTTGTCGGAAAAGAATGTCACGGTTTTGGTTGATCCCTATATTGCACAATTTCTTAGTACTATTACCCTGCCGGAAGAACTGTGGAAGCAAATTCAGATAGTCGAATCTGAAACCTTCCATTTATATCGCCTAGCATTGAACCCAGAGTATGCGTACACCTGTGCAGAGGATTCGTGCTCGTTTCTGCTGCACCAGCAGATTTTAATGACACATCCCAGATTGAAACTGATGTCACAAGAACTGGCCACCATTTTAGGATCGTTCCCGCTTGTAGTTTCATGGCCTTTAAAGGAAGCATACAATGAATTTCTTCTGAACGTATGGAGCATGGGTTTGAATGAGATAATTTCTAGGCGTTTAAATGAAGAGGCCACAAAATCTGGTCTCATTACGATGTACAGAACAACAGAAGTCGAAGAAGAAAGGAAACCATATTCCATGGAGGATTTTCAAGTGTTATTGATAATATTAGCGATTGGCTACTCAGCTGCATTGTTGGTATTTTGCATGGAAATTTTAATATTTTACTTTTCTAAACTTAGATCCAGACCTCAGTAAGAGCATAATGCAGTTCCATACAACTAAAGGTTTAATCAAAATCAAGAGAAAATGGAAATAAATATGCATCTTATTTGCCCGATGAATTGCTTTCAGATTGAAGGATTGTTGCGTTTGTTTGGTCCCATAGTACCTTTATATTAAAAAAATTTACAATGGGAGATAAAGGGTTGATAATACAAATTATACTCGTTTGACATGTACTAAATGTACTAACTCACTTATCGTATATCTTTGCACTTCACATCAAGCTACTAAATGCACATAATTTGTATAAATTATAATGCAAAAATAAGCGGATCACACGCATAATTAAAAGAGAACTTAATACTAATATTGTAAGCATAAACATATACATACATATATGTATGTACGTATGAATATATAGTACAGCTTATAATTTTTGTATTCACGGATTAACTGTTTAATTATACTTTACTTAAAATTCGATTTAACCAGTAAATTAATAAAGACTAAAAAAACCTAACCGAAAATTGTTTAACTCATTCGAGGAAAAGAGAATTTTACCTCCTTACAAAATCTGTAATTTACTTTGTTACCCGTCCATTTACCAGGTGTACGAGGTGATTATAGATTATATAGTATGAAGATAGATAGATAGATAGATAGAATTTTGTTTTAACGTCTTTAGTTGCACATTTAAAAATTTGTCTCTATATACATATGTATACATTTATCAATTTTAAAACTCATCTAATTAAAATTTTCTGCTGGTACATATGGATCCCCCGCTTTCCCAGATAGAACCATTTGGAAGATTTACCATCGTCAGTACAGTACAAACACTGCGGATTGAAGGCAATGGAGATTGAAACCATTTAAAAAAATCCAAATTGAACAGAAATCTTGCAGTCAACTTTAACCTCAATCAGTCTCATGTAACGGACGCATATTAAGTCGACGTAGTCGTCTGTATGATGACATCAACTTCACAACCAAATTACGTAGTAAATGATGACATTATTTATTATAAGTTCCGGGATTTATAAATATATATATATGTACATATCTTTTTATCTGTTTTACTTCATTTCGCCATTTTATTTTCCTTCTGTGGTTCTAACACATGTTTTTACACGGTTTTACACACTGTTTTTAATCTTCGATAAACAGAGACGAGACGAGGCAATATTTTTGCCACAATATATTCTTATATATACACAATATACTTTATATACACAATATATGTATGTGTATAGATATTCAAAACCCTGATTTCTCTTGATAACTATTTTTTACATCATTATCTTAATATTTTTGATCACTTTTATGAATTTTAATTTATAAAATACTCTTTTACAAATACTTGAAAATATTAAAAACTTATAATTATTGATCTAAACATGTGATAATGAACTCATCGATGATCATAGAGAATTAACTCTTCAGTTTCGCCAAACCTTTGAATGGAATCCAGATCATTATAATTACGGTCACATTTCGACCAACCTTCAACCACCCTCTGACCCACAGTTTGTGTATACTGAAGCTTTACCGATCCAGTCCCATACCCAGTCTTGCGAAAGGAGTAAAAGTAACAGATCCCTTCCTTATCATGCCTCACATGTACCCTTCCCTATGATCACATTACCTACATACATGCTTAGGATATTCAGGATATTTATATATAGCACTTGAATTTCTTATCTTTGCAACATATACCCTCATGAACTCATTTGAACACTTTATCTTCAACATCCACTATCGTTTTCTTCCGTTTCCCTACTTTTCTATCATAAAACCAAATATTTTACTCCGGACGAAAATTTGTAGTAATCTTGAAGGAATATGGATTTCATTTCTATACTGACTGAGTGCATCTTCAGCCTCACTGATTTAGGCGAGGTTCCTGGGGGTATGTTTTCATACCATGTACAATATATTATATTATATATTATATTATATTATATATTATACATTATACAATCTTTTCATATCGGGAAAGTTTTAAGAAAACGAAAATGTGTTGAGGATAATCAATGAAGAACGAGAGAAGGTCTTAGCGATGATAGAGAAATTGTTGTTGGATAAATCATTCGTTTAATACAGAAGCACTATTAATCTCAATAAACTCGTCCTGCAGGGTATCAATTTCGAGATGCATCACAAGTATGTTCTTCTTTCTAATTTAATGTTCTAATGTTCTTCTTTCTATTCAATTGTAATTATAAATTGTAAGATCTGCACAAGAAACTACAAGCGACATCTTCCGGCCACTATTTAAGACACTATTTAATTAAGTTTCAAACAATAAAAGAGTTCAAGTTTCAAACAATGTAATGCATTTACACACACGCTACACTCGTTCCATCCTCTTCTCAGTGTCTCATTGTCTATGCAACCACTTAAAATTTATCCAGACTGTTAGTAAGATTTTTCAGAAATAATGGAGTCGATGTTACGTAAACTGAAAAAATCCATTCGAAAGGATCGAAAGACAAATAATCGGAATTTACGATAGAGATAAATGAGAGCTATTATAAGCGATTTTATTCTTATACGAGTCCTTATGGTCTCTATCTGCTTTCGATTAACGACAAACAAATTTACTTTACATTACAATAACAAATAAATAAATATATACTATTTCTATAATACAAAATCGTAAAATAATATATACAAAATTTAAACTCGTATTTCTTCCACATTTTAGGCAAGGATCTGGTTTGTTTTCGAAACTACGCTGAAACCGTTTTACTCAGCGAGAGAGAGAGAGAGAGACAGAGAGTGTGAGAGATATAGAATGAGTTCTACGAAACCTTAAGCATCATCAACCATTGACTGATAATCATCAATCGTAATAATTGAGAATAATTTTCAATCAGCACAAATAAATTAATGTTAATTATATAAAACTAAATGCACATTTATTAATTTGAATGACAGCAACATAAAATCACGTACATTGCATTAATGCTGTAATTTCACTTGGCGGTCCCCGATGGCGCGGAAGGTAACGCTCTTGCCTTCCAACCTTGAGGACGGTGGTTCGAATCCCCATACGCATGGATGTTTGAATTGTGTTTGTTATCTTTCTCTCTCTCTACCTTTCTATCCCCTCTATCCCCTTATCAGTCGATGGCCTTAGTTGCCAGTACTGTCCTATTTGTGTAGTAATTAATTACTGCATAATAATAATAATAATAATAATAATGTAATTTCACTTACCAATCATTAAACTCATCAAATTTGTTCATTGAAAATGATTTATGTTGAGGCTGGCAGCAGATGTTTTCGCAGTAATCGTCAACCGTATTCGTTCAGTACAGGTACGGACAGCGCCCGACAGAGCTTCACTTGTCACTTGAACTTCACTTTATATCCTTTCTTTATTTAATTTTTAATAATAATAATATTTGAAATAATAGCACTGATGCTTTAAATGTAATAATAATTTACAAGTGTTTTACATTTATAAATACTAACTATAACCGCTTTCCTACCTTTTCATCGCTCCACGTTTAGAGCATCAGTTTTCCTCGCAAAGCAACAGAACCGATTCCATCTGCATTAAATACTCAGTCCTGTCTTCCTTGTAAAAGAATTTCAAATTATCTATATACTGCTCTTTCATTTTCCTCCCTCGTTCTGTCTCCGGCTACTTTTCCTTAATCATTCAGTTGGTGATTCATAACATTGTCGCTTTTCTAACATTGTTGTTGGATGGGCATTTTTGTTTCTGAAGACCCCAAAAAATATGGTTCAAAGTATAAAAAGCAATGAATATAAGATATCCATGAATAATTGAAACTTGGTGATGGCGTTGTGAATCAAGCCAATCCTTTGAAAATTACATTTTATTGTAGTGACGAAATATTGAACATTATAATGGCTGAGATTAAAACTTAATTAATTTTTTTACTTTTTACGATAAAGTGGTTGAGTCGGAGAGTTTTCATTAACTACTCCTTTTAGTCCTTTTTTACATTTACATTTTACGCTTAAGGAGGAAAATTTGTTGCAGCAAAGCTTAGTTAATTGAATTAAAGGTTCGTTTAATTGCAGCTTAATATTAGAGATTAATTTATTATGTTATGCGTTAAAAATACAATATACTCGTAAGAAAAAAATATCAGCTTAATAGATAAAGCCGTCCAGTTTAATTTTATTTAGCTTGTTCATGGCCCATCATTAAATCATAAATCTGCCGTAATCATAATGTAAACAATGTTCGTTATTTAATAACTTACTTAATATAATTGAAACCGAAGTCTGGAAACGAATACCATGGAATGGAGTGGAATAGAAATTCAACAGTATTCAGTATTCATCAGTCAATCAAAGAAATATTGATATTCAGATTGTAGTTTGAATCAATCGTCTGTCAAAAAGTCGGATAAAATTTGTGAAAATTTTAATTAATGCGACTTACGCTTGCTCTAAATAATGTATTTTTCTTTGATAAGGATAAATACATATGGCCAAACTTATGAGCTTATAAACTAATGTATTAATATGATGTGATGATACGTAAACAGAACTTAATAGTTAGTAAATCTCTCTGACAGCTCATCCTTTTAGCTTGTAAAGTAATGTAATAATATAATAAAGTAGTAATCATGTCATTGGTAATGAAAAATGATCACTTAGTTAGACGAAACAAATTTGTGGAAAAAAATCTCCCATCTTGCATTTAATTGAGACATCATTCTTCTGGGGATATGTTATGGCGAAAGTCAAACAAATCATTGTTGCGTTATTTCTGGGAATGTATTATATTAAACTGGATTCGTACCAAACCAGCATTAATTGTGGAGAAGAAGAAATGACGTAAATTTGGATAAATTGGAGAAGACTTTCAATGTGTGTGTATCATTAATTTATATAAATTGTACATGTCATGGTAGTACTGCATTCTGCAGTAGATGGTATTAAAAACGATTGACATTACTTTCATAAAGTGATAGAGTGCTTCCTGTTGTCGTGATTGGTCACAACTGATAGGTCAGTTCTCTCAAAATAAAGATTTATTGAATTTAGCTGTTTATGTGAGTATTATATTATTACCATATTATTTTAATGTCAAAACAGGTGATCAATTCACAATAACCATTAATGAATTGTTGAGAATTGTATTCAATGAATTCACATGATGCAGTGTGTGTCTCACCAGCCATTTAATTGATGTAATAAATTTGTTTTCATGTGAAATGAATTTCTTTTTTTGCAAACCTATTAAATTAATAATTATAGCAAGAAATCTACGATAGATTGTCTAGATTTCCAAAGCGATTATGCTGCATGTGAAGCCAAAGAAATTAAGTGAAGAATTTAAGGAATTTAAAGGAGGACAACTTTTTAATTACAACAATTAAATTAAACAACGAATTGAGGAATATACACTTTTTTCTAATTAAATAAACACAGAAATGAAAGAGGAGAGAAACAAATATAGAGAGAGAAAGAGAGAGAGAGAGAGAGAGAGAGAGAGAGAGAGAGAGAGAGAGAGAGAGAGAGAGAGAGAGAGAGAAAGAGTATAAATAGTAGTCGTGGTCGTTACCGGATTTCAAAACAAAGCTTATTAGTTTTATTATTGTGATGCTACTCTATACCCAGGAATGAAATTTTGTTATCATAACTCAAAAACGAACGCTGATATCACATTTCTAACACGAATAGGCGTGGTCGTTGACTGATTTTGCCCATTTTCAATACCAACCTGCACTCCATAACAAAGAATATTTCTGGAAAATTATTCACTGTGATATCCTCACCGGTTCTCCTGTGATCGTGATTTCAACAAACAGACAGATAGATGGACATGGCTAAATTGACTCAGAGGTGACGCTGATCAATAATGTTATACAAATACTTAATATATACATATTATAATATAATATATACATATACTTTTCTATATCTATCTTCTCTATTTCTATGCGTTACACATTTCGTGACAAAGTTAAGAAGAATAATAATAGTAATAAAAAATATTAGTAAATAATGAATAAAAACTTAATTAATTACAGAGAATAAGAATTATGATATGTGTAATAATAAAATCAAATAAAAAATACAACACTTAACAATAAACAATTGAATAATATTCATATGTATATAAATATAAACATGTCGACAGTGATATACACATACATATATGTATATTGTACATATGTACATATAGTGCATATATAGTATATTGCCAGTATATATACATATTTAATTTATATTTATTATGAAAAACTAGAAAAGGAAAAAATATAGTGTATAAATTTATTTCATTTGAAAAGAATTTTGATTAGAAAGTCCAACTAAATACAAAATGCTTCAGTAAATTTCAACGTTTTCATTTTTATTTAATATACTCGTATAGCCAAAATAATTAACATTTTTCCAGGACAGTTTTTATCAATAAACCAGTATACAAGCAATATAATGTACATACATATACATATAAAGAAAATATAGAATATGTTGCAATACGCCAAACTAATCAAGATATTCCAGGTCAGTTTTACTCAAGAGCACGGCGATCAGCGTTTCTCATGGCGCAACAGCCATTCACGGCCAAGACAACGTCCTCGCTGGCCAGCAACGCCTGGATGAGGAGTACGAACAATAAACCCATCGCGCTCGATTTTATATTATAGGATTCCATGGCCAAGAAATCTCCTGCGTTTTTAAGCCAGGCCTGGATGAAGTCCAATAAAACTTCTGTTTTATCCCCATCACGAATTCGAATTCTCGCAAAGTGCGCCCGTATACCATGCGGTCGACAGTGAAGGCGCAACCGATGCGAAACACGTAACCAAACATGGCTATGGTGCTGAAGAACAAGGATTTGAAGAGGATCAACCGTGGCATTTCGACGCGGACGATTACCGTTGTCTGGACAGCGAACAGGTATTCCTTCGGCACCAACCGCTTGTCTACGCCGGCGGTGGTGTTGCTCAGAGCGAACCACAGCAAATATTCCAAGTAGGTTAGGTTAGGTTAACAGGGCGTGTGGCCGCGAAGCGGCCACTTCCACTTAGGCCTTATAGGCCCATTGTGAGTGCCCTCCAGTGGTTCTGTGGGACCCTCGCTGTTCCGGTCAGTTACTCAGACCTGGCCTCACCGAAATATTCCAAGTAAAGGAAAGGAAATAAATTTCTATACTCTTCGTAATTGATCCTCGCTGGAAGATAGACATTGCTTATCCTTGATATGGCGCATATTGAAATAATTATAGTTCATAAATATAGAATATATTTCAATATAAGTAAGATCCGTAAGAAATAAAGTTTGTGTAGATATAACAGTGTAGATATAACAAAGTTGTACTTCACTCACGTATGCATATCATATACATATATTAGAATTCTATTGAAAGTTATTGAAAATATTTGAAATGTGTTGAAATGTAAGCATCGCCTACTTAGAAAATATAGTGTAGATATAGCAAAGTTTTACTTCACCCCGGTATGTATATCATATATATTAGGATTCTATTGAAAGTTATTGAAAATATTTGAAATGTGTTGAAATGTAAGCATCGCCTACTTAGAAAATATAGTGTAGATATAGCAAAGTTTTACTTCACCCCGGTATGTATATCATATATATTAGGATTCTATTGAAAGTTATTGAAAATATTTGAAATGTGTTGAAATGTAAGCATCGCCTACTTAGAAAATATAGTGTAGATATAGCAAAGTTTTACTTCACCCCGGTATGTATATCATATATATTAGGATTCTATTGAAAGTTATTGAAAATATTTGAAATGTGTTGAAATGTAAATCGCCTTCTTAGAAAATATAGTGTAGATATAACAAAGTTTTAGGCATAAGTGCAGAGTAGCTGCCAAGCTCAGATTTTGTTCATCCTTTTTTACCGTTAGTTGGGACCATCAGGAAGGGAAGTGGCCATGCTTTTTCGGGGGCTGGTCAGCCATCTTGTATTTATGACCGTTTGAAGGTTAAATAAATGGTACTAATAAAAGGCACTTATCTCACAAACTAAGCGAGTTAGCGGAACAAACGTAGTACTGTTGTAAAGGTATTTATAGTATCTTTCATTTATGTAATATTTCTCTTTCTTTTCTGTTTCTCTTACCTTTAAAATGGTACATAATATGTTATACTTACTCTTCTATTACATTACTTTAGCTTTACTTTTCTGTAAGCAAATAAGTGTAAACACGGAAAAAACATTGAAATTAAAAGATTTTTATAAAAAATCGCGCGATTTTAGTTCACTTAGTTTATGAGATAAGTGCCTTTTATTAGTACCATTTATTTAACCTTCAAACGGTCAAAAATCCAAGATGGCTGACCCGACCCCGAAAAAACATAGCCTCTTCCGGTTATAACGATCCCAAATAACAGCAAAAAAAAAAGAAAAAAAAATCGGAACTTGGCAGCTGTTCTGCATTTATTTCAAGCTTTACTTCATAGTATAATATATGAATAAAATAAATAATATAGATTTTAATTTATATGGTATGTATAAATAAATATTTGTGGCCACAAGCCATAGCAGCCTAACTCGATTTAATTGATCAAAAAATAGACATGTAATAAATAAGTACTTCCTCTGAAATATTTCCATAATTGGACTTCATTAGCTTTTTAGTCTTGCCGTATAACGTATTCACTGACTTGATATGCCGATTAAAATATATCTTCTGCTTATACAAATTCTTCAACAGCACGCTATGCACGGAACGTAGATCGTGCCAACGCTTTACAAAGCTTGGACCAAAGACTACAAGACTGGAAACTCTTTTTTCGCTTTAAATGTATTGGTGAAATCAGGCTTGGGTGCCGTAGATTACAAAAACAAAACGCATGTAATTTTGACAGTTCGGGAACGAATTTTGACAGTTCGGGAATTTGTTTACAACATATTTTGAGAGAGGAATGAACTCTTGTACTTCTTCATAGAAATAAGCCAGAAATATGATTTTTCAAATACGTAAAACAGACCCAGGAGATAGTTTTAAAACCAAGGCACGCTTCTAGAAATGTACATGAAACCTTTTTTAGGTCTTATAGTTGCACAATCTTGAATATTTTGCACGTAAAACGAAGTTAAAATTCATAAAAATTGCTCATTTCGTACCTACTTACTTTTTAATATTCCTAAACAGCTTAGAATTCGTCAGAACCTCGAGAACTCATAAATGAAAAATAGTTTTTCTATTAATGTTTACTTAAAAACCAAAAAAATAATTAGTAATAAAGTTGTGTCATTTACTCACCCTGCCACTAACTCACCCCAACATTTTGTGGCGGTGTGGTAACAAAGCAAAACGATTTACCTTGTCAGATATCATGCTTTGAGATGGCCTGTTTTAGCTTGTAAGAAGTCGACAATTTCACCATAAAATTCACATACACTGTATGTGAACACGCGGACGGATATTTTTTTGAGCTCTCTCACGAAATAAAAGGAGTTTCCAGTCTTGTAGTCTTTGGCTTGGACATCGAAGACGAAGCAGAACGAAGTAGATACAAACTCGTTGCCCGCAGGGAAAGGCTAAAAGAGCAGAGAACATATCGCAGAGAGTATAAATGTACAGAGGCACGACGTGTATGAAGTATTGAGGTTCGGTAATGACAAGTTGGGAGCAGCGAGTATTGGACTCGAACTGCGTCTGATAATGTTTGATGCCTATAAGGTTGTTGAATTCTGTATGACTTCGGATATGAATATGTGTAAGAAGAGTTAATCAATTCGTCATTCGTATGCCAGATAAAGTGTGAAAGAAAGAATCGATCAATTATGTCGAACAGCGGGCGATGGGAAGCACGGGCGATGAACAATAAGCGAACATTTCTGGGAAAAACATGGCGGCTTCATGAAATCTGTATGCATATACATATGTATATACATTTATACTCTCTGCGTTATGTTCTCTGCTCTTTCAGCCTCTCCCAACCAACAGACGCAAAACAATCAGGTAGGCTTTGCATTCAAACTCACTCACTTTTCATTTGACTTTTTTCAGTCGATTTGCTGAAATAAAATATAAAGCATTGTTTCCGACTCTACGCCAGTCATTCGACTCGTTGCTGCTGATGGCTCCGGTTGCCATTTTCGGTTGCTGGTTCAAAATTCAGAAAAAGTATTTTAAATGTACATTAAAATGTACACATTTAAAATGTACATTAATTTCATCATCTTTGGCTATCTATTTTTAATACACATAAATTATAATCAAATTTTGGTCTGAAAACAATAATAAGATTCCATTTTCTAGAATTTTGCTGTGTCTGCACTTCAGGGAATGAAGCTCCACCGAAATATATACGGCTTCCCACAACGCCTGAAGCCCAACGCAATATACACAGAAGTTTTACTCAAAACTCAATAGAACATTTTTAATTTTAAACTCATTTCCAATATTTACAGATTTTTTTAGTCTACAGGTTTTCTGCGTGCAACCGGTGCCCGTAATTGCAAGGCAATGAAAGAAAAAAACTTGCAACCCATCTCGGGTCTCAATTTTGTAATGCACACTCAAGAACGCAATTGCAGCGAGTAGTTGTTGTGCAGCATTTGCTGAGATTCACGGAGGAAGTTGAGGTATCCGTTAAATGTGACGTATCCTGGTCGCATGCACTTCTTCTTGGTGACCTTCCCCCGCTTTCTGACACATCCTTTTAATAGGAAAAAATAGAAGTATCTGAGGATGTGGGAAGTATCTGCCGCTTCAGGTTGTCGCAGCTGTCTTCACAGCTTGCCGTATAAAACTTGGAATTATAAACATAAATAAATAGTTGAGATCCAAGTGAAGCGAGTCTAGTATAACCATGAATTTTCGGCGACCAGGAAATCTGCAAGGATATATCAACACGTAAAACGTCACATGAAGTACATTGGATAAAATACCGATGTCCATGTGTCTGTGAGTGGATCATAGCGTTCAGTGGGAGTATTGTGAACACTGGTGGGCCTTCCACTGTTATATCTAACTATATATACTATATCCACTGACAGCAAACAAGTAACCTTTATGAGCTGCTAGCCTCCGATCGATCTTTTTCATTTGTTTATTTTAACTTGGTTTGTTGCTTAAAGCTTTTGCATTCAAACTCACGCACTTCTTATTTTCCTTTTCGAAAACTTTTCAAAATTCTGGATAAAATTTTTCGTATTTAACTTTTTTTTTTTGTTTTTTGTTTGTTTTTTTGTTTTTTTTTTGGTGCCGTGGAGATCCATGGCGTGGATATGTGGGGACGATATTTTCATTGTGTAGATGTATGATAAATTTATCCCAACAAATGATTTAAATAAATTCTACCGTGCAGCTGGCAGCTCACAAAGGTTACTTGTTTGCTGTCGGTGGATATAGTATAGTTATATATACCAGTGGAAGGCCCACCAGTGTTCACAATATTCCCATTGAACGCTATGATCCACTCACAGACACATGGACATCGGTATGTTATCCAGTGTACTTCATGTGACGTTTTACGTGTTGATATATCCTTGCAGATTTCCTGGTCGCCGAACATTCATGGTTATACTAGACTCGCTTCACTTGGATCTCAACTATTTATTTATGTTTATAATTCCAAGTTTTATACGGCAAGCTGTGAAGACAGCTGCGACAACCTGAAGCGGCAGATACTTCCCACATCCTCAGATACTTCTATTTTTTCCTATTAAAAGGATGTGTCAGAAAGCGGGGGAAGGTCACCAAGAAGAAGTGCATGCGACCAGGACGCGTCACATTTAACGGATACCTCAACTTCCTCCGTGATTCTGAGCAAATTCTGCACAACAACTACTCGCTGCAATTGCGTTCTTGAGTGTGCATTACAAAATTGAGACCCGAGATGGGTTTCAAGTTTTTTTGTTTCAATGGCTTGCAATTAGCGGCGCCGGTTGCACGCAGAAAACCTGTAGACTAAAAAAATCTGTAAATATTGGAAATGAGTTTAAAATTAAAAATGTTCTATTGAGTTTTGAGTAAAACTTCTGTGTATATTGCGTTGGACTTCAGGCGTTGTGGGAAACCGTATATATTTGGGTGCAGTTTCATTCCTTGAAGTGCAGACACAGCAACGTTCTGGAAGATGGAATCTCTAGAATCTTAGTTTTCAGTCCAAGCATTGAACAATGGAAAATCGCAACCGGAGCCATCAGCAGCAACGAATCGAATGAATTGCGTAGAGTGGGAAACGATGTTTTATATTTTATTTCAGCAAATCGACTCAAATTTTTGCTTTTCGAAAAGTTTTCAAAATTTCTAAAAATTTTAAGTTTATTTATTTATTTATATTAAATATTCTAGTTATTTATTTTATTTTATAAATAACTATATTTTATATTTTAGTTATTTATTTATTATTATTACATTACATTTCAATCAACCTATTGCACACTCGTACGAAACGCGGAGAAGAGTAGAAGGAAGGTGCAATATAATTGAATAATAAAATATAATTGATTTAATTTAATTTAAATTTCAAAATTTGCTGGAAAATGAATTTAAAAATTAATCAAAATAAAAATCTGTTCGAAGAAAATTTATTATGTTATAAAAATTAATGAAGCGTGAAAATTTACCAAACACAGTTTTTATTTCTTCAACTTGAAAAATTATTCAATTTAAAAAGAATAATAATGATATTATAGAATTATTTATTTAATTATAAAGGAAAAATTAATCATGTTATTTAAAAAGATTGTAAATCATAAATTTATAAGTTAGTAATAAGTTTATTATTATAATTTGTTTATAAATAAATCAATATTTTATTCAATAAATAAATAAAAATAAAATAAAAAAAAATAAAATCATATTAGTTATTATTTTTTTTAATTCATTACACTTATAAGACTTACAGAACTTATAAATCAGTAATTATAATAATAAGATATAGTAAGAAAAACCAGTAAGAAAGCTATATTCGGCCTGGCCGAATCTTAGATACCCAACAGCTAAAAGTTTTGAAAAAATTTAAAAAAAACTAAAACTAGAGGAAATATGTGGCAATAAGGAAAGCTACCTTATAATCACATTTAATCACAAACAGTGGCGTAGTAAGGGGGGCGGGGGGTGGCGGCCCACTCTGGACGGCACGATGTCGGGGGCAGTTGTGGAATTCAAGTAGTGAGTCAAGTAACTTATTAAATTCTAGGAATTTTTGGGGCTGCAAGTTGATTAACCGTCTCGGGCTCCATGAGACCTAGCTACGCCTCTGTATAAATAGTAGGCGTGGTCATTACCTTTTATAAAACAAAATAACTAGTTTAGTTATTTTATTGTTGTGTTCAAATTTAAACTTTATATCCGTGGTAATAAACTTGTTTTCATGAGCTATTCTGTATACATAAGTAGTGTAAAAGTGGGCGGACCGCACCCAGTTTTGATGTAATAATGTTTTTTTGTTAAACAAGTACACTCAACTCTCGTTTTACACGCATTTTTTTTACACGATTTCGAAACAACACGGTCAAAAAACTGGAACCGATCCTCTTTTTTTACACGATTTCATTTTTTCTAAACGATTTTTAAAATAGGTTTCCTTTTAAATCTCTACACAACTTCCACTCTTGCGTGTTTGAATGTATGTAAATGACAGAAGTTACACGATTTTGTTGCTTCTGTATTTTCTTTATTTATTTTCCTTGAATAAATAGTTTTCTGTGCAATCTGAAGCAAATGATTATACGCCGTCAGTTCCGCGGAATGGCCAGAATGCGTCAAAACTGAAAACTCCATAATGGAAGCAACAATTGTGCGCTCTGAAATTATAACTTTGTCCCAAGATATTGGGGGTGAATGCTTTGACAATTTGCCACCGGCGGACATCGATGAATTAATAATTGAGAGGCCTTTAAAGGACAATGATCTGAATGACATGATAATAGTTCCAGGTGAGGGTGTACCATGGTAGCGAAGACGAAGATGAAGACGAAATTCCATAATTAACAGCTGAATTAATTCGCGAGGGTTTGAAATTTTGTCACCCATGATCCCAACCTAGCCTCGCTCTATCCTCACAAATTTCAGCGTAATTCGCAGATGTGTATGGCCGGGTATCAGGAAATGTACAAGCACCTAAAAAAGCCAGCAACCTATTACAAATTTTTGAAAAGGCTCGATTCAAGGTCAATTGAACTTTTCAATATATCTAGTGATTCATCTCAAGACTATTTAAACTAAAAAAAATAATAAAGTATGTAATTTAAGTAATTGCCTGTGTTAGTTTTTGGTGTCGTAATTGTATTCTTTTTTTATGGTATTTTTAAAAATGTGTAAATATTTAAATATGAATAAATTTAGTTTCCAAAAGTTCTCTTCGTTTTCTTTTTTACACGGTTTTCCAAAGAAAATTGAGCAGTTTTTTGAAACAACACGGTTTTTTTTATTTGCGGAACGAATTCCCTGTTTTTCCATAAAACATCGTGTGTGTATTTTTTTACACGCATTTTTTTGCACGGCTCCTCGCTGGAACGTATCTACCGTGTAAAATGAGAGTTGGGTGTATATCACATATATTAGAATTATATTGAAAGTCATTGAGAATGTTTAAAATGTACCATAAATTATAAATGTTTAATATTTTTATAATTTATCTTTTATTGGCAGATGGATTCCGATGCAGTGAAAATTCTTTGAAATTACAAAGCAATTAAAGGAAAGAGAGCTTCAAATTTTAGATGAAGAAGAATATAAGAAAAGAACGGAAATAAGCTTACTTAAAGTGGGAGTCGAGAGAGAGGAGCAACGAAAGATGAATTGCATAATATGCAAGTGAAAGAACTTTATTTTTATTTATTTATTACTTGTGCAGTAATTAATTACTACACAAATATTTTAAGACAGTACATATTTTAAGAACTTAAATATAAATAAGTATATAAATAATAATTTTTTCGTAATCAATGCCATATCTTACCATTTTTTTAATGTAGTTTTATTGTTACTAAATTAAAACGAAAGCATATAAAACGTTTGTAATATTTAATTTATTGAAAATGTTGTTCAATGAACAAAGTTCTTACCAAATTCTGCTGCCGGTAAGTATTTTGCCAGAACAGTTCATTTGGTGGTTGGACGTCATCGTAATCTTCATTATCTGCATGGATAAAGACATTTTATTAATTTTTTAAAATACTGTTATTAAAATCAAAATGTACTGTCGCGTTCATCTGCGAATTCAATCGCTAAATTGCGCAAGACAGCTAAAGCGACAATTGTTGTTTTTGCTAAACTGAGTGAGCATCTCATGTCTGTTAATAAAAATCTAAACCGTTGCTTCCAAACTCCAAAACATCTTTCCACAGTGTTGCCAGTTTGAATGTGAGCTTTGTTGTAGTTTATCTCTGAGTTAGTCTGAGGGTTTAAATAGGTGTGAAGAGAATATTGGAACACGCGTAACCTCCATCGCCAAGTAATCGACCCAAAAATTCATCATTTTCAAATCTTTGTTTGATTCGGCTTTCGCGAAATATTCTGGAATCGTGTGTGCTTCCTCGCCAGCGGCAAACAATATCACGGATTTTTAGTGGAGCATCGCACACAACTTGTGTATTGAGGGAATAGTATCCTTTTCGATTTATATAATACTGACCCGAAGTACCACCCGAAGATCGCGTCAATGACCTCACGAAACCCACAAATGAACCTAAATTTTTCCATTGTCCCCATCTAGCCAAAATCTGATGTTGGCATTTTTACATATGTAGTCCTCTTTTTAGCGAAAGCCACTGCAACTCTTCGGCAAATGACAGAAAGTGTTGGTTGGCTAAATCCATGTATGTCCGCTACATTATTTTGAATCTGAAAAAATAACTATCATTTCGCCGGATTTGTGATCCCAAATTAACTTCATTTCGGCCCCAATATCTAATAACTGCCATAGTTTGGAGCTCAACCGGTATATAACCGCCCTGCTGCTACCACTAATATCAGAACGGACGATGTCTATGAGCTCTATTATATTTTGTTTCGTAAATCTATATTTGCTCTTAAATTCTTCGTTCCTTAATGTAGTCGGGTCAAATTTGTCTTTATAATTTTTCTGTCTTCTTTGTGAAATGTTTACGCTGAATACATCGATTAAATTCGCATCAATTAACGCTGCTTCGAAATTAAATGGCAAAATTTTTATTTGAACACAAAAATTATTTGAATTTTGATATGCCACTTTACACAAGCTCTAAACGCAAATTTTTGTGTAATCTCACAAAACGTAGATTACAAAAACAAAACGCATGTAATTTTGACAGTTCGGGAATTTGTTTATGCGGGTATTACACTACGAACATTGTTCGAAATAACTGTAAAATTGTTTTTGCTTTCTGTACAAAACTGTCAACCTTATGCTCTCAGATTTCAGAGTTGAGTTCATCCAGAGAGGATGAACTTTTGCGAAGCAAAACAAAATGTTTGTGGTCGTCGACAACAAACTTCGATTAAAACGGTGTTCTAGTGTGCTGAAACAAATTAGTACTCGCGTTTAGGATTGAAATAAGTGCAGTTTTATTGATAAAAGATATTTCATGTAAGAAAAATAATCACAAAGCAACTCCGTAACTTTGCTTTGTATTTGTAAATATTGATATTTGTTTGCTCTATGTGTAATCACAATTCTGAACAAAATTTTGAGAGAGAGCAAAAATGGTTCATCGACAACAAACAATGTTTATAGTGTAATATCCGCATTACAAAATATTTTGAGAGAGGAACTCTTGTACTTCTTCATAGAAATAAGCCAGAAATATGATTTTTCAAATACGTAAAACAGACCCAGGAGATAGTTTTAAAACCAAGGCACGCTTCTAGAAATGTACATGAAACCTTTTTTAAGTCTTAGGCCCAGTTTTTCAGTGCTCGTTTAAACGGCGTTTAAACGGAGATTAGTTAAACGCCAAACAAAAGTTAACTGAGATTTGAGTTTTACAGTGCGAGTTTAACTTATCTATGTTAAACGTATCTTTTCTATATTTCATACAGAAGTTATCTAAATTCAATGAATATTTAGCGTATACCTAAACCTTTCTTGGCAGCACTTGACAATATTTTCATTTTTACAAAGAGAACAGCTGTTCTGGTGCAAATAAACAAAATTATTAGCATAGTTTTGAACAAAGGTAAATGTCTGTACTCGAAGAAACAGCTGTTTCTTTATCTATTAAAAAGATAAATTTACCGGAGTTTAACTGAGCAATATCGGCCGGTTAACCTCCGTTTAAACGAGCACTGAAAAACACAATGTGTCGTTTAAACGAAGGTTAACTGAGAAACGACGATAACTGAGCACTGAAAAACTGGCCCTTAGGCCCAGTTTTTCAGTGCTCGTTTAAACGGCGTTTAAACGGAGATTAGTTAAACGCCAAACAAAAGTTAACTGAGATTTGAGTTTTACAGTGCGAGTTTAACTTATCTATGTTAAACGTATCTTTTCTATATTTCATACAGAAGTTATGTAAATTCAATGAATATTTAGCGTATACCTAAACCTTTCTTGGCAGCACTTGACAATATTTTCATTTTTACAAAGAGAACAGCTGTTCTGGTGCAAATAAACAAAATTATTAGCATAGTTTTGAACAAAGGTAAATGTCTGTACTCGAAGAAACAGCTGTTTCTTTATCTATTAAAAAGATAAATTTACCGGAGTTTAACTGAGCAATATCGGCCGGTTAACCTCCGTTTAAACGAGCACTGAAAAACACAATGTGTCGTTTAAACGAAGGTTAACTGAGAAACGACGATAACCGAGCACTGAAAAACTGGCCCTTAGAATTCGTCAGAACCTCGAGAACTCATAAATGAAAAATAGTTTTTCTATTAATGTTTACTTAAAAACCAAAAAAATAATTAGTAATAAAGTTGTGTCATTGGTATCCCTGCCACTAACTCACCCCAACATTTTGTGGCGGTGTGGTAACAAAGCAAAACGATTTACCTTGTCAGATATCATGCTTTGAGATGACCTGTTTTAGCTTGTAAGAAGTCGACAATTTCACCATAAAATTCACATACACTGTATGTGAACACGCGAAGGATATTTTTTTGAGCTCTCTCACGAAATAAGAGGAGTTTCCAGTCTTGTAGTCTTTGGCTTGGACATCGAACACGAAGCAGAACGAAGTTGATACATACTCGTTGCCCGCAGGGAAAGGTTAAAAGAGCAGAGAACATATCGCAGAGAGTATAAATGTACAGAGGCACGACGTGTATGAAGTATTGAGGTTCGGTAATGACAAGTTGGGAGCAGCGAGTATTGGACTCGAACTGCGTCTGATAATGTTTGATGCCTATAAGGTTGTTGAATTCTGTATGACTTCGGATATGAATATGTGTAAGAAGAGTTAATCAATTCGTCATTCGTATGCCAGATAAAGTGTGAAAGAAAGAATCGATCAATTATGTCGAACAGCGGGCGATGGGAAGCACAGGCGATGAACAATAAGCGAACAATTCTGGGAAAAACATGGCGGCTTCATGAAATCTGTATGCATATACATATGTATATACATTTATACTCTCTGCGTTATGTTCTCTGCTCTTTCAGCCTCTCCCAACCAACAGACGCAAAACAATCAGGTAGGCTTTGCATTCAAACTCACTCACTTTTCATTTGACTTTTTTCAGTCGATTTGCTGAAATAAAATATAAAGCATTGTTTCCGACTCTACGCCAGTCATTCGACTCGTTGCTGCTGATGGCTCCGGTTGCCATTTTCGGTTGCTGGTTCAAAATTCAGAAAAAGTATTTTAAATGTACATTAAAATGTACACATTTAAAATGTACATTAATTTCATCATCTTTGGCTATCTATTTTTAATACACATAAATTATAATCAAATTTTGGTCTGAAAACAATAATAAGATTCCATCTTCTAGAATTTTGCTGTGTCTGCACTTCAGGGAATGAAGCTCCACCGAAATATATACGGCTTCCCACAACGCTTGAAGCCCAACGCAATATACACAGAAGGTTTACTCAAAATTGAATAGAACATTTTTAATTTTAAACTCATTTCCAATATTTACAGATTTTTTTAGTCTACAGGTTTTCTGCGTGCAACCGGTGCCCGTAATTGCAAGGCAATGAAAGAAAAAAACTTGCAACCCATCTCGGGTCTAAATTTTGTAATGCACACTCAAGAACGCAATTGCAGCGAGTAGTTGTTGTGCAGCATTTGCTGAGATTCACGGAGGAAGTTGAGGTATCCGTTAAATGTGACGTATCCTGGTCGCATGCACTTCTTCTTGGTGACCTTCCCCCGCTTTCTGACACATCCTTTTAATAGGAAAAAATAGAAGTATCTGAGGATGTGGGAAGTATCTGCCGCTTCAGGTTGTCGCAGCTGTCTTCACAGCTTGCCGTATAAAACTTGGAATTATAAACATAAATAAATAGTTGAGATCCAAGTGAAGCGAGTCTAGTATAACCATGAATGTTCGGCGACCAGGAAAAATGCAAGGATATATCAACACGTAAAACGTCACATGAAGTACATTGGATAACATACCGATGTCCATGTGTCTGTGAGTGGATCATAGCGTTCAGTGGGAGTATTGTGAACACTGGTGGGCCTTCCACTGTTATATCTAACTATATATACTATATCCACTGACAGCAAACAAGTAACCTTTATGAGCTGCTAGCCTCCGATCGATCTTTTTCATTTATTTATTTTATCTTGGTTTGTTGCTTAAAGCTTTTGCATTCAAACTCACGCACTTCTTATTTTCCTTTTCGAAAACTTTTCAAAATTCTGGATAAAATTTTTCGTATTTAACTTTTTTTTTGTTTTTTGTTTGTTTTTTTGTTTTTTTTTTTGGTGCCGTGGAGATCCATGGCGTGGATATGTGGGGACGATATTTTCATTGTGTAGATGTATGATAAATTTATCCCAACAAATGATTTAAATAAATTCTACCGTGCAGCTGGCAGCTCACAAAGGTTACTTGTTTGCTGTCGGTGGATATAGTATAGTTATATATACCAGTGGAAGGCCCACCAGTGTTCACAATATTCCCATTGAACGCTATGATCCACTCACAGACACATGGACATCGGTATGTTATCCAGTGTACTTCATGTGACGTTTTACGTGTCATCCTTTTCAGATTTCCTGGTCGCCGAACATTCATGGTTATATTAGACTCGCTTCACTTGACCTCAACTATTTATTTATAATTCCAAGTTTTATATGACAAGCTGTGAAGGCAGCTGCGACAACCTGAAGCGGCAGATACTTCCCACACCCTCAGATACTTCTATTTTTTCCTATTAAAAGGATGTGTCGGAATGCGGGGGAAGGTCACCAAGAAGAAGTGCATGCGACCAGGACACGTCACATTTAACGGATACCTCAACTTCCTCCGTGATTCTGAGCAAATTCTGCACAACAACTACTCGCTGCAATTGCGTTCTTGAGTGTGCATTACAAAATTGAGACCCGAGATGGGTTGCAAGTTTTTTTCTTTCATTGCCTTGCAATTACGGGCACCGGTTGCACGCAGAAAACCTGTAGACTAAAAAAATCTGTAAATATTGGAAATGAGTTTAAAATTAAAAATGTTCTATTGAGTTTTGAGTAAAACTTCTGTGTATATTGCGTTGGACTTCAGGCGTTGTGGGAAACCGTATATATTTGGGTGCAGTTTCATTCCTTGAAGTGCAGACACAGCAACGTTCTGGAAGATGGAATCTCTAGAATCTTAGTTTTCAGTCCAAGCATTGAACAATGGAAAATCGCAACCGGAGCCATCAGCAGCAACGAATCGAATGAATTGCGTAGAGTGGGAAACGATGTTTTATATTTTATTTCAGCAAATCGACTCAAATTTTTGCTTTTCGAAAAGTTTTCAAAATTTCTAAAAATTTTAAGTTTATTTATTTATTTATATTAAATATTCTAGTTATTTATTTTATTTTATAAATAACTATATTTTATATTTTAGTTATTTATTTATTATTATTACATTACATTTCAATCAACCTATTGCACACTCGTACGAAACGCGGAGAAGAGTAGAAGGAAGGTACAATATAATTGAATAATAAAATATAATTGATTTAATTTAATTTAAATTTCAAAATTAGCTGGAAAATGAATTTAAAAATTAATCAAAATAAAAATCTGTTCGAAGAAAATTTATTATGTTATAAAAATTAATGAAGCGTATAAATTTACCAAACAAATTTTTATTTCTTGAACTTGAAAAATTATTAAATTTAAAAGGAATAATAATGATATTATAGAATTATTTATTTAATTATAAAGGAAAAATTAATCATGTTATTCAAAAAGATTGTAAATCATAAATTTATAAGTTAGTAATAAGTTTATTATTATAATTTGTTTATAAATAAATCAATATATTATTCAATAAATAAATAAAAATAAAATAAAAAAAAATAAAATCATATTAGTTATTATTTTTTTAATTCATTACACTTATAAGACTTACAGAACTTATAAATCAGTAATTATAATAATAAGATATAGTAAGAAAAACCAGTAAGAAAGCTATATTCGGCCTGGCCGAATCTTAGATACCCAACAGCTAAAAGTTTTGAAAAAATTTAAAAAAAACTAAAACTAGAGGAAATATGTGGCAATAAGGAAAGCTACCTTATAATCACATTTAATCACAAACAGTGGCGTAGTAAGGGGGCGGGGGTGGCGGCCCATTCTGGACGGCACGATGTCGGGGGCAGTTGTGGAATTCAAGTAGTGAGTCAAGTAACTTATTAAATTCTAGGAATTTTTGGGGCTGCAAGTTGATTAACCGTCTCGGGCTCCATGAGACCTAGCTACGCCTCTGTATAAATAGTAGGCGTGGTCATTACCTTTTATAAAACAAAATAACTAGTTTAGTTATTTTATTATTGTGTTCAAATTTAAACTTTATATCCGTGGTAATAAACTTGTTTTCATGAGCTATTCTGTATACATAAGTAGTGTAAAAGTGGGCGGACCGCACCCAGTTTTGATGTATGTTTTTTTGTTAAACAAGTAGTTATCTAAAGTTTCATTCAGGAAGTTTATATATTTTACAATATAACCATCTTTTGCCTGTGTAACCTATATTTACTAAAAAATAGGCGTGGTCGTGGACCGATTTTGCCCATTTTCAATACCAACCTGCACACCACAAGAAACAATATTTCTGCAAAACTTACTCACGATATCTTTACCGGTTCTCCTGTGATCGTGATTTCAACAGACAGACAGACAGACGGACGGACATGGCTAAATCGACTCAGGAGGTCACGCTGATCAAGAATATATATACTTTTCTATACCTATCGTCTCTATGTCTATGCGTTACACATTTCGTGACAAAGTGAATATACCCTCAACCTTAAGGTGTAGGGAATAATTAGTAATAATAAGAATTATAATCATATAATAACTAAAATGATTTTAATGTATACTGATTAGGATTAATAGCAGAACTATAAAGATCAGGAAAACTAAGATTTAAGGTACAGAACCCAGTACGTAGAACAAACGATAGAGAGAGATCAAGAGAGAAAGAGGGAAAAGGAAACGACACTAACTTCCTGCGAGTTTGTTGGGAAACGGAAGTAAGATGTTGTAACAATTTGCTGTTGAAGTGCAATGTACTGGTGACTCTATCTGAGTTCGTAAGGAGTTCCACTGCCTGATTGCAAATATATCGAAGTGACTCTCAGAAATTAGATACTGGTGCCTAAATGGAATTAATACATTATTACGGTTAGATGTGGTGAACTGTAATCGACGGACTTATGCACGCAAATCAAAACCCTGAGAACCAGTAAGGAGTCGAAGGATATGCCAAAGACCAGATTACGATATATCGATACGTGATCGAATCGCTTTAAACCTCAAATTTAGAGTACAATGTTATTATATGCGGAAGTTAATTTCTTCCTTTACTTGCGAAATCACAGTTGCAATACAACTCACTTCCATATAAAAGGGATGGCATTAATATACGTCTTAGCCAGCAGAAGTCTGATTTTAAATGGAGTAAAAAATTTGGTACCCCAGAGAGCTCGAAGTTTAGCATAAGTATCCCTACAACATGATTGATGTGGTCATTACACGATTTGCACATTCCAAAATTTTTGAAATTCGTTGAAATGTAAGCATTAATTAATTAAATATAGTGTAGATATAGCAAAGTTTTACTTCACCCCGGTATGTATATCATATACAGTACAACCTCCCTAATCCGGACAGATATAGTTTCAGCATCTGTCCGGATTAGTGGATCGTCCGGACTAGAGTTAAAATTAAATTTTAAACGCAATACATATTTGTACATATATATTATTTATTTTTATTACTGAAAAGAAACATAAGTACTCATAAGAATTCATTTGTATTGAATTAATTTACAGAAACATAAAGGAACATACTAAAAGTGACCGAAAATTCATTTTGAAAAATAAGAATTTATTTTTGTTTGAATACCTGTATCTTTATGTAATTTGTCAGCTTTATTTTTAAATTCTTTTAAAAATAAAATATCCTTATCTGTCGCTTTAGTTTGTTCAGCCCATAAAATAGCTTTTGAAAACAATTCACTTGCCTCTTTATGTGAGACTTTGTTTTGAGCATTTTCAGACTCCTCCAAAGAACTATCAAGTTCTTCAATATTTTGGTTAGCAATTACTGCCACTTGTCTGATTGATTTTCCACTATCAATTGTATCCAATATTTTGCACTTTTCTGCCAACGTTAATGTTTTATGTTGTCGTTTATTTACATCTTAACTCCACGCAAACTCAAGTAAACTAAAATATTTTACACATTCTTTAATTCTTGCTCACACACAATGCTTATTTTGTCTAGCGGTAAAATAACGAAGAAATTTTACTGAGGAAAAAGAACACTTGTCCGGATTATAGAGGAAAAATTTCTAAACTGTCCGAAAAATTTAAATGTCCGGATTACTGGATAGTCCGAATTAGCGAGTGTCCGGATTAGGGAGGTTGTACTGTATATTAGAATTCTATTGAAACTTATTGAAAATATTTGAAATGTGTTGAAATGTAAGCATCGCCTTCTTAGAAAATATAGTGTAGATATAGCAAAGTTTTACTTCACCCCGGTATGTATATCATATATATTAGAATTCTATTGAAAGTTATTGAAAATATTTGAAGTGTGTTGAAATGTAAGCATCGCCTTCTTAGAAAATATAGTGTAGATATAGCAAAGTTTTACTTCACCCCGGTATGTATATCATATATATTAGGATTCTATTGAAAGTTATTGAAAATATTTGAAATGTGTTGAAATGTAACCATCGCGTACTTAGAAAATAAAGTGTAGATATAGCAAAGTTTTACTTCACCCCGGTATGTATGTATATCATATATATTAGAATTCTATTGAAAGTTATTGAAAATATTTGAAATGTGTTGAAATGTAAGCATCGCCTACTTAGAAAATAAAGTGTAGATATAGCAAAGTTTTACTTCACCCCGGTATGTATGTATATCATATATATTAGAATTCTATTGAAGGTTATTGAAAATATTTGAAATGTAAGCATCGCCTACTTAGAAAATAAAGTGTAGATATAGCAAAGTTTTACTTCACCCCGGTATGTATGTATATCATATATATTAGAATTCTATTGAAAGTTATTGAAAATATTTGAAATGTGTTGAAATGTAAGCATCGCCTACTTAGAAAATAAAGTGTAGATATAGCAAAGTTTTACTTCACCCCGGTATGTATGTATATCATATATATTAGAATTCTATTGAAGGTTATTGAAAATATTTGAAATGTAACCATCGCCTACTTAGAAAATAAAGTGTAGATATAGCAAAGTTTTACTTCACCCCGGTATGTATGTATATCATATATATTAGAATTCTATTGAAAGTTATTGAAAATATTTGAAATGTGTTGAAATGTAAGCATCGCCTACTTAGAAAATAAAGTGTAGATATAGCAAAGTTTTACTTCACCCCGGTATGAATGTATATCATATATATTAGAATTCTATTGAAGGTTATTGAAAATATTTGAAATGTGTTGAAATGTAAGCATCGCCTACTTAGAAAATAAAGTGTAGATATAGCAAAGTTTTACTTCACCCCGGTATGTATGTATATCATATATATTAGAATTCTATTGAAAGTTATTGAAAATATTTGAAATGTGTTGAAATGTAAGCATCGCCTACTTAGAAAATAAAGTGTAGATATAGCAAAGTTTTACTTCACCCCGGTATGTATGTATATCATATATATTAGAATTCTATTGAAAGTTATTGAAAATATTTGAAATGTGTTGAAATGTAAGCATCGCCTACTTAGAAAATAAAGTGTAGATATAGCAAAGTTTTACTTCACCCCGGTATGTATGTATATCATATATATTAGAATTCTATTGAAAGTTATTGAAAATATTTGAAATGTAAGCATCGCCTTCTTAGAAAATATAGTGTAGATATAGCAAAGTTTTACTTCACCCCGGTATGTATATCATATATATTAGAATTCTATTGAAAGTTATTGAAAATATTTGAAATGTGTTGAAATGTAAGCATCGCCTACTTAGAAAATAAAGTGTAGATATAGCAAAGTTTTACTTCACCCCGGTATGTATGTATATCATATATATTAGAATTCTATTGAAAGTTATTGAAAATATTTGAAATGTAAGCATCGCCTTCTTAGAAAATATAGTGTAGATATAGCAAAGTTTTACTTCACCCCGGTATGTATGTATATCATATATATTAGAATTCTATTGAAAGTTATTGAAAATATTTGAAATGTAAGCATCGCCTTCTTAGAAAATATAGTGTAGATATAGCAAAGTTTTACTTCACCCCGGTATGTATATCATATATATTAGAATTCTATTGAAAGTTATTGAAAATATTTGAAGTGTGTTGAAATGTAAGCATCGCCTACTTAGAAAATATAGTGTAGATATAGCAAAGTTTTACTTCACCCCGGTATGTATATCATATATATTAGAATTCTATTGAAAGTTATTGAAAATATTTGAAGTGTGTTGAAATGTAAGCATCGCCTACTTAGAAAATATAGTGTAGATATAGCAAAGTTTTACTTCACCCCGGTATGTATATCATATAAATTAGAATTCTATTGAAAGTTATTGAAAATATTTGAAATGTGTTGAAATGTAAGCATCGCCTTCTTAGAAAATATAGTGTAGATATAGCAAAGTTTTACTTCACCCCGGTATGTATATCATATATATTAGAATTCTATTGAAAGTTATTGAAAATATTTGAAGTGTGTTGAAATGTAAGCATCGCCTACTTAGAAAATATAGTGTAGATATAGCAAAGTTTTACTTCACCCCGGTATGTATATCATATATATTAGAATTCTATTGAAAGTTATTGAAAATATTTGAAATGTGTTGAAATGTAAGCATCGCCTTCTTAGAAAATATAGTGTAGATATAGCAAAGTTTTACTTCACCCCGGTATGTATATCATATATATTAGAATTCTATTGAAAGTTATTGAAAATATTTGAAGTGTGTTGAAATGTAAGCATCGCCTACTTAGAAAATATAGTGTAGATATAGCAAAGTTTTACTTCACCCCGGTATGTATATCATATATATTAGAATTCTATTGAAAGTTATTGAAAATATTTGAAATGTGTTGAAATGTAAGCATCGCCTTCTTAGAAAATATAGTGTAGATATAGCAAAGTTTTACTTCACCCCGGTATGTATATCATATATATTAGAAATATATTGAAAGTTATTGAAAATGTTTAAAATGTACCATAAATTATAAATGTTTAATATTTTTATAATTTATCTTTTATTGGCAGATGGATTCCGATGCAGTGAAAATTCTTTGAAATTACAAAGCAATTAAAGGAAAGAGAGCTTCAAATTTTAGATGAAGAAGAATATAAGAAAAGAACGGAAATAAGCTTACTTAAAGTGGGTGTCGAGAGAGAGAGGAGCAACGAAAGATGAATTGCATAATATGCAAGTGAAAGAACTTTATTTTTATTTATTTATTACTTGTGCAGTAATTAATTACTACACAAATATTTTAACAGTACATATTTTAAGAACTTAAATATAAATAAGTATATAAATAATAATTTTTTCGTAATCAATGCCATATCTTACCATTTTTTTAATGTAGTTTTATTGTTACTAAATTAAAACGAAAGCATATAAAACGTTTGTAATATTTAATTTATTGAAAATGTTGTTCAATGAACAAAGTTCTTACCAAATTCTGCTGCCGGTAAGTATTTTGCCAGAACAGTTCATTTGGTGGTTGGACGTCATCGTAATCTTCATTATCTGCATGGATAAAGACATTTTATTAATTTTTTAAAATACTGTTATTAAAATCAAAATGTACTGTCGCGTTCATCTGCGAATTCAATCGCTAAATTGCGCAAGACAGCTAAAGCGACAATTGTTGTTTTTGCTAAACTGAGTGAGCATCTCATGTCTGTTAATAAAAATCTAAACCGTTGCTTCCAAACTCCAAAACATCTTTCCACAGTGTTGCCAGTTTGAATGTGAGCTTTGTTGTAGTTTATCTCTGAGTTAGTCTGAGGGTTTAAATAGGTGTGAAGAGAATATTGGAACACGCGTAACCTCCATCGCCAAGTAATCGACCCAAAAATTCATCATTTTCAAATCTTTGTTTGATTCGGCTTTCGCGAAATATTCTGGAATCGTGTGTGCTTCCTCGCCAGCGGCAAACAATATCACGGATTTTTAGTGGAGCATCGCACACAACTTGTGTATTGACGGAATAGTATCCTTTTCGATTTATATAATACTGACCCGAAGTACCACCCGAAGATCGCGTCAATGACCTCACGAAACCCACAAATGAACCTAAATTTTTCCATTGTCCCCATCTAGCCAAAATCTGATGTTGGCATTTTTACATATGTAGTCCTCTTTTTAGCGAAAGCCACTGCAACTCTTCGGCAAATGACAGAAAGTGTTGGTTGGCTAAATCCATGTATGTCCGCTCCATTATTTTGAATCTGAAAAAATAACTATCATTACGCCGGATTTGTGATCCCAAATTAACTTCATTTCGGCCCCAATATCTAATAACTGCCATAGTTTGGAGCTCAACCGGTATATAACCGCCCTGCTGCTACCACTAATATCAGAACGGACGATGTCTATGAGCTCTATTATATTTTGTTTCGTAAATCTATATTTGCTCTTAAATTCTTCGTTCCTTAATGTAGTCGGGTCAAATTTGTCTTTATAATTTTTCTGTCTTCTTTGTGAAATGTTTACGCTGAATACATCGATTAAATTCGCATCAATTAACGCTGCTTCGAAATTAAATGGCAAAATTTTTATTTGAACACAAAAATTATTTGAATTTTGATATGCCACTTTACACAAGCTCTAAACGCAAATTTTTGTGTTTAAATTACACAGCCTTTAAACAACGTTGCGTAAAATAAAAATTTGTTTATAAATAACGTTTTCTTGTTTAAGAGGTATTTAAGGTTACGCAGCCCTTAAAATACGTTTATAAATAAGGCTGTAGATTTATATTGAAAGTTATTGAAAATGTTTAAAATGTAAGCATCGCCTACTTAGAAAATATAGTGTAGATATAACAAAGTTTTAGGCATAAATGCAGAGTAGCTGCCAAGCTCAGATTTTGTTCATCCTTTTTTACCGTTAGTTGGGACCATCAGGAAGGGAAGTGGCCATGCCTTTTCGGGGGCTGGTCAGCCATCTTGTATTTATGACCGTTTGAAGGTCAAATAAATGGCACTAATAAAAGGCACTTATCTCACAAAACGTAGATTACAAAAACAAAACGCATGTAATTTTGACAGTTCGGGAATTTGTTTATGCGGGTATTACACTACGAACATTGTTCGAAATAACTGTAAAATTGTTTTTGCTTTCTGTACAAAACTGTCAACCTTATGCTCTCAGATTTCAGAGTTGAGTTCATCCAGAGAGGATGAACTTTTGCGAAGCAAAACAAAATGTTTGTGGTCGTCGACAACAAACTTCGATTAAAACGGTGTTCTAGTGTGCTGAAACAAATTAGTACTCGCGTTTAGGATTGAAATAAGTGCAGTTTTATTGATAAAAGATATTTCATGTAAGAAAAATAATCACAAAGCAACTCCGTAACTTTGCTTTGTATTTGTAAATATTGATATTTGTTTGCTCTATGTGTAATCACAATTCTGAACAAAATTTTGAGAGAGAGCAAAAATGGTTCATCGACAACAAACAATGTTTATAGTGTAATATCCGCATTACAAAATATTTTGAGAGAGGAACTCTTGTACTTCTTCATAGAAATAAGCCAGAAATATGATTTTTCAAATACGTAAAACAGACCCAGGAGATAGTTTTAAAACCAAGGCACGCTTCTAGAAATGGACATGAAACCTTTTTTAAGTCTTATAATTGCACAATCTTGAATATTTTGCAAGTAAAACGAAGTTAAAATTCATAAAAATTGCTCATTTCACAAATTTAGTCAGCTGTTTTTAACCTACCATGCGTATTTTTAGCCGAAAGAGATGCCAACGTATTCAACATGTTTTGTTGAATATTAATGTGTGAAATGGTTTAATATTTAGTTCATTGTGATTTTAGTTATTTTGGTCTTTAATTTAAATGAATTTAATTTTAAATGCATGAAAAGAGAATTTGTTTATGTTTAACTAGTTTTAATTTAAATAAATGAAGAGTAAATTTATTTGTGTTCAACAGCACGATATTTTCGGAACGTAAATCGTGCCAACGCTTTACAAAGCTTGGACCAAAGACTACAAGACTTTAATTTAAATAAAAGAAAAATGAAGAATTACAAAAACAAATAAGTTTACATTACTTTTTAATATTCCTAAACAGCTTAGAATTCGTCAGAACCTCGAGAACTCATAAATGAAAAATAGTTTTTCTATTAATGTTTACTTAAAAACCAAAAAAATAATTAGTAATAAAGTTGTGTCATTGGTATCCCTGCCACTAACTCACCCCAACATTTTGTGGCGGTGTGGTAACAAAGCAAAACGATTTACCTTGTCAGATATCATGCTTTGAGATGACCTGTTTTAGCTTGTAAGAAGTCGACAATTTCACCATAAAATTCACATACACTGTATGTGAACACGCGAAGGATATTTTTTTGAGCTCTCTCACTAAGAGGAAATAAGAGGAGTTTCCAGTCTTGTAGTCTTTGGCTTGGACATCGAAGACGAAGCAGAACGAAGTAGATACAAACTCGTTGCCCGCAGGGAAAGGCTAAAAGAGCAGAGAACATATCGCAGAGAGTATAAATCAGCGGTGCCCAAGAGCAGCCATTCGGCTACTCAATTTTTTACTCACATAATATGTATACATTGAGAGCGTTAACGAAATCTCGTCAGTAGCTTCCGAGACAGCGACGAGGTAGGGCTGTGTGCTGCGCTCGTTTGATTTTGCTACACCCAAAAAATTATTGTTGTTTGTCTTTATGACAAAGTTTTTGTGAATGTTCCCTTTATATTAAAAAATATTATTGTATTATTCAATTTACTTCATATTATAAATTATTATTGCATTATCTACTTTAGATTATAAAATATTATTGCATTATCTACTCTATTTTATAAAATTTTACATTTACATTACTCATTACAAGTTAATTTCCGATCTTATGCTTCATTCGCAATGTACTGCAATAATCCAAATATGTAGCGTGCAAACAAACAATAATCCAAACATATTCATTCTTTGTGTTTCAGCGCATATATTTTTCTCAGTGCTAAGTGAAAAAATTTCCAATACACACTCAAAATGTGATAGTGTGTGTTTGGACATCGCTGGTATAAATGTACAGAGGCACGCCGTGTATGAAGTATTGAGGTTCGGTAATGACAAGTTGGGAGCAGCGAGTATTGGACTCGAACTGCGTCTGATAATGTTTGATGCCTATAAGGTTGTTGAATTCTGTATGACTTCGGATATGAATATGTGTAAGAAGAGTTAATCAATTCGTCATTCGTATGCCAGATAAAGTGTGAAAGAAAGAATCGATCAATTATGTCGAACAGCGGGCTGGGAAGCACGGGCGATGAACAATAAGCGAACATTTCTGGGAAAAACATGGCGGCTTCATGAAATCTGTATGCATATACATATGTATATACATTTATACTCTCTGCGTTATGTTCTCTGCTCTTTCAGCCTCTCCCAACCAACAGACGCAAAACAATCAGGTAGGCTTTGCATTCAAACTCACTCACTTTTCATTTGACTTTTTTCAGTCGATTTGCTGAAATAAAATATAAAGCATTGTTTCCGACTCTACGCCAGTCATTCGACTCGTTGCTCCTGATGGCTCCGGTTGCCATTTTCGGTTGCTGGTTCAAAATTCAGAAAAAGTATTTTAAATGTACATTAAAATGTACACATTTAAAATGTACATTAATTTCATCATCTTTGGCTATCTATTTTTAATACACATAAATTATAATCAAATTTTGGTCTGAAAACAATAATAAGATTCCATTTTCTAGAATTTTGCTGTGTCTGCACTTCAGGGAATGAAGCTCCACCGAAATATATACGGCTTCCCACAACGCCTGAAGCCCAACGCAATATACACAGAAGGTTTACTCAAAATTGAATAGAAAATTTTTAATTTTAAACTCATTTCCAATATTTACAGATTTTTTTAGTCTACAGGTTTTCTGCGTGCAACCGGTGCCCGTAATTGCAAGGCAATGAAAGAAAAAAACTTGCAACCCATCTCGGGTCTCAATTTTGTAATGCACACTCAAGAACGCAATTGCAGCGAGTAGTTGTTGTGCAGCATTTGCTCAGAATCACGGAGGAAGTTGAGGTATCCGTTAAATGTGACGTATCCTGGTCGCATGCACTTCTTCTTGGTGACCTTCCCCCGCTTTCTGACACATCCTTTTAATAGGAAAAAATAGAAGTATCTGAGGATGTGGGAAGTATCTGCCGCTTCAGGTTGTCGCAGCTGTCTTCACAGCTTGCCGTATAAAACTTGGAATTATAAACATAAATAAATAGTTGAGATCCAAGTGAAGCGAGTCTAGTATAACCATGAATGTTCGGTGACCAGGAAAAATGCAAGGATATATCAACACGTAAAACGTCACATGAAGTACACTGGATAACATACCGATGTCCATGTGTCTGTGAGTGGATCATAGCGTTCAGTGGGAGTATTGTGAACACTGGTGGGCCTTCCACTGTTATATCTAACAATATATACTATATCCACTGACAGCAAACAAGTAACCTTTATGAGCTGCTAGCTTCCGATCGATCTTTTTCATGTATTTATTTTAACTTGGTTTGTTGCTTAAAGCTTTTGCATTCAAACTCACGCACTTCTTATTTTCCTTTTCGAAAACTTTTCAAAATTCTGGATAAAATTTTTCGTATTTAACTTTTTTTTTTTGGTTTTTGTTTGTTTTTTTTGTTTTTTTTTTTGGTGCCGTGGAGATCCATGGCGTGGATATGTGGGGACGATATTTTCATTGTGTAGATGTATGATAAATTGATCCCAACAAATGATTTAAATAAATTCTACCGTGCAGCTGGCAGCTCACAAAGGTTACTTGTTTGCTGTCGGTGGATATAGTATAGTTATATATACCAGTGGAAGGCCCACCAGTGTTCACAATATTCCCATTGAACGCTATGATCCACTCACAGACACATGGACATCGGTATGTTATCCAGTGTACTTCATGTGACGTTTTACGTGTTGATATATCCTTGCAGATTTCCTGGTCGCCGAACATTCATGGTTATACTAGACTCGCTTCACTTGGATCTCAACTATTTATTTATGTTTATAATTCCAAGTTTTCTACGGCAAGCTGTGAAGACAGCTGCGACAACCTGAAGCGGCAGATACTTCCCACATCCTCAGATACTTCTATTTTTTCCTATTAAAAGGATGTGTCAGAAAGCGGGGGAAGGTCACCAAGAAGAAGTGCATGCGACCAGGACGCGTCACATTTAACGGATACCTCAACTTCCTCCGTGATTCTGAGCAAATTCTGCACAACAACTACTCGCTGCAATTGCGTTCTTGAGTGTGCATTACAAAATTGAGACCCGAGATGGGTTTCAAGTTTTTTTGTTTCAATGGCTTGCAATTAGCGGCGCCGGTTGCACGCAGAAAACCTGTAGACTAAAAAAATCTGTAAATATTGGAAATGAATTTAAAATTAAAAATTTTCTATTGAATTTTGAGTAAGACTTCTGTGTATATTGCGTTGGACTTCAGGCGTTGTGGGAAACCGTATATATTTGGGTGCAGTTTCATTCCTTGAAGTGCAGACACAGCAACGTTCTGGAAGATGGAATCTCTAGAATCTTAGTTTTCAGTCCAAGCATTGAACAATGGAAAATCGCAACCGGAGCCATCAGCAGCAACGAATCGAATGAATTGCGTAGAGTGGGAAACGATGTTTTATATTTTATTTCAGCAAATCGACTCAAATTTTTGCTTTTCGAAAAGTTTTCAAAATTTCTAAAAATTTTAAGTTTATTTATTTATTTATATTAAATATTCTAGTTATTTATTTTATTTTATAAATAACTATATTTTATATTTTAGTTATTTATTTATTATTATTACATTACATTTCAATCAACCTATTGCACACTCGTACGAAACGCGGAGAAGAGTAGAAGGAAGGTGCAATATAATTGAATAATAAAATATAATTGATTTAATTTAATTTAAATTTCAAAATTAGCTGGAAAATGAATTTAAAAATTAATCAAAATAAAAATCTGTTCGAAGAAAATTTATTATGTTATAAAAATTAATGAAGCGTATAAATTTACCAAACACAGTTTTTATTTCTTCAACTTGAAAAATTATTCAATTTAAAAAGAATAATAATGATATTATAGAATTATTTATTTAATTATAAAGGAAAAATTAATCATGTTATTTAAAAAGATTGTAAATCATAAATTTATAAGTTAGTAATAAGTTTATTATTATAATTTGTTTATAAATAAATCAATATTTTATTCAATAAATAAATAAAAATAAAATAAAAAAAAATAAAATCTTATTAGTTATTATTTTTTTAATTCATTACACTTATAAGACTTACAGAACTTATAAATCAGTAATTATAATAATAAGATATAGTAAGAAAAACCAGTAAGAAAGCTATATTCGGCCTGGCCGAATCTTAGATACCCAACACCTAAAAGTTTTGAAAAAATTTAAAAAAAACTAAAACTAGAGGAAATATGTGGCAATAAGGAAAGCTACCTTATAATCACATTTAATCACAAACAGTGGCGTAGTAAGGGGGGCGGGGGTGGCGGCCCACTCTGGACGGCACGATGTCGGGGGCAGTTGTGGAATTCAAGTAGTGAGTCAAGTAACTTATTAAATTCTAGGAATTTTTGGGGCTGCAAGTTGATTAACCGTCTCGGGCTCCATGAGACCTAGCTACGCCTCTGTATAAATAGTAGGCGTGGTCATTACCTTTTATAAAACAAAATAACTAGTTTAGTTATTTTATTATTGTGTTCAAATTTAAACTTTATATCCGTGGTAATAAACTTGTTTTCATGAGCTATTCTGTATACATAAGTAGTGTAAAAGTGGGCGCACCGCACCCAGTTTTGATGTAATAATGTTTTTTTGTTAAACAAGTAGTTATCTAAAGTTTTATTCAGGAAGTTTATATATTTTACAATATAACCATCTTTTGCCTGTGTAACCTATATTTACTAAAAAATAGGCGTGGTCGTGGACCGATTTTGCCCATTTTCAATACCAACCTGCACACCACAAGAAACAATATTTCTGCAAAACTTACTCACGATATCTTTACCGGTTCTCCTGTGATCGTGATTTCAACAGACAGACAGACAGACGGACGGACATGGCTAAATCGACTCAGGAGGTCACGCTGATCAAGAATATATATACTTTTCTATACCTATCGTCTCTATGTCTATGCGTTACACATTTCGTGACAAAGTGAATATACCCTCACCCTTAAGGTGTAGGGTATAATTAGTAATAATAAGAATTATAATCATATAATAACTAAAATGATTTTAATGTATACTGATTACGATTAATAGCAGAACTATAAAGACCAGGAAAACTAAGATTTAAGGTACAAAACCCAGTAGGTAGAACAAAGGATAGAGAAAGATCCAGAGAGAAAGAGGGAGAAAGGAACCGACACTAACTTCCTGCGAGTTTGTTGAAACGGAAGTAATATGTTGTAACAATTTGCTGTTGAAGTGCAATGTACTGGTGACTCTATCTGAGTTCGTAAGGAGTTCCACTGCCTGATTGCAAATATATCGAAGTGACGCTCAGAAATTAGATACTGCTGCCTAAATGGAATTAATACATTATTACGGTTAGATGTGGAGAACTGTAATCGACGGACTTATGCAGCAAATCAAAACCCTGAGAACCAGTAAGGAGTCGAAGGATATGCCAAAGACCAGATTACGATATATCGATACGTGATCGAATCGCTTTAAACCTCAAATTTAGAGTACAATGTTATTATATGCGGAAGTTAATTTCTTCCTTTACTTGCGAAATCACAGTTGCAATACAACTCACTTCCATATAAAAGGGATGGCATTAATATACGTCTTAGCCAGCAGAAGTCTGATTTTAAATGGAGTAAAAAATTTGGTACCCCACAGAGCTCGAAGTTTAGCATAAGTATCCCTACAACATGATTGATGTGGTCATTACACGATTTGCACATTCCAAAATTTTTGAAATTCGTTGAAATGTAAGCATCGCCTACTTAGAAAATATAGTGTAGATATAGCAAAGTTTTACTTCACCCCGGTATGTATATCATATATATTAGAATTCTATTGAAAGTTATTGAAAATATTTGAAATGTGTTGAAATGTAAGCATCGCCTACTTAGAAAATATAGTGTAGATATAGCAAAGTTTTACTTCACCCCGGTATGTATATCATATATATTAGAATTCTATTGAAAGTTATTGAAAATATTTGAAATGTGTTGAAATGTAAGCATCGCCTATTTAGAAAATATAGTGTAGATATAGTAAAGTTTTACTTCACCCCGGTATGTATATCATATAAATTAGAATTCTATTGAAAGTTATTGAAAATATTTGAAATGTGTTGAAATGTAAGCATCGCCTACTTAGAAAATATAGTGTAGATATAGCAAAGTTTTACTTCACCCCGGTATGTATATCATATATATTAGAATTCTATTGAAAGTTATTGAAAATATTTGAAATGTGTTGAAATGTAAGCATCGCCTACTTAGAAAATATAGTGTAGATATAGCAAAGTTTTACTTCACCCCGGTATGTATATCATATATATTAGAATTCTATTGAAAGTTATTGAAAATATTTGAAATGTGTTGAAATGTAAGCATCGCCTACTTAGAAAATATAGTGTAGATATAGCAAAGTTTTACTTCACCCCGGTATGTATATCATATATATTAGAATTCTATTGAAAGTTATTGAAAATATTTGAAATGTGTTGAAATGTA
Organism: Myopa testacea; assembly: GCA_949629155.1. Taxonomy (NCBI): domain Eukaryota; kingdom Metazoa; phylum Arthropoda; class Insecta; order Diptera; family Conopidae; genus Myopa; species Myopa testacea. The sequence goes on along the minus strand of OX451348.1, from coordinate 39,458,152 downwards.
AGCATCGCCTACTTAGAAAATATAGTGTAGATATAGCAAAGTTTTACTTCACCCCGGTATGTATATCATATATATTAGAATTCTATTGAAAGTTATTGAAAATATTTGAAATGTGTTGAAATGTAAGCATCGCCTACTTAGAAAATATAGTGTAGATATAGCAAAGTTTTACTTCACCCCGGTATGCATATCATATACATATATTAGAATTCTATTGAAAGTTATTGAAAATATTTGAAATGTGTTGAAATGTAAGCATCGCCTACTTAGAAAATATAGTGTAGATATAGTAAAGTTTTACTTCACCCCGGTATGTATATCATATATATTAGAATTCTATTGAAAGTTATTGAAAATATTTGAAATGTGTTGAAATGTAAGCATCGCCTACTTAGAAAATATAGTGTAGATATAGCAAAGTTTTACTTCACCCCGGTATGTATATCATATATATTAGAATTCTATTGAAAGTTATTGAAAATATTTGAAATGTGTTGAAATGTAAGCATCGCCTACTTAGAAAATATAGTGTAGATATAGCAAAGTTTTACTTCACCCCGGTATGTATATCATATATATTAGAATTCTATTGAAAGTTATTGAAAATATTTGAAATGTGTTGAAATGTAAGCATCGCCTACTTAGAAAATATAGTGTAGATATAGCAAAGTTTTACTTCACCCCGGTATGTATATCATATAAATTAGAATTCTATTGAAAGTTATTGAAAATATTTGAAATGTGTTGAAATGTAAGCATCGCCTTCTTAGAAAATATAGTGTAGATATAGCAAAGTTTTACTTCACCCCGGTATGTATATCATATATATTAGAATTCTATTGAAAGTTATTGAAAATATTTGAAATGTGTTGAAATGTAAGCATCGCCTACTTAGAAAATATAGTGTAGATATAGCAAAGTTTTACTTCACCCCGGTATGTATATCATATATATTAGAATTCTATTGAAAGTTATTGAAAATATTTGAAATGTGTTGAAATGTAAGCATCGCCTACTTAGAAAATATAGTGTAGATATAGCAAAGTTTTACTTCACCCCGGTATGTATATCATATAAATTAGAATTCTATTGAAAGTTATTGAAAATATTTGAAATGTGTTGAAATGTAAGCATCGCCTTCTTAGAAAATATAGTGTAGATATAGCAAAGTTTTACTTCACCCCGGTATGTATATCATATATATTAGAATTCTATTGAAAGTTATTGAAAATATTTGAAATGTGTTGAAATGTAAGCATCGCCTACTTAGAAAATATAGTGTAGATATAGCAAAGTTTTACTTCACCCCGGTATGTATATCATATAAATTAGAATTCTATTGAAAGTTATTGAAAATATTTGAAATGTGTTGAAATGTAAGCATCGCCTTCTTAGAAAATATAGTGTAGATATAGCAAAGTTTTACTTCACCCCGGTATGTATATCATATAAATTAGAATTCTATTGAAAGTTATTGAAAATATTTGAAATGTGTTGAAATGTAAGCATCGCCTTCTTAGAAAATATAGTGTAGATATAGCAAAGTTTTACTTCACCCCGGTATGTATATCATATAAATTAGAATTCTATTGAAAGTTATTGAAAATATTTGAAATGTGTTGAAATGTAAGCATCGCCTTCTTAGAAAATATAGTGTAGATATAGCAAAGTTTTACTTCACCCCGGTATGTATATCATATAAATTAGAATTCTATTGAAAGTTATTGAAAATATTTGAAATGTGTTGAAATGTAAGCATCGCCTTCTTAGAAAATATAGTGTAGATATAGCAAAGTTTTACTTCACCCCGGTATGTATATCATATAAATTAGAATTCTATTGAAAGTTATTGAAAATATTTGAAATGTGTTGAAATGTAAGCATCGCCTTCTTAGAAAATATAGTGTAGATATAGCAAAGTTTTACTTCACCCCGGTATGTATATCATATAAATTAGAATTCTATTGAAAGTTATTGAAAATATTTGAAATGTGTTGAAATGTAAGCATCGCCTTCTTAGAAAATATAGTGTAGATATAGCAAAGTTTTACTTCACCCCGGTATGTATATCATATAAATTAGAATTCTATTGAAAGTTATTGAAAATATTTGAAATGTGTTGAAATGTAAGCATCGCCTTCTTAGAAAATATAGTGTAGATATAGCAAAGTTTTACTTCACCCCGGTATGTATATCATATATATTAGAATTCTATTGAAAGTTATTGAAAATATTTGAAGTGTGTTGAAATGTAAGCATCGCCTACTTAGAAAATATAGTGTAGATATAGCAAAGTTTTACTTCACCCCGGTATGTATATCATATATATTAGAATTCTATTGAAAGTTATTGAAAATATTTGAAGTGTGTTGAAATGTAAGCATCGCCTACTTAGAAAATATAGTGTAGATATAGCAAAGTTTTACTTCACCCCGGTATGTATATCATATAAATTAGAATTCTATTGAAAGTTATTGAAAATATTTGAAATGTGTTGAAATGTAAGCATCGCCTTCTTAGAAAATATAGTGTAGATATAGCAAAGTTTTACTTCACCCCGGTATGTATATCATATATATTAGAATTCTATTGAAAGTTATTGAAAATATTTGAAGTGTGTTGAAATGTAAGCATCGCCTACTTAGAAAATATAGTGTAGATATAGCAAAGTTTTACTTCACCCCGGTATGTATATCATATATATTAGAATTCTATTGAAAGTTATTGAAAATATTTGAAATGTGTTGAAATGTAAGCATCGCCTTCTTAGAAAATATAGTGTAGATATAGCAAAGTTTTACTTCACCCCGGTATGTATATCATATAAATTAGAATTCTATTGAAAGTTATTGAAAATATTTGAAATGTGTTGAAATGTAAGCATCGCCTACTTAGAAAATATAGTGTAGATATAGCAAAGTTTTACTTCACCCCGGTATGTATATCATATATATTAGAATTCTATTGAAAGTTATTGAAAATATTTGAAATGTGTTGAAATGTAAGCATCGCCTTCTTAGAAAATATAGTGTAGATATAGCAAAGTTTTACTTCACCCCGGTATGTATATCATATATATTAGAAATATATTGAAAGTTATTGAAAATGTTTAAAATGTACCATAAATTATAAATGTTTAATATTTTTATAATTTATCTTTTATTGGCAGATGGATTCCGATGCAGTGAAAATTCTTTGAAATTACAAAGCAATTAAAGGAAAGAGAGCTTCAAATTTTAGATGAAGAAGAATATAAGAAAAGAACGGAAATAAGCTTACTTAAAGTGGGTGTCGAGAGAGAGAGGAGCAACGAAAGATGAATTGCATAATATGCAAGTGAAAGAACTTTATTTTTATTTATTTATTACTTGTGCAGTAATTAATTACTACACAAATATTTTAACAGTACATATTTTAAGAACTTAAATATAAATAAGTATATAAATAATAATTTTTTCGTAATCAATGCCATATCTTACCATTTTTTTAATGTAGTTTTATTGTTACTAAATTAAAACGAAAGCATATAAAACGTTTGTAATATTTAATTTATTGAAAATGTTGTTCAATGAACAAAGTTCTTACCAAATTCTGCTGCCGGTAAGTATTTTGCCAGAACAGTTCATTTGGTGGTTGGACGTCATCGTAATCTTCATTATCTGCATGGATAAAGACATTTTATTAATTTTTTAAAATACTGTTATTAAAATCAAAATGTACTGTCGCGTTCATCTGCGAATTCAATCGCTAAATTGCGCAAGACAGCTAAAGCGACAATTGTTGTTTTTGCTAAACTGAGTGAGCATCTCATGTCTGTTAATAAAAATCTAAACCGTTGCTTCCAAACTCCAAAACATCTTTCCACAGTGTTGCCAGTTTGAATGTGAGCTTTGTTGTAGTTTATCTCTGAGTTAGTCTGAGGGTTTAAATAGGTGTGAAGAGAATATTGGAACACGCGTAACCTCCATCGCCAAGTAATCGACCCAAAAATTCATCATTTTCAAATCTTTGTTTGATTCGGCTTTCGCGAAATATTCTGGAATCGTGTGTGCTTCCTCGCCAGCGGCAAACAATATCACGGATTTTTAGTGGAGCATCGCACACAACTTGTGTATTGAGGGAATAGTAACCTTTTCGATTTATATAATACTGACCCGAAGTACCACCCGAAGATCGCGTCAATGACCTCACGAAACCCACAAATGAACCTAAATTTTTCCATTGTCCCCATCTAGCCAAAATCTGATGTTGGCATTTTTACATATGTAGTCCTCTTTTTAGCGAAAGCCACTGCAACTCTTCGGCAAATGACAGAAAGTGTTGGTTGGCTAAATCCATGTATGTCCGCTCCATTATTTTGAATCTGAAAAAATAACTATCATTTCGCCGGATTTGTGATCCCAAATTAACTTCATTTCGGCCCCAATATCTAATAACTGCCATAGTTTGGAGCTCAACCGGTATATAACCGCCCTGCTGCTACCACTAATATCAGAACGGACGATGTCTATGAGCTCTATTATATTTTGTTTCGTAAATCTATATTTGCTCTTAAATTCTTCGTTCCTTAATGTAGTCGGGTCAAATTTGTCTTTATAATTTTTCTGTCTTCTTTGTGAAATGTTTACGCTGAATACATCGATTAAATTCGCATCAATTAACGCTGCTTCGAAATTAAATGGCAAAATTTTTATTTGAACACAAAAATTATTTGAATTTTGATATGCCACTTTACACAAGCTCTAAACGCAAATTTTTGTGTTTAAATTACACAGCCTTTAAACAACGTTGCGTAAAATAAAAATTTGTTTATAAATAACGTTTTCTTGTTTAAGAGGTATTTAAGGTTACGCAGCCCTTAAAATACGTTTATAAATAAGGCTGTAGATTTATATTGAAAGTTATTGAAAATGTTTAAAATGTAAGCATCGCCTACTTAGAAAATATAGTGTAGATATAACAAAGTTTTAGGCATAAATGCAGAGTAGCAAGGTTACTTGTTTGCTGTCGGTGGATATAGTATAGTTATATATACCAGTGGAAGGCCCACCAGTGTTCACAATATTCCCATTGAACGCTATGATCCACTCACAGACACATGGACATCGGTATGTTATCCAGTGTACTTCATGTGACGTTTTACGCGTTGATATATCCTTGCATTTTTCCTGGTCGCCGAACATTCATGGTTATACTAGACTCGCTTCACTTGGATCTCAACTATTTATTTATGTTTATAATTCCAAGTTTTATACGGCAAGCTGTGAAGACAGCTGCGACAACCTGAAGCGGCAGATACTTCCCACATCCTCAGATACTTCTATTTTTTCCTATTAAAAGGATGTGTCGGAATGCGGGGGAAGGTCACCAAAAAGAAGTGCATGCGACCAGGACGCGTCACATTTAACGGATACCTCAACTTCCTCCGTGATTCTGAGCAAATTCTGCACAACAACTAATCGCTGCAATTGCGTTCTTGAGTGTGCATTACAAAATTGAGACCCGAGATGGGTTGCAAGTTTCTTTCTTTCATTGCCTTGCAATTACGGGCACCGGTTGCACGCAGAAAACCTGTAGACTAAAAAAATCTGTAAATATTGGAAATGAGTTTAAAATTAAAAATTTTCTATTGAATTTTGAGTAAGACTTCTGTGTATATTGCGTTGGACTTCAGGCGTTGTGGGAAACCGTATATATTTGGGTGCAGTTTCATTCCTTGAAGTGCAGACACAGCAACGTTCTGGAAGATGGAATCTCTAGAATCTTAGTTTTCAGTCCAAGCATTGAACAATGGAAAATCGCAACCGGAGCCATCAGCAGCAACGAATCGAATGAATTGCGTAGAGTGGGAAACGATGTTTTATATTTTATTTCAGCAAATCGACTCAAATTTTTGCTTTTCGAAAAGTTTTCAAAATTTCTAAAAATTTTAAGTTTATTTATTTATTTATATTAAATATTCTAGTTATTTATTTTATTTTATAAATAACTATATTTTATATTTTAGTTATTTATTTATTATTATTACATTACATTTCAATCAACCTATTGCACACTCGTACGAAACGCGGAGAAGAGTAGAAGGAAGGTACAATATAATTGAATAATAAAATATAATTGATTTAATTTAATTTAAATTTCAAAATTAGCTGGAAAATGAATTTAAAAATTAATCAAAATAAAAATCTGTTCGAAGAAAATTTATTATGTTATAAAAATTAATGAAGCGTGAAAATTTACCAAACACAGTTTTTATTTCTTCAACTTGAAAAATTATTAAATTTAAAAAGAATAATAATGATATTATAGAATTATTTATTTAATTATAAAGGAAAAATTAATCATGTTATTTAAAAAGATTGTAAATCATAAATTTATAAGTTAGTAATAAGTTTATTATTATAATTTGTTTATAAATAAATCAATATTTTATTCAATAAATAAATAAAAATAAAATAAAAAAAAATAAAATCATATTAGTTATTATTTTTTTAATTCATTACACTTATAAGACTTACAGAACTTATAAATCAGTAATTATAATAATAAGATATAGTAAGAAAAACCAGTAAGAAAGCTATATTCGGCCTGGCCGAATCTTAGATACCCAACAGCTAAAAGTTTTGAAAAAATTTAAAAAAAAACTAAAACTAGAGGAAATATGTGGCAATAAGGAAAGCTACCTTATAATCACATTTAATCACAAACAGTGGCGTAGTAAGGGGGGCGGGGGGTGGCGGCCCACTCTGGACGGCACGATGTCGGGGGCAGTTGTGGAATTCAAGTAGTGAGTCAAGTAACTTATTAAATTCTAGGAATTTTTGGGGCTGCAAGTTGATTAACCGTCTCGGGCTCCATGAGACCTAGCTACGCCTCTGTATAAATAGTAGGCGTGGTCATTACCTTTTATAAAACAAAATAACTAGTTTAGTTATTTTATTGTTGTGTTCAAATTTAAACTTTATATCCGTGGTAATAAACTTGTTTTCATGAGCTATTCTGTATACATAAGTAGTGTAAAAGTGGGCGGACCGCACCCAGTTTTGATGTAATAATGTTTTTTTGTTAAACAAGTACACTCAACTCTCGTTTTACACGCATTTTTTTTACACGATTTCGAAACAACACGGTCAAAAAACTGGAACCGATCCTCTTTTTTTACACGATTTCATTTTTTCTAAACGATTTTTAAAATAGGTTTCCTTTTAAATCTCTACACAACTTCCACTCTTGCGTGTTTGAATGTATGTAAATGACAGAAGTTACACGATTTTGTTGCTTCTGTATTTTCTTTATTTATTTTCCTTGAATAAATAGTTTTCTGTGCAATCTGAAGCAAATGATTATACGCCGTCAGTTCCGCGGAATGGCCAGAATGCGTCAAAACTGAAAACTCCATAATGGAAGCAACAATTGTGCGCTCTGAAATTATAACTTTGTCCCAAGATATTGGGGGTGAATGCTTTGACAATTTGCCACCGGCGGACATCGATGAATTAATAATTGAGAGGCCTTTAAAGGACAATGATCTGAATGACATGATAATAGTTCCAGGTGAGGGTGTACCATGGTAGCGAAGACGAAGATGAAGACGAAATTCCATAATTAACAGCTGAATTAATTCGCGAGGGTTTGAAATTTTGTCACCCATGATCCCAACCTAGCCTCGCTCTATCCTCACAAATTTCAGCGTAATTCGCAGATGTGTATGGCCGGGTATCAGGAAATGTACAAGCACCTAAAAAAGCCAGCAACCTATTACAAATTTTTTGAAAAGGCTCGATTCAAGGTCAATTGAACTTTTCAATATATCTAGTGATTCATCTCAAGACTATTTAAACTAAAAAAAATAATAAAGTATGTAATTTAAGTAATTGCCTGTGTTAGTTTTTGGTGTCGTAATTGTATTCTTTTTTTATGGTATTTTTAAAAATGTGTAAATATTTAAATATGAATAAATTTAGTTTCCAAAAGTTCTCTTCGTTTTCTTTTTTACACGGTTTTCCAAAGAAAATTGAGCAGTTTTTTGAAACAACACGGTTTTTTTTATTTGCGGAACGAATTCCCTGTTTTTCCATAAAACATCGTGTGTGTATTTTTTTACACGCATTTTTTTGCACGGCTCCTCGCTGGAACGTATCTACCGTGTAAAATGAGAGTTGGGTGTATATCACATATATTAGAATTATATTGAAAGTTATTGAGAATGTTTAAAATGTACCATAAATTATAAATGTTTAATATTTTTATAATTTATCTTTTATTGGCAGATGGATTCCGATGCAGTGAAAATTCTTTGAAATTACAAAGCAATTAAAGGAAAGAGAGCTTCAAATTTTAGATGAAGAAGAATATAAGAAAAGAACGGAAATAAGCTTACTTAAAGTGGGAGTCGAGAGAGAGGAGCAACGAAAGATGAATTGCATAATATGCAAGTGAAAGAACTTTATTTTTATTTATTTATTACTTGTGCAGTAATTAATTACTACACAAATATTTTAAGACAGTACATATTTTAAGAACTTAAATATAAATAAGTATATAAATAATAATTTTTTCGTAATCAATGCCATATCTTACCATTTTTTTAATGTAGTTTTATTGTTACTAAATTAAAACGAAAGCATATAAAACGTTTGTAATATTTAATTTATTGAAAATGTTGTTCAATGAACAAAGTTCTTACCAAATTCTGCTGCCGGTAAGTATTTTGCCAGAACAGTTCATTTGGTGGTTGGACGTCATCGTAATCTTCATTATCTGCATGGATAAAGACATTTTATTAATTTTTTAAAATACTGTTATTAAAATCAAAATGTACTGTCGCGTTCATCTGCGAATTCAATCGCTAAATTGCGCAAGACAGCTAAAGCGACAATTGTTGTTTTTGCTAAACTGAGTGAGCATCTCATGTCTGTTAATAAAAATCTAAACCGTTGCTTCCAAACTCCAAAACATCTTTCCACAGTGTTGCCAGTTTGAATGTGAGCTTTGTTGTAGTTTATCTCTGAGTTAGTCTGAGGGTTTAAATAGGTGTGAAGAGAATATTGGAACACGCGTAACCTCCATCGCCAAGTAATCGACCCAAAAATTCATCATTTTCAAATCTTTGTTTGATTCGGCTTTCGCGAAATATTCTGGAATCGTGTGTGCTTCCTCGCCAGCGGCAAACAATATCACGGATTTTTAGTGGAGCATCGCACACAACTTGTGTATTGAGGGAATTGTATCCTTTTCGATTTATATAATACTGACCCGAAGTACCACCCGAAGATCGCGTCAATGACCTCACGAAACCCACAAATGGACCTAAATTTTTCCATTGTCCCCATCTAGCCAAAATCTGATGTTGGCATTTTTACATATGTAGTCCTCTTTTTAGCGAAAGCCACTGCAACTCTTCGGCAAATGACAGAAAGTGTTGGTTGGCTAAATCCATGTATGTCCGCTCCATTATTTTGAATCTGAAAAAATAACTATCATTACGCCGGATTTGTGATCCCAAATTAACTTCATTTCGGCCCCAATATCTAATAACTGCCATAGTTTGGAGCTCAACCGGTATATAACCGCTCTGCTGCTACCACTAATATCAGAACGGACGATGTCTATGAGCTCTATTATATTTTGTTTCGTAAATCTATATTTGCTCTTAAATTCTTCGTTCCTTAATGTAGTCGGGTCAAATTTGTCTTTATAATTTTTCTGTCTTCTTTGTGAAATGTTTACGCTGAATACATCGATTAAATTCGCATCAATTAACGCTGCTTCGAAATTAAATGGCAAAATTTTTATTTGAACACAAAAATTATTTGAATTTTGATATGCCACTTTACACAAGCTCTAAACGCAAATTTTTGTGTTTAAATTACACAGCCTTTAAACAACGTTGCGTAAAATAAAAATTTGTTTATAAATAACGTTTTCTTGTTTAAGAGGTATTTAAGGTTACGCAGCCCTTAAAATACGTTTATAAATAAGGCTGTAGATTTATATTGAAAGTTATTGAAAATGTTTAAAATGTAAGCATCGCCTACTTAGAAAATATAGTGTAGATATAACAAAGTTTTAGGCATAAATGCAGAGTAGCTGCCAAGCTCAGATTTTGTTCATCCTTTTTTACCGTTAGTTGGGACCATCAGGAAGGGAAGTGGCCATGCCTTTTCGGGGGCTGGTCAGCCATCTTGTATTTATGACCGTTTGAAGGTCAAATAAATGGCACTAATAAAAGGCACTTATCTCACAAAACGTAGATTACAAAAACAAAACGCATGTAATTTTGACAGTTCGGGAATTTGTTTATGCGGGTATTACACTACGAACATTGTTCGAAATAACTGTAAAATTGTTTTTGCTTTCTGTACAAAACTGTCAACCTTATGCTCTCAGATTTCAGAGTTGAGTTCATCCAGAGAGGATGAACTTTTGCGAAGCAAAACAAAATGTTTGTGGTCGTCGACAACAAACTTCGATTAAAACGGTGTTCTAGTGTGCTGAAACAAATTAGTACTCGCGTTTAGGATTGAAATAAGTGCAGTTTTATTGATAAAAGATATTTCATGTAAGAAAAATAATCACAAAGCAACTCCGTAACTTTGCTTTGTATTTGTAAATATTGATATTTGTTTGCTCTATGTGTAATCACAATTCTGAACAAAATTTTGAGAGAGAGCAAAAATGGTTCATCGACAACAAACAATGTTTATAGTGTAATATCCGCATTACAAAATATTTTGAGAGAGGAACTCTTGTACTTCTTCATAGAAATAAGCCAGAAATATGATTTTTCAAATACGTAAAACAGACCCAGGAGATAGTTTTAAAACCAAGGCACGCTTCTAGAAATGTACATGAAACCTTTTTTAAGTCTTAGGCCCAGTTTTTCAGTGCTCGTTTAAACGGCGTTTAAACGGAGATTAGTTAAACGCCAAACAAAAGTTAACTGAGATTTGAGTTTTACAGTGCGAGTTTAACTTATCTATGTTAAACGTATCTTTTCTATATTTCATACAGAAGTTATCTAAATTCAATGAATATTTAGCGTATACCTAAACCTTTCTTGGCAGCACTTGACAATATTTTCATTTTTACAAAGAGAACAGCTGTTCTGGTGCAAATAAACAAAATTATTAGCATAGTTTTGAACAAAGGTAAATGTCTGTACTCGAAGAAACAGCTGTTTCTTTATCTATTAAAAAGATAAATTTACCGGAGTTTAACTGAGCAATATCGGCCGGTTAACCTCCGTTTAAACGAGCACTGAAAAACACAATGTGTCGTTTAAACGAAGGTTAACTGAGAAACGACGATAACTGAGCACTGAAAAACTGGGCCTAAGGGCCCAGTTTAAACGGCGTTTAAACGGAGATTAGTTAAACGCCAAACAAAAGTTAACTGAGATTTGAGTTTTACAGTGCGAGTTTAACTTATCTATGTTAAACGTATCTTTTCTATATTTCATACAGAAGTTATCTAAATTCAATGAATATTTAGCGTATACCTAAACCTTTCTTGGCAGCACTTGACAATATTTTCATTTTTACAAAGAGAACAGCTGTTCTGGTGCAAATAAACAAAATTATTAGCATAGTTTTGAACAAAGGTAAATGTCTGTACTCGAAGAAACAGCTGTTTCTTTATCTATTAAAAAGATAAATTTACCGGAGTTTAACTGAGCAATATCGGCCGGTTAACCTCCGTTTAAACGAGCACTGAAAAACACAATGTGTCGTTTAAACGAAGGTTAACTGAGAAACGACGATAACCGAGCACTGAAAAACTGGCCCTTAGAATTCGTCAGAACCTCGAGAACTCATAAATGAAAAATAGTTTTTCTATTAATGTTTACTTAAAAACCAAAAAAATAATTAGTAATAAAGTTGTGTCATTGGTATCCCTGCCACTAACTCACCCCAACATTTTGTGGCGGTGTGGTAACAAAGCAAAACGATTTACCTTGTCAGATATCATGCTTTGAGATGACCTGTTTTAGCTTGTAAGAAGTCGACAATTTCACCATAAAATTCACATACACTGTATGTGAACACGCGAAGGATATTTTTTTGAGCTCTCTCACGAAATAAGAGGAGTTTCCAGTCTTGTAGTCTTTGGCTTGGACATCGAACACGAAGCAGAACGAAGTTGATACATACTCGTTGCCCGCAGGGAAAGGCTAAAAGAGCAGAGAACATATCGCAGAGAGTATAAATGTACAGAGGCACGACGTGTATGAAGTATTGAGGTTCGGTAATGACAAGTTGGGAGCAGCGAGTATTGGACTCGAACTGCGTCTGATAATGTTTGATGCCTATAAGGTTGTTGAATTCTGTATGACTTCGGATATGAATATGTGTAAGAAGAGTTAATCAATTCGTCATTCGTATGCCAGATAAAGTGTGAAAGAAAGAATCGATCAATTATGTCGAACAGCGGGCGATGGGAAGCACGGGCGATGAACAATAAGCGAACATTTCTGGGAAAAACATGGCGGCTTCATGAAATCTGTATGCATATACATATGTATATACATTTATACTCTCTGCGTTATGTTCTCTGCTCTTTCAGCCTCTCCCAACCAACAGACGCAAAACAATCAGGTAGGCTTTGCATTCAAACTCACTCACTTTTCATTTGACTTTTTTCAGTCGATTTGCTGAAATAAAATATAAAGCATTGTTTCCGACTCTACGCCAGTCATTCGACTCGTTGCTGCTGATGGCTCCGGTTGCCATTTTCGGTTGCTGGTTCAAAATTCAGAAAAAGTATTTTAAATGTACATTAAAATGTACACATTTAAAATGTACATTAATTTCATCATCTTTGGCTATCTATTTTTAATACACATAAATTATAATCAAATTTTGGTCTGAAAACAATAATAAGATTCCATCTTCTAGAATTTTGCTGTGTCTGCACTTCAGGGAATGAAGCTCCACCGAAATATATACGGCTTCCCACAACGCTTGAAGCCCAACGCAATATACACAGAAGGTTTACTCAAAATTGAATAGAAAATTTTTAATTTTAAACTCATTTCCAATATTTACAGATTTTTTTAGTCTACAGGTTTTCTGCGTGCAACCGGTGCCCGTAATTGCAAGGCAATGAAAGAAAAAAACTTGCAACCCATCTCGGGTCTCAATTTTGTAATGCACACTCAAGAACGCAATTGCAGCGAGTAGTTGTTGTGCAGCATTTGCTGAGATTCACGGAGGAAGTTGAGGTATCCGTTAAATGTGACGTATCCTGGTCGCATGCACTTCTTCTTGGTGACCTTCCCCCGCTTTCTGACACATCCTTTTAATAGGAAAAAATAGAAGTATCTGAGGATGTGGGAAGTATCTGCCGCTTCAGGTTGTCGCAGCTGTCTTCACAGCTTGCCGTATAAAACTTGGAATTATAAACATAAATAAATAGTTGGGATCCAAGTGAAGCGAGTCTAGTATAACCATGAATTTTCGGCGACCAGGAAATCTGCAAGGATATATCAACACGTAAAACGTCACATGAAGTACATTGGATAAAATACCGATGTCCATGTGTCTGTGAGTGGATCATAGCGTTCAATGGGAATATTGTGAACACTGGTGGGCCTTCCACTGTTATATCTAACTATATTTACTATATCCACTGACAGCAAACAAGTAACCTTTATGAGCTGCTAGCCTCCGATCGATCTTTTTCATTTGTTTATTTTAACTTGGTTTGTTGCTTAAAGCTTTTGCATTCAAACTCACGCACTTCTTATTTTCCTTTTCGAAAACTTTTCAAAATTCTGGATAAAATTTTTCGTATTTAACTTTTTTTTTTTGTTTTTTGTTTGTTTTTTTGTTTTTTTTTTGGTGCCGTGGAGATCCATGGCGTGGATATGTGGGGACGATATTTTCATTGTGTAGATGTATGATAAATTTATCCCAACAAATGATTTAAATAAATTCTACCGTGCAGCTGGCAGCTCACAAAGGTTACTTGTTTGCTGTCGGTGGAGATAGTGTAGTTATATATACCAGTGGAAGGCCCACCAGTGTTCACAATATTCCCATTGAACGCTATGATCCACTCACAGACACATGGACATCGGTATGTTATCCAGTGTACTTCATGTGACGTTTTACGTGTCATCCTTTTCAGATTTCCTGGTCGCCGAACATTCATGGTTATATTAGACTCGCTTCACTTGACCTCAACTATTTATTTATAATTCCAAGTTTTATATGACAAGCTGTGAAGGCAGCTGCGACAACCTGAAGCGGCAGATACTTCCCACATCCTCAGATATTTCTATTTTTTCCTATTAAAAGGATGTGTCAGAATGCGGGGGAAGGTCACCAAAAAGAAGTGCATGCGACCAGGACGCGTCACATTTAACGGATACCTCAACTTCCTCCGTGAATCTCAGCAAATGCTGCACAACAACTACTCGCTGCAATTGCGTTCTTGAGTGTGCATTACAAAATTGAGACCCGAGATGGGTTGCAAGTTTTTTTCTTTCATTGCCTTGCAATTACGGGCACCGGTTGCACGCAGAAAACCTGTAGACTAAAAAAATCTGTAAATATTGGAAATGAATTTAAAATTAAAAATTTTCTATTGAATTTTGAGTAAAACTTCTGTGTATATTGCGTTGGACTTCAGGCGTTGTGGGAAACCGTATATATTTGGGTGGAGTTTCATTCCTTGAAGTGCAGACACAGCAACGTTCTGGAAGATGGAATCTCTAGAATCTTGGTTTTCAGTCCAAGCCTTGAACAATGGAAAATCGCAACCGGAGCCATCAGCAGCAACGAATCGAATGAATTGCGTAGAGTGGGAAACGATGTTTTATATTTTATTTCAGCAAATCGACTCAAATTTTTGCTTTTCGAAAAGTTTTCAAAATTTCTAAAAATTTTAAGTTTATTTATTTATTTATATTAAATATTCTAGTTATTTATTTTATTTTATAAATAACTATATTTTATATTTTAGTTATTTATTTATTATTATTACATTACATTTCAATCAACCTATTGCACACTCGTACGAAACGCGGAGAAGAGTAGAAGGAAGGTACAATATAATTGAATAATAAAATATAATTGATTTAATTTAATTTAAATTTCAAAATTAGCTGGAAAATGAATTTAAAAATTAATCAAAATAAAAATCTGTTCGAAGAAAATTTATTATGTTATAAAAATTAATGAAGCGTGAAAATTTACCAAACACAGTTTTTATTTCTTCAACTTGAAAAATTATTAAATTTAAAAAGAATAATAATGATATTATAGAATTATTTATTTAATTATAAAGGAAAAATTAATCATGTTATTTAAAAAGATTGTAAATCATAAATTTATAAGTTAGTAATAAGTTTATTATTATAATTTGTTTATAAATAAATCAATATTTTATTCAATAAATAAATAAAAATAAAATAAAAAAAAAATAAAATCATATTAGTTATTATTTTTTTTAATTCATTACACTTATAAGACTTACAGAACTTATAAATCAGTAATTATAATAATAAGATATAGTAAGAAAAACCAGTAAGAAAGCTATATTCGGCCTGGCCGAATCTTAGATACCCAACAGCTAAAAGTTTTGAAAAAATTTAAAAAAAACTAAAACTAGAGGAAATATGTGGCAATAAGGAAAGCTACCTTATAATCACATTTAATCACAAACAGTGGCGTAGTAAGGGGGGCGGGGGGTGGCGGCCCACTCTGGACGGCACGATGTCGGGGGCAGTTGTGGAATTCAAGTAGTGAGTCAAGTAACTTATTAAATTCTAGGAATTTTTGGGGCTGCAAGTTGATTAACCGTCTCGGGCTCCATGAGACCTAGCTACGCCTCTGTATAAATAGTAGGCGTGGTCATTACCTTTTATAAAACAAAATAACTAGTTTAGTTATTTTATTGTTGTGTTCAAATTTAAACTTTATATCCGTGGTAATAAACTTGTTTTCATGAGCTATTCTGTATACATAAGTAGTGTAAAAGTGGGCGGACCGCACCCAGTTTTGATGTAATAATGTTTTTTTGTTAAACAAGTACACTCAACTCTCGTTTTACACGCATTTTTTTTACACGATTTCGAAACAACACGGTCAAAAAACTGGAACCGATCCTCTTTTTTTACACGATTTCATTTTTTCTAAACGATTTTTAAAATAGGTTTCCTTTTAAATCTCTACACAACTTCCACTCTTGCGTGTTTGAATGTATGTAAATGACAGAAGTTACACGATTTTGTTGCTTCTGTATTTTCTTTATTTATTTTCCTTGAATAAATAGTTTTCTGCGCAATCTGAAGCAAATGATTATACGCCGTCAGTTCCGCGGAATGGCCAGAATGCGTCAAAACTGAAAACTCCATAATGGAAGCAACAATTGTGCGCTCTGAAATTATAACTTTGTCCCAAGATATTGGGGGTGAATGCTTTGACAATTTGCCACCGGCGGACATCGATGAATTAATAATTGAGAGGCCTTTAAAGGACAATGATCTGAATGACATGATAATAGTTCCAGGTGAGGGTGTACCATGGTAGCGAAGACGAAGATGAAGACGAAATTCCATAATTAACAGCTGAATTAATTCGCGAGGGTTTGAAATTTTGTCACCCATGATCCCAACCTAGCCTCGCTCTATCCTCACAAATTTCAGCGTAATTCGCAGATGTGTATGGCCGGGTATCAGGAAATGTACAAGCACCTAAAAAAGCCAGCAACCTATTACAAATTTTTTGAAAAGGCTCGATTCAAGGTCAATTGAACTTTTCAATATATCTAGTGATTCATCTCAAGACTATTTAAACTAAAAAAAATAATAAAGTATGTAATTTAAGTAATTGCCTGTGTTAGTTTTTGGTGTCGTAATTGTATTCTTTTTTTATGGTATTTTTAAAAATGTGTAAATATTTAAATATGAATAAATTTAGTTTCCAAAAGTTCTCTTCGTTTTCTTTTTTACACGGTTTTCCAAAGAAAATTGAGCAGTTTTTTGAAACAACACGGTTTTTTTTATTTGCGGAACGAATTCCCTGTTTTTCCATAAAACATCGTGTGTGTATTTTTTTACACGCATTTTTTTGCACGGCTCCTCGCTGGAACGTATCTACCGTGTAAAATGAGAGTTGGGTGTATATCACATATATTAGAATTATATTGAAAGTTATTGAGAATGTTTAAAATGTACCATAAATTATAAATGTTTAATATTTTTATAATTTATCTTTTATTGGCAGATGGATTCCGATGCAGTGAAAATTCTTTGAAATTACAAAGCAATTAAAGGAAAGAGAGCTTCAAATTTTAGATGAAGAAGAATATAAGAAAAGAACGGAAATAAGCTTACTTAAAGTGGGAGTCGAGAGAGAGGAGCAACGAAAGATGAATTGCATAATATGCAAGTGAAAGAACTTTATTTTTATTTATTTATTACTTGTGCAGTAATTAATTACTACACAAATATTTTAAGACAGTACATATTTTAAGAACTTAAATATAAATAAGTATATAAATAATAATTTTTTCGTAATCAATGCCATATCTTACCATTTTTTTAATGTAGTTTTATTGTTACTAAATTAAAACGAAAGCATATAAAACGTTTGTAATATTTAATTTATTGAAAATGTTGTTCAATGAACAAAGTTCTTACCAAATTCTGCTGCCGGTAAGTATTTTGCCAGAACAGTTCATTTGGTGGTTGGACGTCATCGTAATCTTCATTATCTGCATGGATAAAGACATTTTATTAATTTTTTAAAATACTGTTATTAAAATCAAAATGTACTGTCGCGTTCATCTGCGAATTCAATCGCTAAATTGCGCAAGACAGCTAAAGCGACAATTGTTGTTTTTGCTAAACTGAGTGAGCATCTCATGTCTGTTAATAAAAATCTAAACCGTTGCTTCCAAACTCCAAAACATCTTTCCACAGTGTTGCCAGTTTGAATGTGAGCTTTGTTGTAGTTTATCTCTGAGTTAGTCTGAGGGTTTAAATAGGTGTGAAGAGAATATTGGAACACGCGTAACCTCCATCGCCAAGTAATCGACCCAAAAATTCATCATTTTCAAATCTTTGTTTGATTCGGCTTTCGCGAAATATTCTGGAATCGTGTGTGCTTCCTCGCCAGCGGCAAACAATATCACGGATTTTTAGTGGAGCATCGCACACAACTTGTGTATTGAGGGAATTGTATCCTTTTCGATTTATATAATACTGACCCGAAGTACCACCCGAAGATCGCGTCAATGACCTCACGAAACCCACAAATGGACCTAAATTTTTCCATTGTCCCCATCTAGCCAAAATCTGATGTTGGCATTTTTACATATGTAGTCCTCTTTTTAGCGAAAGCCACTGCAACTCTTCGGCAAATGACAGAAAGTGTTGGTTGGCTAAATCCATGTATGTCCGCTCCATTATTTTGAATCTGAAAAAATAACTATCATTACGCCGGATTTGTGATCCCAAATTAACTTCATTTCGGCCCCAATATCTAATAACTGCCATAGTTTGGAGCTCAACCGGTATATAACCGCTCTGCTGCTACCACTAATATCAGAACGGACGATGTCTATGAGCTCTATTATATTTTGTTTCGTAAATCTATATTTGCTCTTAAATTCTTCGTTCCTTAATGTAGTCGGGTCAAATTTGTCTTTATAATTTTTCTGTCTTCTTTGTGAAATGTTTACGCTGAATACATCGATTAAATTCGCATCAATTAACGCTGCTTCGAAATTAAATGGCAAAATTTTTATTTGAACACAAAAATTATTTGAATTTTGATATGCCACTTTACACAAGCTCTAAACGCAAATTTTTGTGTTTAAATTACACAGCCTTTAAACAACGTTGCGTAAAATAAAAATTTGTTTATAAATAACGTTTTCTTGTTTAAGAGGTATTTAAGGTTACGCAGCCCTTAAAATACGTTTATAAATAAGGCTGTAGATTTATATTGAAAGTTATTGAAAATGTTTAAAATGTAAGCATCGCCTACTTAGAAAATATAGTGTAGATATAACAAAGTTTTAGGCATAAATGCAGAGTAGCTGCCAAGCTCAGATTTTGTTCATCCTTTTTTACCGTTAGTTGGGACCATCAGGAAGGGAAGTGGCCATGCCTTTTCGGGGGCTGGTCAGCCATCTTGTATTTATGACCGTTTGAAGGTCAAATAAATGGCACTAATAAAAGGCACTTATCTCACAAAACGTAGATTACAAAAACAAAACGCATGTAATTTTGACAGTTCGGGAATTTGTTTATGCGGGTATTACACTACGAACATTGTTCGAAATAACTGTAAAATTGTTTTTGCTTTCTGTACAAAACTGTCAACCTTATGCTCTCAGATTTCAGAGTTGAGTTCATCCAGAGAGGATGAACTTTTGCGAAGCAAAACAAAATGTTTGTGGTCGTCGACAACAAACTTCGATTAAAACGGTGTTCTAGTGTGCTGAAACAAATTAGTACTCGCGTTTAGGATTGAAATAAGTGCAGTTTTATTGATAAAAGATATTTCATGTAAGAAAAATAATCACAAACCAACTCCGTAACTTTGCTTTGTATTTGTAAATATTGATATTTGTTTGCTCTATGTGTAATCACAATTCTGAACAAAATTTTGAGAGAGAGCAAAAATGGTTCATCGACAACAAACAATGTTTATAGTGTAATATCCGCATTACAAAATATTTTGAGAGAGGAACTCTTGTACTTCTTCATAGAAATAAGCCAGAAATATGATTTTTCAAATACGTAAAACAGACCCAGGAGATAGTTTTAAAACCAAGGCACGCTTCTAGAAATGTACATGAAACCTTTTTTAAGTCTTAGGCCCAGTTTTTCAGTGCTCGTTTAAACGGCGTTTAAACGGAGATTAGTTAAACGCCAAACAAAAGTTAACTGAGATTTGAGTTTTACAGTGCGAGTTTAACTTATCTATGTTAAACGTATCTTTTCTATATTTCATACAGAAGTTATCTAAATTCAATGAATATTTAGCGTATACCTAAACCTTTCTTGGCAGCACTTGACAATATTTTCATTTTTACAAAGAGAACAGCTGTTCTGGTGCAAATAAACAAAATTATTAGCATAGTTTTGAACAAAGGTAAATGTCTGTACTCGAAGAAACAGCTGTTTCTTTATCTATTAAAAAGATAAATTTACCGGAGTTTAACTGAGCAATATCGGCCGGTTAACCTCCGTTTAAACGAGCACTGAAAAACACAATGTGTCGTTTAAACGAAGGTTAACTGAGAAACGACGATAACTGAGCACTGAAAAACTGGCCCTTAGGCCCAGTTTTTCAGTGCTCGTTTAAACGGCGTTTAAACGGAGATTAGTTAAACGCCAAACAAAAGTTAACTGAGATTTGAGTTTTACAGTGCGAGTTTAACTTATCTATGTTAAACGTATCTTTTCTATATTTCATACAGAAGTTATCTAAATTCAATGAATATTTAGCGTATACCTAAACCTTTCTTGGCAGCACTTGACAATATTTTCATTTTTACAAAGAGAACAGCTGTTCTGGTGCAAATAAACAAAATTATTAGCATAGTTTTGAACAAAGGTAAATGTCTGTACTCGAAGAAACAGCTGTTTCTTTATCTATTAAAAAGATAAATTTACCGGAGTTTAACTGAGCAATATCGGCCGGTTAACCTCCGTTTAAACGAGCACTGAAAAACACAATGTGTCGTTTAAACGAAGGTTAACTGAGAAACGACGATAACCGAGCACTGAAAAACTGGCCCTTAGAATTCGTCAGAACCTCGAGAACTCATAAATGAAAAATAGTTTTTCTATTAATGTTTACTTAAAAACCAAAAAAATAATTAGTAATAAAGTTGTGTCATTGGTATCCCTGCCACTAACTCACCCCAACATTTTGTGGCGGTGTGGTAACAAAGCAAAACGATTTACCTTGTCAGATATCATGCTTTGAGATGACCTGTTTTAGCTTGTAAGAAGTCGACAATTTCACCATAAAATTCACATACACTGTATGTGAACACGCGAAGGATATTTTTTTGAGCTCTCTCACGAAATAAGAGGAGTTTCCAGTCTTGTAGTCTTTGGCTTGGACATCGAACACGAAGCAGAACGAAGTTGATACATACTCGTTGCCCGCAGGGAAAGGCTAAAAGAGCAGAGAACATATCGCAGAGAGTATAAATGTACAGAGGCACGACGTGTATGAAGTATTGAGGTTCGGTAATGACAAGTTGGGAGCAGCGAGTATTGGACTCGAACTGCGTCTGATAATGTTTGATGCCTATAAGGTTGTTGAATTCTGTATGACTTCGGATATGAATATGTGTAAGAAGAGTTAATCAATTCGTCATTCGTATGCCAGATAAAGTGTGAAAGAAAGAATCGATCAATTATGTCGAACAGCGGGCGATGGGAAGCACGGGCGATGAACAATAAGCGAACATTTCTGGGAAAAACATGGCGGCTTCATGAAATCTGTATGCATATACATATGTATATACATTTATACTCTCTGCGTTATGTTCTCTGCTCTTTCAGCCTCTCCCAACCAACAGACGCAAAACAATCAGGTAGGCTTTGCATTCAAACTCACTCACTTTTCATTTGACTTTTTTCAGTCGATTTGCTGAAATAAAATATAAAGCATTGTTTCCGACTCTACGCCAGTCATTCGACTCGTTGCTGCTGATGGCTCCGGTTGCCATTTTCGGTTGCTGGTTCAAAATTCAGAAAAAGTATTTTAAATGTACATTAAAATGTACACATTTAAAATGTACATTAATTTCATCATCTTTGGCTATCTATTTTTAATACACATAAATTATAATCAAATTTTGGTCTGAAAACAATAATAAGATTCCATCTTCTAGAATTTTGCTGTGTCTGCACTTCAGGGAATGAAGCTCCACCGAAATATATACGGCTTCCCACAACGCTTGAAGCCCAACGCAATATACACAGAAGGTTTACTCAAAATTGAATAGAAAATTTTTAATTTTAAACTCATTTCCAATATTTACAGATTTTTTTAGTCTACAGGTTTTCTGCGTGCAACCGGTGCCCGTAATTGCAAGGCAATGAAAGAAAAAAACTTGCAACCCATCTCGGGTCTCAATTTTGTAATGCACACTCAAGAACGCAATTGCAGCGAGTAGTTGTTGTGCAGCATTTGCTGAGATTCACGGAGGAAGTTGAGGTATCCGTTAAATGTGACGTATCCTGGTCGCATGCACTTCTTCTTGGTGACCTTCCCCCGCTTTCTGACACATCCTTTTAATAGGAAAAAATAGAAGTATCTGAGGATGTGGGAAGTATCTGCCGCTTCAGGTTGTCGCAGCTGTCTTCACAGCTTGCCGTATAAAACTTGGAATTATAAACATAAATAAATAGTTGGGATCCAAGTGAAGCGAGTCTAGTATAACCATGAATTTTCGGCGACCAGGAAATCTGCAAGGATATATCAACACGTAAAACGTCACATGAAGTACATTGGATAAAATACCGATGTCCATGTGTCTGTGAGTGGATCATAGCGTTCAATGGGAATATTGTGAACACTGGTGGGCCTTCCACTGTTATATCTAACTATATTTACTATATCCACTGACAGCAAACAAGTAACCTTTATGAGCTGCTAGCCTCCGATCGATCTTTTTCATTTGTTTATTTTAACTTGGTTTGTTGCTTAAAGCTTTTGCATTCAAACTCACGCACTTCTTATTTTCCTTTTCGAAAACTTTTCAAAATTCTGGATAAAATTTTTCGTATTTAACTTTTTTTTTTTGTTTTTTGTTTGTTTTTTTGTTTTTTTTTTGGTGCCGTGGAGATCCATGGCGTGGATATGTGGGGACGATATTTTCATTGTGTAGATGTATGATAAATTTATCCCAACAAATGATTTAAATAAATTCTACCGTGCAGCTGGCAGCTCACAAAGGTTACTTGTTTGCTGTCGGTGGAGATAGTGTAGTTATATATACCAGTGGAAGGCCCACCAGTGTTCACAATATTCCCATTGAACGCTATGATCCACTCACAGACACATGGACATCGGTATGTTATCCAGTGTACTTCATGTGACGTTTTACGTGTCATCCTTTTCAGATTTCCTGGTCGCCGAACATTCATGGTTATATTAGACTCGCTTCACTTGACCTCAACTATTTATTTATAATTCCAAGTTTTATATGACAAGCTGTGAAGGCAGCTGCGACAACCTGAAGCGGCAGATACTTCCCACATCCTCAGATATTTCTATTTTTTCCTATTAAAAGGATGTGTCAGAATGCGGGGGAAGGTCACCAAAAAGAAGTGCATGCGACCAGGACGCGTCACATTTAACGGATACCTCAACTTCCTCCGTGAATCTCAGCAAATGCTGCACAACAACTACTCGCTGCAATTGCGTTCTTGAGTGTGCATTACAAAATTGAGACCCGAGATGGGTTGCAAGTTTTTTTCTTTCATTGCCTTGCAATTACGGGCACCGGTTGCACGCAGAAAACCTGTAGACTAAAAAAATCTGTAAATATTGGAAATGAATTTAAAATTAAAAATTTTCTATTGAATTTTGAGTAAAACTTCTGTGTATATTGCGTTGGACTTCAGGCGTTGTGGGAAACCGTATATATTTGGGTGGAGTTTCATTCCTTGAAGTGCAGACACAGCAACGTTCTGGAAGATGGAATCTCTAGAATCTTGGTTTTCAGTCCAAGCCTTGAACAATGGAAAATCGCAACCGGAGCCATCAGCAGCAACGAATCGAATGAATTGCGTAGAGTGGGAAACGATGTTTTATATTTTATTTCAGCAAATCGACTCAAATTTTTGCTTTTCGAAAAGTTTTCAAAATTTCTAAAAATTTTAAGTTTATTTATTTATTTATATTAAATATTCTAGTTATTTATTTTATTTTATAAATAACTATATTTTATATTTTAGTTATTTATTTATTATTATTACATTACATTTCAATCAACCTATTGCACACTCGTACGAAACGCGGAGAAGAGTAGAAGGAAGGTACAATATAATTGAATAATAAAATATAATTGATTTAATTTAATTTAAATTTCAAAATTAGCTGGAAAATGAATTTAAAAATTAATCAAAATAAAAATCTGTTCGAAGAAAATTTATTATGTTATAAAAATTAATGAAGCGTATAAATTTACCAAACACAGTTTTTATTTCTTCAACTTGAAAAATTATTCAATTTAAAAAGAATAATAATGATATTATAGAATTATTTATTTAATTATAAAGGAAAAATTAATCATGTTATTTAAAAAGATTGTAAATCATAAATTTATAAGTTAGTAATAAGTTTATTATTATAATTTGTTTATAAATAAATCAATATTTTATTCAATAAATAAATAAAAATAAAATAAAAAAAAATAAAATCATATTAGTTATTATTTTTTTAATTCATTACACTTATAAGACTTACAGAACTTATAAATCAGTAATTATAATAATAAGATATAGTAAGAAAAACCAGTAAGAAAGCTATATTCGGCCTGGCCGAATCTTAGATACCCAACAGCTAAAAGTTTTGAAAAAATTTAAAAAAAAACTAAAACTAGAGGAAATATGTGGCAATAAGGAAAGCTACCTTATAATCACATTTAATCACAAACAGTGGCGTAGTAAGGGGGGCGGGGGTGGCGGCCCACTCTGGACGGCACGATGTCGGGGGCAGTTGTGGAATTCAAGTAGTGAGTCAAGTAACTTATTAAATTCTAGGAATTTTTGGGGCTGCAAGTTGATTAACCGTCTCGGGCTCCATGAGACCTAGCTACGCCTCTGTATAAATAGTAGGCGTGGTCATTACCTTTTATAAAACAAAATAACTAGTTTAGTTATTTTATTATTGTGTTCAAATTTAAACTTTATATCCGTGGTAATAAACTTGTTTTCATGAGCTATTCTGTATACATAAGTAGTGTAAAAGTGGGCGGACCGCACCCAGTTTTGATGTAATAATGTTTTTTTGTTAAACAAGTAGTTATCTAAAGTTTTATTCAGGAAGTTTATATATTTTACAATATAACCATCTTTTGCCTGTGTAACCTATATTTACTAAAAAATAGGCGTGGTCGTGGACCGATTTTGCCCATTTTCAATACCAACCTGCACACCACAAGAAACAATATTTCTGCAAAACTTACTCACGATATCTTTACCGGTTCTCCTGTGATCGTGATTTCAACAGACAGACAGACAGACGGACGGACATGGCTAAATCGACTCAGGAGGTCACGCTGATCAAGAATATATATACTTTTCTATACCTATCGTCTCTATGTCTATGCGTTACACATTTCGTGACAAAGTGAATATACCCTTAACCTTAACGTGTAGGGAATAATTAGTAATAATAAGAATTATAATCATATAATAACTAAAATGATTTTAATGTATACTGATTATGATTAATAGCAGAACTATAAAGATCAGGAAAACTAAGATTTAAGGTACAGAACCCAGTACGTAGAACAAACGATAGAGAGAGATCAAGAGAGAAAGAGGGAAAAGGAAACGACACTAACTTCCTGCGAGTTTGTTGGGAAACGGAAGTAAGATGTAACAATTTGCTGTTGAAGTGCAATGTACTGGTGTCTCTCTCTATCTGAGTTGGTAAGGAGTTCCACTGCCTGATTGCAAATATATAGAAGTGACGCTCAGAAATCAGATACTGGTGCCTAAATGGAATTAATACATTATTACGGTTAGATGTGGAGAACTGTAATCGACGGACTTATGCAGGCAAATCAAAACCCTGAGAACCAGTAAGGAGTCGAAAGATATGCCATAGACCAGATTACGATATATCGATACGTGATCGAATCGCTTTAAACCCCAAATTTAGAGTACAATGTTATTATATGCGGAAGTTAATTTCTTCCTTTACTTGCGAAATCACAGTTGCAATACAACTCACTTCCATATAAAAGGGATGGCATTAATATACGTCTTAGCCAGCAGAAGTCTGATTTTAAATGGAGTAAAAAATTTGGTACCCCAGAGAGCTCGAAGTTTAGCATAAGTATCCCTACAACATGATTGATGTGTTCATTCCAGGATAAGGAACTGTTTATGATGACTCCAAGGTTTTTCGCCTTGTCGACATATTCAATTGTGTTTGCATTCAAGTTTAGTTTGGGCAGCCTAGTATTACTTATTTTCTTTCCACTTATAACTAAGCATACTGATAAATAAAGGGGCTAGGAGATAGATCAATTATGCCATACTTCCTGTGTTCTGTTAGAAACCACACATGCGTAATAGCTGTGTGAGTAAAGTATTTTGGTGGACTGAGTCGAATGCTTTGGAGTGATCCCGTAGTACAAGAAAGGTGACTTTATCATCCTCAATGTTCAAACGCACATCCTCAATAATATAAATTAAGGCAGAGATGCAGCTGCGTCCACTTCTGAAGCCGATTGCATTTCTGAGATTAGACTATATTCCGCGCACATTTCAGATATTTGGTTAAAAGCTATTTTTTAAAAAACCTTGGGTAAAAAAGGGAGAATAGATATTGGACGAAAATCGTACGTATCTGGAGGATTGTGTGGCGGAAATTCTGTAACATCGGTGGAATACTACGATTCGAATCCGAGGAAGCCGAATTAGGCTGATTATCTCGACGAAGTTCTGACTCCTCATTTTGGTGGACTCGAAACAGAAAATAGAGGCTAGAGCAAAGTGTAATAGAAACTTTTAAGGGGTTTTTAATGAAAATTTAATATGGTCTTTACATTAATTGAACAGTTCCTTTGATAGGTTTTGTAACAAATTTGTTCTGAATTAAGGTATTATTATTCAATTAGTATTAATAGTTTTGCAATTCCTTTTTCAATATTTTAGCTAAATTAAATTTTGATTAAATTAAATACATATAGAAATAAATGATTAATTTGAAAATGTTTGAGAAAAGGTTTCGTTATACGGATGGGTGAATAGCGCCATCTGTTATTTAGTAGCGGCGTATTCGCTATGAATTCACTATAAATCGCTAGACACCACATGTTCCTCTCTACAGCTTTTTCAAATGTTTTTAGTTTGGTTTTGAAAGCTTTTCTATGATTGAATTCATTTAGCTTAAGGTCAACAACGGTTTGCGAAGTATTAACTAAAGTTGCTGTAAGTGTTTAGATATTTCAAAATAGAATGCTTGTGTATGAAGAAATGTATATTGAAATACTAGTATATAGAGTCGCAAGTCAAAAATGTATCTAATAAAAATGTGTACAAAAATATATAAAGAAAAATAAATATATAATAATAATAAGGCACTTTAATACTTTGAAACTCTTTTGGGACTAGCAATTAATAATTCCAGGGTGCAGGATGTTAACTTGCATGTCTGTAAATTACACCTCTTCGACGCTAACCGATTTAAATGAGTTCAGACGCCTTTAAATCAGCAACACTGGATCTCCATACAAAATTGTCTTTAAATTTTATTTTTTGACGTTTTTCGCAATGCGTGAAGTTGGCTGCACTTAAAAAAGAGGGATCTCTTAAAATTTCCCTATAACTCAGGCAGAGAAGTGGGTAAAACCTGGGTAAGTGTCAGTTGTATGGCGAAGAACTTTAAAAAAATTTCTTTAAAAAAACGTAGCTAATTGCATTTATCTCGAACTATGAAATCCGCGTGCAGATCCGGAACACTTTCAGAAGCACTGCAACAATAGCTTTTACATACACACACAAACAGTTGGAGAACCGCTGAAATTTATTAAAATATACATATGTATATACTATATACGCCAAACGCGTTTGTGCTTTTAATGCTTTGTTCAGTCGTTTATAATTCGTAATAAGTTTTTCTTATAAGCAATGATATAAATATAACACCTAATAAATGTTCCAATGTTCGATGGTCCACTCTCCATTGTCAGGAAGGGTTGGTCACGCATCCCCTGATTGCAGAAAGGAGGATGAAAAGAACCCTAACAATGGCGGCATATACGTCCAGCCGAAGACGGAGCTACGCTATTTTCAGAAAGGAGTACACTGCGCTACACACTGGGAGATGAGAAGTTTGCGGGGTTCGGTTCGTGACCACCTTTTGGGTTATCTCAATTATTTGTAAACGTTCCTACATATTAAAATACAGCTATTCACATGTAAAGGGCTCAAGGCGGATAGTTTCTTTTTAAATTAAAGAATTAAATTATAAACTTTTACGTAGAACAGAAAACATTCATTATAATAGTTTTTAATTTATAGACGTTATATAAGTGTGCCCGGTATAGAAATGGCAACTTTCTACATATTCGTGATAGTCTGAGGCGATTCCGTAACTTGATTATAGTTGGCTTAGTTGAAATAAAATAATATTCAAATTAGTGGGCGTGGTTAGTCCATTTCCACATCGTGTACATGGTCAAATTTAAACTGCGCAACCGACAAAGCATGACAAACAGGCAGACAGACGCCCAGGACTAAATCGACTCGATTCGAGGTGATGCTGATCAAGACCATAGTGCTTTTTTCCATCTGCCACGCCTACTTTTGTGCGTTACAAACGGACAGAAAAACTTATTATACACATTGGCATGGAGAGGGTTTTGTGGTGGGGTGTACCAGGTGCTCCTAAGGATATTCAGCGCCCGAGGGCTACTAAAGCCCACTTCTTCATTTCGACACATGGAATGGCCTGGTTTTAGAAAGTATCCTGGTTTGGTGTCTGTTGTTCATGTTGATCTCAGTGTTGTTGTTGTTGTTATTTTGTTTGCCTCTGCATTGTTGTTATATTTGATGTTGTTGTTATTCGTTACACAAGCACAAGTGTTTGTCATTTTGTCGATTTCTCCTTTTGGGGCCAAAAACAACGCAATGCAGTTCAGCCCAACGTGGAGCACATTCAGTAGTGCGTTAAATGTTTGTTGTTGTCGTCATTGCTGTTGCTTTGTTGTTGCTGCTTTTTTTGGGGATTTATAATCGGATGGTTATCAATAATGTTATGATTACAAAGCTGGTGTTCGTGTTGTTGCTGTTGATAGCTTTCGCTAGTGTTATTTTGCACCAGTGTAAATTGTGGTAAAATGTAATGTTTTCCCGATTAATTTTGGTTGAATTCCCATCATTTGTGAGCCAAAAAAAGCTCGATAGTTTTGAGTTTCATGCTCATATTTGTTGTGTGGTTGCTGTTGAAAAGCTGTTTCACAGCTGTTGATATTTCTACGATATATCTATGAATTTTAAGACAGGTGATTTTAACTCAGAAACTAACAACTACTTTAAACTCTGCAGAACTCAGAATATTATAATACAAAAATCAATCATGTTGATGTTGAGTACAAAATTCGATTTTCTTTGTGTGTACCTAAAATAAATCTGGTGGCGTTTCCAAATTTAATGAAAGATGCATAAACAACGAATGAGACTCAGTAAAAACTTCCACTTGGAGCTACAAGAAAACCCTCTTCGGATTCCGTTAAATGCAAAAATTGATGCATTGGCAAGTTTTTGTAACCGAAGACAGTAAAAATTGACACGCGAGGTTTTTTAAGGACGGCCAACTTTAGGTCTGTGGCCTGAGAACACAGAATCCCACTCTGTAATATTTATTTATTTTCCCAAATTTCCCAAATTTCCCAATTTTTTAATTCACAACATCACAATTTGTTTTCTCCCCCTTCTTCTCTCCTCTGTAAAGTTTTTATATTATACCGTAGCCGCATGTAGCTATTCGACAAGCTACATTTTACAATAAAATCTCTGTTTTATTTTAATGTTTTCAATATTTCAAGCATTTTTCACTAAAGAAATAACTATGTTCTTAAACAAAATTTGCATGCTTTTTTTTTATTTATTTTT
Organism: Myopa testacea; assembly: GCA_949629155.1. Classification (NCBI taxonomy): domain Eukaryota; kingdom Metazoa; phylum Arthropoda; class Insecta; order Diptera; family Conopidae; genus Myopa; species Myopa testacea. Next base: position 39,428,316 of record OX451348.1, on the reverse strand, counting down.
AATATAATATAATATATTATAGTTATATATTTAATAGTTAAGGATCTCTTTTTCATAACTAAGCTAAACCTTTTTTAGATCCTTTTGTAGACGCCGTTGCAAACGACAGCCTTTCATTAATCCTCGAAACTGCAGAATGACATCTAGTTGCTGGCGCTATAGTGAAAGTGATATGATTATCTTGTGTAATCCTTTTAAACTACTTTGTACCAATTAAGGACCCATCTTCACATACAAACACATGCACAAAGTAGAGTCCTAGGAAGTGCCCTTTTATACGAGAACATATTAAAGTGAAGAAAAACAAGGGTTAAAGCAGCAGCGAGCTAATAAAGAGAACAGCGACGGAAGAAAATACGATACGATATCAAAAGTTCAGCCGCAAAGACCATGATGCAGTTTTCGAGGTGTTAAACTGTTGAAATGATAGCTAATTGGTGTGTGTGTGTGTGGCTGCGTGTGTGTGATTTAATAGTATTTTTATTGGAAATTAATATTTAAACCTTAAAATATACACTTATTAATTAAAAACTGCGAATTCTGTTTGACTTTTGCGTTTGAAATGCGATTTCCAGTGACTATTAAACATTAAAAAATTTTCTGAAACTGAAACGCCTTTTTTTTGTTTTATTCTCTTAAAAATGTGAGGACAAATAGTAAGCTTTTTATTTCTCCAACTCAGAAACTTAATAATTCTCAGTCTTCAAGGAAAAACGATACTTTTTAAAGGATTTCTAGTATTTCTTGAGCTTTTATTTACACAAAAGAAAAAGGCTGAAAAGGGAAATAAATAACAACAGTTTGAATATAAAATACAATACGTTGAAAGTGTATCAAAAATATATTAATGGAGAGCGAAGTCTGTGAAGAGCATTCTTTTTTATTGTACACTGCAACAAATACAACAAAAGAAAGGACATTTAGTACGATAGAAAAAATTCATTGCCACTTTTTTTTACAGCTACCAGATGTGTTGCTGTTGATGTTGCTCAGTGTTGACTGTTTGTTGCCACAGAATTTCGAGTACCCCCGACATGAAGAAGGAATGCAAAATAAATGCATATGAAAATTATTGCAAAATAATTAAAATACCTAAGATTGGTCTAGAAAAGAACAACAGTTTAACTACTGGAATTTTTTCCGACTGTGTAATTTTTTTTAATGCATCCCTGCGATGCATTATTTTAATTTTTTATTTGATTTAGATTTTTAGATTTTTATTTTAATCTATAAGGATTTCCCAAATTTAATATCTATAAAATTTTTGAATTGCAACCCACCATCCAGAGCAACCAGAGAATTTTTTAGGCAGATATTCAAGATATTTCTAAACTCATTTAGTTTACTTTGATGACTGGTTTTTTGTTGACGCAAAAATAACTTAGAAATCAGTAAAAAAATCCCTAATATTTGGAGGGAATTTGATAAAAAGTATGAAAACATTAAGTAACTTGAAACCAAATTTTGAAGTCTTTTATTTGATCCTTTGATACCAACCCGATATGTGTTATAGTTTAGGAGATAGTTTTAAATTTCAAAGCTCAAAGGTCTATAAAACCGGAACCGCAAGAGACCACCACCTTTTGTTCTTGTTGTTGGGATCAGCGCCGAAAACATCATTTAAGTGGAAAACTTCTCCTCATCGCTGGAGTTGTCGCTTGAATGAAGAAACGGAAACGGAAACTAAACGGCATTCCATGTCACGTTTACTGCGAACTCCAAGTTTTCGTATATTGGGCCACAAAGTTTTTGTTGACAGAGAAGTGTTAATTGAACAGCAGCATACTTGAACAACTTTATTTCGAGTCTCTTTAAAGTTTTCCCAATTTAGAGATGTAGGACATATACGCCACTTTGCATGCAACCGGTTTTTAATTTTACTGGCATCAAGGACAACAGGACTTACACCTAGACTTTTAACAGTTTTTAGAGGGACGTACATGTTAAAGAGGATGTGTAATACGAACAGAACAGAAAGGGAATTTACTTTATCATATACTGAATTTAGTGGCATGCAGTCATCAAACGAATGAACCGCAATTTCTCGATATAACGAAGGATAGTCAATAGCATTATAGTCGCTGTAAGAATGAAAACTACGTGTATCTACGCTTGAGAAATTAAGGTCCAAAGTGCACAAAATTAGATCATGATCTGGAAGGAAGTATAGTTGGTCAACGAGGAGGACTATAGTTGAGTCCGAAAGTATAAAATAATCTAGAAGGGAGGATAACAATCGTTCTTTGAGAATCTAGTTGGCGTGGCATCATTAACTATCAATTAATCCCAGGGAATCAATATTTTTATTTTTGGTAGCAAATATATTATTTGATGTATAATAGTATAGATACAGTATACATATCACTTATTTGATTTTGAGCGCCTGCGTGGAGCTGCCAATGTCTTCCGCTTTTTGGGGATCTTTGCCCGGTCTGATTCCACGTTGGATGATGTTGCCAATGACTTCCGCTTTTTTGGGATCTTTGCCCGGTCTGATTCCACGTTGGATGATGTTGCTCTCTCTCGAATTTTTTTGTCAATCACCGCACTGAGACGCCGCTGATCGACGCGACACTGCCAGCGACGATGTATCCAGTACACAGCGATGGCAATCAAACCGACGACGGCATCCCTATCGGCAAATGACTCTTTTATATTTTTGGGGACTAGTGACAAGGCGTTTCTGCACTCGCCAAACCAGAGCACCGACAGCACACAGAACACCCCAACGTAGAGGAGATTGACGATGGACCGAACTTTTGACCGCGAAAAATTACGCGGTCGCATGGTAACAGTGATGTTATATTGGTTACGGTGTTGAAAAATTACTAAAATTACAATAAGCTTCTGTTGGCAGTAAAGTACAGTAACAGCAAATTACGGTAACAGTGAGGAGTCTATTTTTGTTTTTAGTTGTGAAAAATTTCTGAACGTTTGTAAAAAGCTTCAAGTTGGCAGTAAATTAAAATAAAAAGTGAAATGTAATTGTTTAAAAAGCAGGTTTGCAGGTTTTGCATGGGAGCAGATGTAAGCTGCGTTTATTATTGAACTAGAGATTCAATACAGTATGTATACAAATTTTGGTTCATTTAAAAAAAGGGACATATTTTTTAAAAATACATATGTCCAGATGTAAGATTATAATAGAATGACTAGAATTAAAAAGTCAAATCAAACATGAAGAGGGAATGCATGAAAATTATTTACAAATTATGCAACAAATATTGGAATAGTTAGAGTATAGGTCATTCGCACAGATCGAACTTGTTTCTCCTTTTATAGCTCGTTGCCGCCGACCATGCTAAAAATATTATCGATCGCGTTTAGTTTACGAGTTACAAAGTTGCAAATATGAAAAATGTGTATAATTTGTTGACTGATATCTTTATAGCCAGTTGAGATATCGGCGTGATATATGCGACATTTCAAAGGTTCTTTAAAGGGCGTTTTGTGCTTTTACGACCATTGTAATAATTATATAGATATTCCCACTTTACTAGAAAAATAGAAAAGATCGCCTAAGAAAAAGAAAATTTTGCCTCTTAAATGACAAAATATCAAACATATACACCTATACCTCACTTTGCGTAGTGGTTACGTTCCAAAAAAACACGACGCAAATCGAAACGACGCAAAGTGAATTAAGATTTTCTATAGCAAACCATGTAAAGATCGAAGATAGGTTCCAGGGTTACGAAAATACTACTTTTTAAAAAGAAAATCGATCAAAGTAAATATTAAAAAAACAAAAATAATATAACTCTACCAATAAATAAATTGGAAAAATATTTACCTTTTTTGTAATCAGAAACAACCCAAAAATTTATAGAAATTAATTATTCTCTTTTTTAAAAAGCACAAACACTAATTGAAACGTTACAAAAAGCACAATATGTACATTACATAATTGAAACTGAACTCTAAAATTAGCAAAACAGAGTAAAAATAAAACTGTGTTAAAATTGCGTTGATTTTCAGTTAGAAGAGGAATCCCCGAATTTGATGGCATGGTGCAATTAGAAACAAAAGTGTAGCCATCTGTTAGAAAACAAGAAAAAAATTAAAGACATGAACCCAAAACAACGCAACATCGAAAACCTAACGACGCACAGTGAAAAATGGTACTAATTAAGCAGCGACGCAACTTCGAAAACAACGCAAAACGAAACGACGCAATGCGAGGTATAGGTGTACATACATTGTAGTTAGAAAACAATTATTGAATGAAGAAAAAAAAATTAAAAAATAGACGCTCGAAAACTAATAGTTTTTTGATAAAATATTATTTAACATAAATGAAAGACAATTTGAATAAATTTCCAATGATATCAATAACATGGAGATATCTCGTATAGTTAGGGAGATACATACACAACAACAACAAAAAATTGGCACCTGCTGCTTGACACTGGTCAGGAACAGTTTGAGAAACACTGCAACAATAGCTTTTAGCATACTCACACCAGCAGTTGGAGACCTGCTGAAAATGATTGAAATAAGCCATACGTCAAAAATGTTCTTGCTTTTTTATGCTTTGTTCAGTCGTTTATAATTCGCAATAAGTTTCCCTGGGAATGGGTGAATCAAATAAAACATCTAATATATAGTATTCCGTGGTCGACGCTCCATTGTCAGAAGGGTTGGTACCGCATTCCCTGATTGCGGGAAGGAGGATGAAAAGAACCTTAACAAGGGCGGCATACGTCCAACCGAAGATGGAGCTGCGCTCATTGCAGTTTCTTTTTAAATTAAAGAATTCATTTATACATTTTTATGTAGAACAGGAAACATTCATTATAATAGTTTTTAATTTATAGACCTTTATAATAAGTGCGCCCGGTATACAAATGGCTACTTTCTACATATTCGTGATAGTCTGAGGCGATTCCGTAACTTGATTACAGTTGGCTTAGTTGAAATTAAATATTATCAAACAACAATTCTGGTTACGTAAACTCAGTAAAAACTTCATCTGGGAGATACAAGAAAACCCTCTTCGGAATCCATTAAATGGAAAAATTGATCCATTGGTAAGTTTTTGTAACCGAACACAGTAAAAATTGACACGCGAGGTTTTTTAAGGACTGCCAACTTTAGGTCTGTGGCCTGAGAACACAGAATCGCACTCTGTAATATTTATTTATTTCCCCCCTTTTAATCCATATTTACAACTTTTATCTTAATTTGTTTTCTCTCTCTTCTTCTCTCCTCTGTAATGTTTTTATATTATATCGTAGCCGCATGTAGCTATTGCAGAAGCTACATTTCACAATAAAATGTCTGTATTTTATTCCAGTATTATTTACCATGAGTTGGAAGTTTTTCACTGAAATGAAGGAATTAAACACAATTTGCATTCTTATTTGTATTTATTTTTAATCCACCACCTTTTGGTCTTGTTGTTGGGATCAGCGCCGAAAACATCATTTAAGTGGAAAACTTCTCCTCATCGCTGGAGTTGTCGCTTGAATGAAGAAACGGTTTCATTTCAAACTCGTGCTTCGAGCGAACCAAGTCGTCGGTGAACTTTTTCACCAGCTCCATCGCTTCGTTCCTCTCCATCAACGAATTGGCTAAGAACTGCCCGAATGCCTTGTATTTGCCTTGCCTAATCCCAAGGAACTCTTTCGCCGGTTCCGGCGCTTCTTTTTTTACCTCATGCACTTCTGTATTGCGGCGCATTGAAGCCGATGTGCCGCTGTTCTCCAGCATTTCAATTCGACGCGGCCGGCCACGTTTTCGTTTCATTGATACTGTGGCCATTTGCAATTTTTTGTTGAGTCGATTGGAGAAGAGAGTTTATTTTAGTTGTTTCTGGCTCACAATATAATCTGTAATTTTAGACAAAGTGAAAATCTTTAAGGGACATTTGAATTCTTTAACTAAGGGACATTTGAATTCTTTAACTGTGAATTAATAAAGTACTCATTTAAAGAACATTAAAATTACTTCACCAGAATAAACATGCACAAGTGTGTCCTGTGTAGAAAGGGATGGAGGTCTTTTGTCAGGATCTGAATATGTGACAAGCCAAAGAAAAAGTGAATCGAGAGAGAGAGAGTGCGAGCTTTCACTTAAGTGGTCAATCTCATTTAAAGTGCAAATTGATGGGTGTTTAGATGCACAGCTACTTGGAGGTGTATGGATCGTAGCTACAGCTAGTTACGGGTGTGTGTGTGTGGTATACATATACACATAGTTTGTATATTCTATTTTCTGAGATAAAATTATTCCTTTGTATTTAATTTTCTTAATGATTTTATGAAATGTTCTGACTATAATGTAGTATAGTATAGTTTAAATTTAATTGACGCTTCTTAGGAAGGGGGAGAATCGCACATCTTCTCTTCTTCATACCAAAAAAGGTCAAAAGTTCTTCGATAATCTCTCATCACTCATACGTCATGTTTTACTTAAAACAAATAACAAATAAACACAAGCGTATCTCCCTGTATATTAAACCCACAATATATTTTAGTAATCTACAAGATTTTCTATAATCTGCAATATAATACAATACAATTATGAACGATGAATTAGTGAATTATTGCAACGACGTCAGCACGGAGAAATATATTGAAAGATCTCTTTTAAATTGTTTGTTGATTGTAGAAGAGTGCGTCTTATTGATGCGTTGGTGTTCTTTTTGTTACTAATCTAATTCAAGGAATCCTTTAAACACAACACGAAAGTGGGCGCCAATCATGAGTGTTAATCGAATTCCAAACTTGTACTTTATAGTGGATTCGTAGAATCTGTATGTAAACTCTATTCAAAGGTCCAATAATTACAGTTTCCTGGCACCGTTTTCCAATCTATCTGCATCTACTATATGTATATCCAGATGACCTTACTGAAATACCATACTATTTAGTATATCCTCGCATAACTCTTAGGGAACCGAAAGTCGTCATGAATGTTATACTTTAGTTTTGTATTCGTGTATATCAATGCTACACAATAATAACCAAGTTTAGTTTGTTTTAATCAAATGCTGGATTTCTAATGTTTTTATTTTTACTAGCAAATGTATTACATTATGTAAAAGACTATATATACATTACTTATTTGATTTTGAAGGCCTGGATACTGCTGCTACCAATAGCTTCTGTTTCTTGGGGTTCTTTGCGGTCTGATTCCACGTTGGATGATTTTGCTGTCTCTGGAGTTTGTTTTTTAATCTTCTACATTTGGTTGTTAACAGCTGCAAATCTCATCGCACTGAGACGCCGCTGACCCAACCACCAGCGACGCATGAAATACACAATGATGACGATTAAAAGGATGGCTATGTCCAGATTCTGTGTAAAATCGAAGGGGTCCTCATCGGCTGATGGCACTTCTATTTTCTTGGGGACAAATGACACGTCGTTTCTGTACTCGCCAAACCGGAACGACCAAACTTCTGATCGCGAATTATTGTTTGGTCCCATTGTATAAGTGAAGAATATTGTTTCGTTTTCGGTGTTGAAAAATTCGTAAAAACGTTTGTAATAATCTCCTGTTGTTAGTAAATCAAAAGCAAAAGTGAAATGTAGTTCGTTAAAAATCAGGGTTGCTAGTTTTTGCATGGGAGCAGATGTAAGCAGCGTTTATTAATGAACTGGAGTTTCAGTACAGTATGTATAAAAGGTTTGGTTAATTTCAAAAAAGGGCGTAATCTTTAAAAACGCAAATCAAGGTTTAATTGCAACAGGGATTGCATGAAACTTACTTACAAATCTTAAAAATTAGTGTATGTATTTATTATACAATAAATATTGGCATAAGTAGACTATAGGTCATTCCCACAGATTTAAGTATTTTTTTCTTTTATAGATCCAACCATGCCAAAAAATATTAACGATTGCGTTTAGTTTACGAGTTATAAGAGTTTGTTGATTGACATATTAATAGACATTTAAAAGGTTATTTAAAGACCACTTTAGTAGAAAAATTGAACAGATCGTTATAAAAGCTATAAAGTCTTTCCATTTTAAGGGACAAAATATCAAACGTCCGAAAACATGTTTAGTTATCTCAAAGGGATATAACTCGGAAACAAAACGAGAGCGCTTAAGAACAGATTCTTCTGCTCTCGTATAGTTATCGAGTTATAGCCCGTCAAAATTCAATATTACTCCAAAACTATTAAAGATATCCGGAGCTTTCTAAGCGTATTTGTTTCATCAGGACCGGTGCAGAATTTTAAGAAAAAATCACTTTCGTGATTATTGCAGGGCATCCATGTGAGTACAACCATAATTTCTTGAATATTCCAGTGATATTCCATGAGAATGTATGAGAACCGCCGTGAAAGGCGCACATTTTTGCAATTTTCTGATGGCACTTGCGACGTTTTTTTTAAATTAGTATTTAATGTTTAATACTTAACAATACAAGCAAAAAAAGTTCTTGTTGTTGTTGTAATCAGCATCAAGAACTACAACAACAACAAAATTTGAGCGATTCACCAACGGTAAAGTTGTTTCTTTCTATTATTTACACTTATTTGCAGTTATTAAAATATTACTTCTTCATACTACTAAAAATTGTGTTTCTTATTGTGTGTGTTAACCCCAATGATTTTTGTTCCGGTAGTGACGTCATTCCGGCTTGTCACAACATAACCTATACCGAAATGTGTAATCTTTCCTACTAAACTTGAGGAAGCTGTACATATTCAGTGCTTGTTTTATGATGGAAGTTTATAAGTTTAAGTGATCAAAGTGTTTGATTTTAAAGAATTGTTTAAAGTTTTAACAATTTTAATGAGAGTCGCGGAATGGAATTGAATTTAATTGAGTTCATAGCACGAAAGTTTCCCGAAAAAATGTAAGTTGATGCAGTCTGAAATGTGTATAAATTTCTCCGAATTTCAATTTACGAGGAAACAGTTTAATGTGATCTGATAAGATTTGCTTCAAACTTGCTGTAGAACGTATGTGGAGAAACTCATATTAGAACTTCTACCATAGTTTTTCGCACTCGTATATTTGTAGAAGACTTGCGTTCTCTGAATTGTTGAAATAAACCAACGCTTCTCAAAGTTTGCGAATCCTTTCAAAAGCACTCAGAACTTCAAGAGAGTGAGTTTGACACGCAGCGGCTGACCGATTTGAAGCTCCCGGTTGGAGTAAAGAATAGTAAAGATTCTTCCTAACTATTGTGTGATATATCACGATAAAATCCAACTCTGAACTCGATTGTATACGATGAATATAAGCAGAGAAATCCTCTGTTAGGAGCATGAAATTCAACACGGAATTCTAACGAAGAGTTTATTTTTAGTAAGTGAAACTTCAAGAAACGGGTAACATATGCCTGCCATACGTTGTGAGTTTCATCTCACTTAGCTTAAGTCGAATGCGTATGATTCCAATTCTCAAAAGTATATGCACGAAATCATGCGTTGGTTTTCATAAAAGCTTAGAATGTTTGAATTTATATGCCTTTAAATCGGTTGGCGTTGGCGTAGCTGTGGCTCTATTGTTAGATCACAAACAGCTTTTAATATATTACTATTGCTTATTTTTTCTCATCAACTACAACCATGAGATGTGTATATAGACACAGTATCAGTCATGTATGTATGTAGAACATACTTATATATTTATGCTGCAGCAGCTGCAACGATAACAACAACATCCACATCAGGGACTTTTACACCATCAACAGGTAGGAATAAACCATTGTTGACCTCTTCGCTTTCGACATCAACCTCATCATCATCATAATCATGAATATCATCAGCAGTTGCTGTCGCTCACATGACGCCGGTGTCAATAGCGAAAGCATTTGCATTTTAGAGCAACGCTACTCGGAAGCGATGAGCAACGCCTGTGACTGCCTTTGAAATCCGTGCTGAATATTTTATGAATGCTCAATCCATTAAGTTTAAGAATCGTAAACGAATAATGGTCGCAAGGTACAAAGGGCAGGATGGGAAGAAAGAGAGTGAAACGCTAACAGGACACGGTTACCTTCGTTAAATCCAACATAAACAGAGGTCAGAAAAAAATGATGTGTATTAAACAGCATTTAGTTAACTTGAGATCACTTGTACAGTCTTCTATGTGAGGTATATAATCCTTTGTCTTGTTACTTCAGATCAGATATTTCCCAAAGCAGGAAATTATTCAGTAATCAAATTCTTGTTAAATTCGAGAGTTTTGTGAGCTCACCTCGACATTCGTCCATTCGTTTTGATTTCATTGTGTATTCTTAAGAGTTGCATTGATTAAAGCAAATCACTCGAGCATTTCGTGTGGCGTCTGTTAGCATGAAGAGGAAGCCGGTTCCTATATTTTGGTCCATCAGTGGTTTTGTTTCAAGTTTATTTGGTACCTAGTAGCGCTCTAAGAGTCCGGAGATGTTTTTAATATTCTTTGTTATGTTTTTTAAGTTCGTTCTTCAAGAACTCCTTTGAGTTCAATTACCGCTTCAGAAGAAGGGTCAAAATAGTGACTGATAGTGATTCTTATTTAATTCAAAAGCAAAGACTTGTGTATAAAATAATTCGTTTCAGTTTTCTTTTTGATTTTCTGGTTCTTTATATATAATATGTATATTCTATATTTGCTTATATATGTATATTGTACTAGAAATATATTTGTTTTGTCAGCTCTGAAATAACGGTAGTTTCTTTGTATTATTTCTGTTAAATTAAGGGATTTATTTTCAATAGAAAAGAAATCCTGGTACAGCAAAAATAAAGCTAAACAACTCAAATTACAGTTCTGTATAAGTTTCCCGATACACTTGAACATGAATCTTTCGCTTTCCATCTTTATTATACACAAATATACGATATATACATATAAATCCATTATATTCTACAATATAATATATGAAATCTTACTTTAAATTTTAAAGATCTCTCAACAGAAAAACATATTTCACGAAGCTTTTTTTGAATAGCTTCGAAGTTCCTTTAGGACCCAGAAATACTTCCCCCAATTAATCATTTTCAGAAAACTGTTCGCCGCTTAGATTAAAACATTATCCTTTTTCATTTCTACATGAAAAACCGAATGAAGAATTGAAGATTAAATATCGCGCTGTTAAGCAGAGCAAAAAATTCACGTTTTTCTAAAAAGATTAAAAACAATCCTTGCTGTCCACGGGAATTTACAGTGGACGTCCAATAGTACGAATTATATAATGTCAGACCTTTTCGCACTATTGGAAAATTCGTACTATTGGACAAAAATTTTACCCTATTTTATATAAAATAAAACATATTCAAATAGTTTAATTTAAATTATATTTTTATTAAAAACAAAACAAAGTAAAAAAACTTAAAAAATATGCAAATTCATATTAAATCAATAAGTGTGAAAGCATACATTTGTTCATATGCATGTAAATAAATATTAAAAGTACATATATAATATATTTGTTAAAAAAATCAGTCATTATATTTGTTGGTTAAGGAAATCAGTCATTAGGCATTGGCGTGTTTTGTTTTGCAGTTTAATTTCCACCGCCTTTTCTTGAATAGATCTCAATAGTGTTTGGGAAATTTCAATATTGTTTTCAACAGCCCATTGAATACATGTGTCAAAACATTTTATCGCATCTTCATGTTTAACTTTTGGCAACGGATTCGAAGGAACTGCAATTTGGTCATCATCGCTATCATTATCTTGCTCAATTTCTTCATCTCGGTCAATCATATTCTCTCAAAAACTGCCACTATTCGTACTATCGAGTAGTAAAAAAATGTTGTATTCGTACTATAGAACTGACAATGCAACAAAATTGCCATTCGTACTATTGGACATTCGTAGAAACGAAAGTACGTACTATTGGACGTCCACTGTAATTAAACAGATCCTTTTTCTGGGTTGAAAAAAGTACATCAACAACAATAACAGCAACGACGTAGAAAGTAGAGAATACTTTTACAAATCATCCCGTTTTTCCCTCTTCTGTCACTTAAGGCTATTTAGAAGTTGAAGAAAGTTTTTATTGTGGCAACACTTCGGTTGGTCAGTTTAAGATTTCATTATTATATCAGTTTTTCGCGTTGAGTTTATAAAGTTGTATAGGGTTTTAAGATAAGATAAGATTTTTTAAAGAACGACATGATAAGAACGAAAAAACTGCCCAAAATAAATTGTATTATATTTATTTTTATACGTACGATTATGTCAATAAATCTTCTCTTTTGTGTCATTGTTAAAAATCGACCTCTTAACAACGATTATAACCTTATAACATACACTCTTACACTGTAAACTCCATAAAAATTTATCTTTATTACTTCATCTATAAACGACCATCATCATTATTATGTTCTTTCTTTCCTCATGTTTTTGCTGCAGAACCCACATAAAAATGAAGCTGTATTAAAGAGAGCAAAGAAAATAAAAGGCTGAAAACTGAAATATCATCCGAAAGAGTTACCTTGTAGTTGGCAAGCATTCTGGAATCTATAGATTAAAAATTTATAAGGCTACAAGCCAAATTTTTTTTGTAGGTATTTCATTACAAGAAATACGTTTTATTAGAGAAGGACGAGAAAGAGAAATGCCATTCACGGCACTGTGTATGTGAGCTGACCAAAAGATATAACATAAGCACCATAATAAGTAGAAGAAACAATATATTAAAATAATATACGAGTACATTTTCTTAGTTTTTAATTTTGTACAGTATCAGTTTTCGCTTTCTTGCCGATGTGCGCTTAAGTTAATAATATAAGTTAATAACGCTTCAATAGAGAATAGAGAATAGAAGAATAGAGGCACTTTTATAAATCACTATAATGGGACATGAACTTAAATGGACCATGAATTTGACATGAAGCATTTATTAAAAGGAAATGCAATAACAAAATGTATTAACTCTATAAAAGAAAACAAAGTGATAGATCGAAGGAAGCTCTATAATATTTGGTAATACGAAAGTCTTTGAAACAATTTCCTGTTATTTATTTAAACGTATGTTACAAGTACTGTTCCACGGGAAAAGATGACAGAACCTTGCATGTAACACTAATTCTAAAAGGAAACAAATTATAGCAAAGAGAATGAAATCTCACCGGAGGAAGCTGTCTGAGTTTTCTTTTTTTTTCCCTTCTTACCTCAGCTCCCTCTAAAATAACTTCACATTTTCCACGCCTTAAAAGCATAAGAAACAGCAGTAACATGTTGCTAACTACAAGCAAAAGAACCGTCGTATTTCTAGTACAAAGGAGGGCATCTCGGTGATTGTATGTCAACACCTCGTGCGGAAACCTCACGTAATCCTAATGAAGACTTCAGCTTCCTTCGCGTTTTCCTCAAGACATCTCACCACAATTAGTGTTGCTGTTGATGTTGTTGTTGTTGAAGCTGCTCAGTGGTGCACTTCACCGACGTGGCAACACGCGTCCGTTTCCATGAGTGGCATGAAATGCTGCTGAAGCAAAGAAACGCAAGTAAAAATGTGGACATAAAAATAGGTACCAGGGAATAAGACTTCTCTGTTCAAGGGCGGTAAACATTTCTTAATTTTAAAATTTTCTGAAAATTTAAGATAGTTATTTATCAAACATTCTAATTTTAAGTAAATAAGTTGAGTCCTGGTCCACTTTTGACATCACATACAAAAGCTAATGTTTTAGTTACGTATCTAAATATGTGACTCTTGGTGCTGCACTCTGATTTCAATGAAGTTTCCATCATAGGGCACTCGTTACATGCAAATTTCAAATCCTTCCAATCGGCACAACATAAATCACATCACTTGGCAACAGTCTCACTCGATATTTGAACTTCTGTAGCAACTTAACAAGAAACAAAGCAGCACACAATACAGCATATATTCCTCTCCTATTCACGCACACACACACACACACACACACACATATGTACATATGGAGATACAAGCGTAATTATAGAATACATTGTATTCTAAAGTATGTTTATACTAAGTAGAAAAAGAATGAAATTATTCTTTAAGGATTTTCTTTGTGTTCTGAGAGTTTCACTTTCATGGTTAACGAAAATTCAATGCCAAAAATTCTCCCATTCTGCCTTCAAGCCTCATTTGCAATTCAAATATCATTCTCATCGTCCCCGCTTCATGTTTAAATATTTATGTTGTTTCGGTTACCAACTGACATGACCTGAATTGTACCGGAGGTCGATTCGCTTTTTATATTTGCGCTTTTTATATGGATTCATTTCATTTTCCGGACATATCTAAGCATTCGTCTCACTTGTATAAATGACGGTCATCATTGTTATCGATAGATAAGTGAAAGCTAAAAATCGATATCGATTTGTGTTGAGTGCTTGTATTCGTATTCATGATATTCACGTGATGCTACAGAAAACGGAACAAAAAACAAGAATAGAGTAGAGTTGTTCTTCCTTAAAGTCTTTGAAGACTTCATCACAATGTGATGCATAGCAGATGTAATAAACACACAGAATCATGCGTCTGTGAGTCCCTCTCTTGATGTAAGCAGCTTGTTTAGAACGATGTCTGTTTTTCTTAGAAAATGCTTACAATTCTATATAACAACTGTATACATACATCATCCAATTTTAGTCTAATGTAACGCACCGCAAAATCGATGATAAAAGGAATGCTTACCTTATAGCAGCCCCTCTGAAACTCCTGACCTATTCTATGCACTCCACTCCAAATTTTTTATTCTTTGCCCTGATTTAAAGGGCTCTCAGTGGTTACCTAGTAAAATTTTTAAATGCACAAAACACTTCAGGAAGAATAAAGTAACCCCTTCCATTGAAGCATTGGACTCGTTGATGAATGCTTCGTCCCCCAACCTTGACGTCCTTCCAGGTTATCCAACAGCTTGCTTTTGTTGACTTTTACCTCTTCAGCATCAGCGACGGGTTCAAGTTTTTCTCCATTTTAATTCCTGATTGCTTTGGTTCACATGAGAGAGAGAGAGAAAAACTCCACTCGAAGCTTTAGCATCATGTAGAATCAAATTCTACACAGAATCAAATTCTATTAAAATAAAAATTGAAATACGCTAGAGATAAATGTTAAGTCCATGATTAGTTCAAAGAGAGATCGTTGTCTATCATAGCAGTAGAAAAACAACAAGAAAGTGATTAAATCAATGAACTCAATAACTCAATGGAATCTGTAGCATTATTATTCATGTATAAATCTGTTTTCATTGAATTAATTCTATAAATAATAAATCTGCTGTACTGTCGATTAATTTGATCCTCGTTTGAATTATCTATTGAATGCGTTTTCATATAATATTGTTTTCAAGAATGAATAATGCAACAAAATACCAAAAGAGAAAAAAAAAGAAAAACTTTCATCGATTTTATTCCAACGTAATTGAAATTTTGCAATGTAATGAATCGGCATCATTCACTGATTCAACTAATTAAAATTTACTGGAGACGATTTTCAGTGTTGAATGCCGATGAAGCCATTAGCACGATTTTAGTCATGGAATGTGAATCGTTAATTAAACTGTACACAACAGAAATGAATGACGTTGCACGCAGCTCCACACAACAAGTAACGAGAGACCGATTGAAGGGAGGGTCATTAAAAGCATCGAAGGACCTTATGCAGGGAAAGACTAAAAGTAAGTAATGGAAATCGTAGCCTCGTTTTTTACATTTTCAATTGGCTGAAATGTAGTACAGATTCCGGAGAATTCTTTCCAAACGTGCTTAACTGTTACTAAACAGTTTCAAAAGTTCAAAAAGTAATTTAATTATGTTCACAAAGCGGTTAAATAATTCATAAAGTTTCCTAAATTTACCGCAACTCTGATTAAAATGAAACTTCATGCTTTTTCATGCAGAATATGAATAAATAAATTACACAATGCAACTAAAAAAGAGAGAGGAACGGAACACAGTTTTGGTCACTGACTTTCGTTCTAGATTACAACACAACATCATCGTTTTTTTATGTTTCCTGTTCCTTTGTCCAACAAGCGGCACTTTTGTCATTTAAAATCTTGTTAAATTATAGCCCAAGGACAGTCTGGAGCGGACCAGGACGTACATGAAAGAACAAAAAAATCGCTGACCATGCGAATTCCGAAGGCGGTGACTAGCAGCAAAGTTATGCAGAACGCCAGGCTTTGGCGAAACTTTTTAAACGTCAGAAAATGTGTAACATGGGGATAACGAGGAAGGGTAGTGAATGAGATAAGAATCTGGCACCGAGACATGTGTGCTATCTCCCTCTAATAGGCTCTCCTTTCAACTCGTGTGCGATGCGTTTAAATATCGTAGATATTCATGAACTGTATACAGGAATAAAATGCTCCACGTTGGTTGAATAAAAATTCGTATTTCTATATAGTTATATAGTATGACTTTGGACACAGTTAAGAGTTATGATCTCAATTTATGATTGAGTTTAAATCAATTTAAAAATCACAAAATTGAATTAAGAGCACCAACACATTCTGTATTTCGAAAGGGTTTATCCTTCGCTTTAAATTTCATGCATTTAAAGTACATTTGTACCGAAATAATTTCAAATTATGTCCTTCGTTTCACATCATAGGCTGCAATTCAATACTTCTGACCTCCTCTCTTTATTCTTCTTTTGTTTTTAATGTTAAGATTTCTTTTTCACTCTGGCAATGATGAAGACGGGTTCAATTAAATGCTTTGTAAAATATTCATCACTCTACACATTGCTGTCGAGCATATAAACTGCTGCACTGGAAATCTTATCCATGGTCCTGACAACTGTGAGCAAAGTCCTTGTTGTTGGCAATGTCTGAAAGGAAAGTATGATTCTTGCTGACTTTTCAGCTTTCGAGTGAAGGATGTGTGCATGAGTTTATGTTCATAATGCTTTGAATTTCGAATGGGTCTGGATTAGACAGGGTTCACTTCATTGCTTCAATTATGTTATCTAATACCTAAAATCGAATGTAAACTTCAGTGGCCGAAAATTTCAAGGAAGACGTTTCTTTTCAACTGAATTCAGAGATCAGGTCCAGGTTTAAATTCAGAAACAGGTCAAAGCTGCTAAGTATTATATTTAGAGTGGCTCAAGAAATGTTTAGTGATTTGTTATCACTAGTTCTAAAAAAATTCTATAATTCAATAATTCTACAAGAAATTCTGTAAATTTTAGTACAGTACATTCCTAAAATAAATTTTCGAATACATAAAAAAATATCTTTAATTTTAATTAAAATTCTAATTATTACATTTGGTATTGATGAATATATACACTAGTCAAACAAAATACTTTATTAAGTGAGTCACCACACTAAATAAAACGTCATCCCGGCCTTCTATCAACAGCTAAGAAAACGAGATTGAAATCCAAGTGATCTAAATTCAGTTAAGTTCAGCAAAAACTCTGCAAATCTCGAGTTCTTCTTTGTCTCAGGAAAAGACAGGGAGAAATGCGAAAACTTTGAAATTAAGTTTTAGAAAGTTTTCCAAACTATCGAAGTCGTCTTTAGGCGGAGATTTCTACGACATCTAAAATCTATGCGTAGCTCGCGGCTTGTAAGTCACCCGGTTCGCTGTATAAACTGTTGAATCTGAAGCAAACGAGACTCGGTCTACAAGTTTCTATACTCTAGTAGCTTTGGTGACTTAAAAAAAATGTCATTACCTCGAGATGCCGAAACTTTCGTCGCTGTTCAAAACTGAACAAACTGCTGCTGTTGAGAGAACCACTTAACAACTATTTTAAAAAGGGGTGTATAAATCGAGAAACAGTGGATCCCATGAATTCAAACAAAAGAGGAATGAAAAAAGGAGAAAAGAAATCGAAACAAAGCTTCAACATGGTAAAAAGTCTAAAAGTAAAAATTGAAAAAGCCAAAACTTTTAAATGAAAACCGTCTGAACACATTTTTAAGACAGAGAGACAGACCAACAGAAACCAGTTGATAGCTTTCCTGATTCTGCTGATTACTTTGCTGTCTCTCCGTTGTAACCACCGCACCGTCGTTTGTAAAACTAACGATAAGCATCCATCGATACCATGATGTGGCTCCGAGAAGCGACACGACAAAAGCAGCATCGTGGAGTGGCACACACCTTGAAGAGGAACGACGGGAACAAATTATCGACCAGCAAACAACCTTCGAAAGTCGGCTGATAAGAAATAATTTATTTGTTCAGGAAAAATAAAAGCAGAGTGAGTTTCAACGTGCGAGATTGAGTCAGTTGAATGAGAAGCTACGGGAAATAAGAATGTTTCCGGTAGGGTTTTAATGGCGTCTTTAGGTCTTTTTGCTATAAATGGGATCGTTTTTTGATTACTTAACTTTGTTGGTTGCAGTTTTTCTTCACTGTTATTTCAGTTGAAGCAAGCTTACTGTGCCTAGGATTTGCCTAAATTAACTTAATTAATCCCGCGGGTGTTCAGAAAACACTTCATATTCTACACCGCTGCATCCTGATGATAAACTTTTCTTCTCTTCCGAGGAAATCTTCTTCTAGCAGCTGTACGAAGCTTTTCTCAGTTTTCTTTGTAGATCAACATTTTATAATTTCGTTAATTAATTTTTTTTTTTCTTTCGTTGTTACAAATAATTTAATGAAGTGAATAATTTGTGAACTCCATCTGCTTCTTAGTTGTAGTTTGAAGCGCTGGTGAAGTTTCTTTTCATTATTGTTAATTTGAAATTTTTTTCCATTTCAATGAAAACTTATTGCAGAGAATACCCTTGAAAAACTAATTGATGGAAGAAGATACTCTTCATTGCAGAGGCTGTAGGATTGCTCAGAATGTTTAGGATCAGAACGAATTTAGGATCAGTTGGTGTAAATCTCATTGATTGAGTCAAGGATTGAATATAAATTGTGTTGAATTAGTTTCTAGTGAGGTATTAAAGGTGATTTCTCCGTAAATTCGAGATATCTCACTGCATTTATGTTTACATTACAACAGTTGATTCAAGCTTATGCAATTAACGAGGTGGCAACCCAATTCTCGGATCTGCTCTGGTTTATAGTATTCGCCATATATTAAGAAAGAGTATGAAATGAATTTAAGATCAACAGATGCAAGTTAATTTATTGTGTCGTACTTAAATAAGCAGCAGCTTAGGCTGTAGCATCAAAAAGCATTCTAAACGCATTAACGTAATTAATTATATCAGCGTCGCTGTCTGGGTGACTGCTGTTGCTTCTTCTGTTGCTGTGTGTGCCGCCTCCTGGGCTTTGATTGTCGCATCTGCACGCATGACGTCAGTCACATGAGGGTCTCGTGGGTGTGGACGCTACTAACGGCGTGCGACAGGCAACAAGTAAGCAACATAAGCAAATTCATGTGTGCTGCACTCCACCAGCGCCGTGTTTCCAGACACAAGCACGGCTTTCACTTGGCTGTTGGTAAATATTCACAGCATCCTTTCTGCACATTCGCACGCACTAATTATATGAGACACCTCGACATTCACACTAGCTTGCTTTACTCAGCGCTTTAATGTAGAGTTATATTAGCAAAAACTAGCTACGAAACTCATGTTGATTATTTTGTATTTTGATTAATGATCTGAGACTCTTTTACGCCCCTCATTACGTCACACACGGTTTTGACTGATGAAGTGTTTTTTGTTGTTTGCAAAATCAAATCTGAGCACTCATTTCCCAGCACTGATGAGTATGGCAACAGACAACACTGAAGATGTGTGGATTTTAGTGTAAGGATTGCCAATTGTGCAAGAATGCGGTGAGTGAGCTCTGGTTTGCTCTTACTTTAAAAATGTTTCAAGGAAAAATAAAAGCTGTAGAATGAAGACGTAAATGAAGTAAATGATTTGAAAACAAGAAAGGAGGCTAAATACATTCATATTTCTTTAGAGTTATATCTATAATACAATGAGACTTGCTTCGTTGCCGTTTTATTGAAGATTGCATTTTAATCGATTATTCAGTCAGTCTTTTAATGCTGCTCCTTCGAATTGCGGTTTTGCATACAGCAGTTTTGCATATCCATCAAGTTTTATAGTCTGCATTCATGCTAGCACTGAGCTACACAAACTATGCGAATTATGAAAACTATGAGAATCCATGACATATTTCAGTGAATGGATTTCAGTGAGTCTTCAATGCGCTACTAGAAGTGCGAAGAATGGATTTCAATAGTGTTTCTTTACTATTCAGTGGATAGTATCGTCTGAGATTCTATTGTCTTAAAGCTGCATCCCTTTATTATTGCTATTATTCTCAAGCATTTTGCACAACGACTCGCATCAAATGCATGAAGCGTCAAGTTGTTCCATTGTGAGCAACATAAGAAGGTGATAATTACTCAGCGCTTTTTTTTAGCGTTTTAGCAGTTTCATAGTCGTCTTTCTCAGCTGCCATTACCATCGATGACAAAGTGATTATCCAGAATAATTAGAGATGAGAAGAGCAGAGACGAAGACAAGATATATCCCAGTCTCTGCATATGAGAATAATGTTGATATCATGTATACGAGGACTGCCAGAAATCTCAGTGAGGCGAAGTTTAGTGTTGAGATCTGTTTTGTTTATCACGAAAGATAAATCGTCATAAAATCTGTGCTCTTCAATTAGAAAGGAGCGCCGATATATCATCGTTCAACTGAATGTTTTTACTACCGTCATTACGAGTCCTTCTCCTTGCTGTTCTTCATCTAACTTTATGATTCAGTGGTTGCTTAAAAGTGCCGAAATCTGCTCTGCGTATTCATCGTCCTCATCAATAGCATGCAGATAAGCAGGATGCGTCTGTGATACTGGGACAAGAATGACGAGGAGTGATTCTAAACGTTCATAAATCTGATGATGAGAGATGATTAGGAGTGAGATGATTAGAGTGCGAATGTCATTCGATGAAGCCAGAGACTACGCACTGCTGTGACGCAAACATTTTCTGTCATCTCGGTAAACAACATAAAAAAGAAAGAATTACGTTTTTTAGGTTGTATACTAAACAACAAAAGGTTCTGCCTTTTGTTTTTCACGGATTTTGAAATAAATTCAAATTGTTTTCTTTTCTGTTGTTTCATTAGAAAAATAATCGCTTAAATATGTGTTTATTCTCATATAATTTTAATTAACATGTTGAAAGCAAACATGCCTCAGAACGATGTAATCAATTTATGACGAAATTAGAATCAAATCCACATCCGCTTTTCATTACGTCGCTCTTCTGTCACAATGCTGAATGTGGTCAAATTCTTAAGCGAATTACATGCTCCTTGTATACTGTAGAACTCAAATAATGTCTGGTTAATTGAGCAAATTTTCTCCTCGAGTGACTTTGGTCAGTTTAGTTCACGATTCCAATCATTTCTCTCCAAAGCAATCCAATCATTTGCAACAATTACATTCCTTTGCTGCAGTAATACTCGCGGTATTCAATCAATCAATAGAGTCAAACAGCAGAAATCCCTAAATTGGGGTACCACAGAGATGCGAGATCTATGTATTTCAATAGAAATGTCAAGTTATTAATGTCAATTTTACACGGGCTATAACTCGATAACTGTACGAGAACAAAAGAAGTTGTTGTTTTTTTACGAACTCAATGAACATTTTTAATTCCCTCTTTTCTAGTTGTCTTTAATTATTAAATCGACTATTTAAGAATCTAAAGGAATTACAGATTACAGTTACAATTAATTCTGTATTTTTATAAATATAAAAATCTCAGATATAGTACAAAATAAATTGTTGGCTACGTTGGCAACACTGGAAATTATCAACAAATGTCCTAGAAGCAATGCAATTCAGTAGATCAGGATGGAGTCGCTGCAGGACACTGCTTCGCTGGTACAGATAATAATGATAGCGTAATGGTTCAGAGTAGTACGAAAAGAATATGAGATACGTTCGCATAAACGGCTAAATAAGCCAATGTAAAACCGTGGTACTGGCTTTAAGAACATAGTGCATGCTTTCTAATAGTATAAAATACAATTGTCGTAGTACAAATGACAACGCTGTTTCCCAGTTCTGGGGATTGGGTTTTTCAGAGAGCTCTTTCAGAGAGAGTATCTTGGTAGTCCTTCTGGTGTCAAGTGCTCTGAAGCTGATTCATCGCCGAAAACCGGGGTCCAACAAGGGCGCGATAAATGTCAGATCAGGCAGTCCGAATGGGCCGCTTCTTGACTGACGCCCTTCTAATCTAAACTAACCTAAGTTATTAATAATTAAAATTCATTTTATGAACAGCTTCCGGTATTCTTTAGTTTTGGATTGTACAATTCTATTCTGATTCGTGTTTAATTTTGTTGTTTTCTTCACACTTTAGCAATAATAAAACAATTAAAGGTGTGCATTTCCTTGGCCCAAATTCTGAGTATATTACAAGCAGAAGCGATTGAGGTTATATATTATTCTGGGATAAAAATACCTATACTTAATTGTATGCCGGGAGATACTCTGAGCGTGGTGAGTAAAGATTATTTTTATAGCATTTAATATTTAAAAAATCTCTCTCATTTCGCTTTTTGAACAATTTTGATACGATTGAAGTTTGTAATAAATTGCTTGACCAATTCTGTTACTTAATAGTTCGGAGCTTTAACAAATTCAATCCACAGAATAACAACACCAAATTTTTTAAGTTTTTCACTATTTTAACCATAAATTCGATTATTTTATTCACTGCAAGAAAAACAAAACCGTGCAACAATATTTATTGAGTATTTTTTAGTCTTGTTTGTCTGCTGACCGAACGGCAATCAACCTGTTGGCAACACATCAGGTTCACCTATAAAATCTGATGTTCGGATACAAAAGCAATAAATGTGGAAATTGCGGTCAGCAGGAACAACACATGAAAGGACAGAATTCGATATGGAGTTTTTCCGCCGGATCAATGGAAATTATTTTTATCAACATCAAAAATGTGTCACATGCATGTCCATGTGTTTGCTCTTCATTTACTCACTCGTGGAAATATCAGTTGTATTTTACAACAACGAATCTTGTTGGAGCATGTGGACTGTCACTGGAGCGAAATTGGGTGAGTTTTCCTGTTAAAATTAAAATTGCTTAATTTTGGAATAATCTTTAAATTACTAAAAACATGTACTCGAGCATTTTCTAACTCTATATCATTATTAAACTAAACTGGAAGTTTATTTGTGGTTTATCGTATATTGAACTTAGCCTTTACATAACTCGATATGCAACAAATAAATATTTTGCTTTAATTAGTACACTTATTATGCATACAAAATCACTTTAAGAAGTTGAGTTATACTCCAAGTTTCTCGGATGCATCTTGTGCGTTCGAAAGTGCCTCAACCCAGATGTAGAAAGTGAGCCCCAACAAACGATTCATTTAGTGACGCTTTAAAGTGCCTGTAATTCGTAATTCGTTTTAATAATTAATAATTTGCACATTCCACAGGCAGCCGGAAACTTTCTCTGTACAAGCACCATTTTCGCCATTAAAGTATGCATCACAATTAAAATGGTCCACTTCGAGGGCAAAATTGCGACAGTTTCTAATACAAAATTTAGGTCTACTTAAAGTTCATTAAACTACAGTATAATAATGAATGTAATCAACGTCTGCCACTTATGCCACTATATGTGACAAAATGACTACGTTTAACACGATCCGACGTCATCAGTACTTCATATAAAATGCAAAGCTACGTAAAGCAAAAATCTTTTTAATAAGTGACAAATTACATCTCACTTATATCTCGACTATAGTTATGCCGCAGCATACAAAAACCAATTAAGTTGGCCATCATTTAATGATCATATTTTATTTACTTTTTCTCATATTTATGTTAAAAGCTTTCCATTCACTTAATACTTCGTAAATGCCAATTTATATAAAATTATTCGAGTATTTTATTTTGTGTTTTTATATCATTGGAGTGTAAATATTAATGTAGATAGATTATCATGGTTTTACCGAGACAATTCTTAATTATGAATTTTATTCTGAACTTTCCCTGAATTAATAATGATTTTTTTAGATTAGATTTAATTAGATTTTAGTTCTGTTGATTTTTCTCTGATGTAAGCAATGAAAGAAACCATCGGCAATTAGAGTTTATTAATACTTAATTTTTATGATTTCTTCTTTCGGTTTGCTGCTTTTTCTTTTATGAGAAAATCTAATTTTTCTGTCGTTGGCGAACACTTCGTATGAAACCAAAGCGTGAGTAGAAATGCAAATCGCTTTGGGAAAAACGACATCAGAATTTATTAAGTGGTTGTAAATCCTAGAAGAACCTTTAAATAAAAAATAGTAAACATTTTACTACTGAAATGGAGCAATCATTTAAGCAGTAAAGCTGGGCGATTGCTAGAGATGGAAGTACTTATTTTCCCGTAATTATATCTCAAGAACCTCGGCGCCCCGGATGCATTTTGTCGGTCTCTTCGCTACTTATTTAGCCAATACTTGGTATTTGTATGTATTTTCAAATAATTATACTTGTTTCCTTTATAAAAGCTAAAGACTAATACTAAATATTCGCTGTCCTACGCTGTGACCCCTTTTTAAACTTCATGACAAAGTTTCGAAATCCTAAATAAACCCGCTCGTAAACCCTCCCTTAGGTCTTTTTTGCCAACCCTGAATCGCCTGAGCCTCGATTTGTTATCCTTTTTGATTCGATTTCGTTACCAAATACAAAGCATACACGTACACGCAACCAGGTGTTGGCCACAGTCACTTAAGTTGGGCTCAAATTATTTTCCACTTTGACGCCAACAACAAAGACAACAAAAGCAACAAACAGTACAAACAGTGAGAACAGTGAGTAGACTACAGGATATTCTCTTTCCTGAAATCGCCCTGCAGAGGATGTGTGAACGGTGAATGTATGTCTCTCATTTCTGCCTACCTACGCCCCTGGCTAGTGGTTGAGTTGAGAGCTGAACTATCAGGATATGGAACTAGAAATCGAATTGCATTGTGTAACTTTACCAATTGACAACGTATGAAAGGTAAAAACAGTGACTAAGGAAGAAGTGTCCGAAAGAACCTACGTGTGACCTAAAATAGTTTTGTTAGGTTTAAATTTCCTATCTGACTAAGATAACGAAATCGATTCACTTTATCGAAGTTACCAAAAAAATATATAGATTTAGTCCTTTCGCCTTAAAAACGGTTTGGGAAGCAATCATGTCTACCGTAAAGCAGTTATGATTTTCTTATCGATGAAATATATTCGCATGGAAAAGAGAGAAACATTTCTAGTTTGCTTTCTCCTTCATAATAATTTTCAAGCGATACGAACTACAATACAACGAGCCCAAACGATGCGGGGGAAGAATGTTTTCGAAACACGAATAGTCGAAAACACGTCATAAACACGTTGCAACAGCACAAAGTTACCAAACTCTACGCTGTTCTGTGCGATGCACTCTGATGATGCAGAAAAACTGTACGTGGCCACCATCTCCATGCCCCTTTCTTCCCCCGGTTCATCTTTAACGGTGTATGAAGTGATTTTTGAACACATAAACCGCAGAAACGAAAGCAGAATATTTTATTGCTTAAACTACTAACACTCTAAAATGGGCTTGTATAATAGCAAGTTGAAAATTGTTCAGGGTGGGCAGGGGCAGGAACCACACACACACCCACACAGACTCTTCGCTAACGATCCGTTAAATGTTACAGTTGCTGCAGGTGTCTAGGTTGTTGTTGTTGTTTGTGGTGCTGCTTCTGCTGTTGTTACATCTGACATGGAACGTGTTTTGTTTCTGTTTCAATGTTATTTTAAACTCTTTCTATTGTTAACTTAAGCAACGTTCTTGAAATCGTAGTGTTGTCTGTTGTTGGTAAAGACACAAGGAGATCTGAATTCGTATCGTTTAGCAATTTGTATCAGTTGCATGCAGACAGGGCTGTAAAAAGGGCAGCAGAGGGTCGTCTGAAGGGGCGATGGGTTCGGCTACAATGAACATATAATTTAATTTATTACCCAAACCCAGTTTTATTTGTATTTTGTATGAAGTTTCTTTTTGATTGCATTTATATACGTTAAGAACAGAAATTCTATAGTTTTTTAAGCAAACCTAATCCTATGCTGCAGATACTTTGCAGTCTATTTAAAGACTAGCTTTAAAGCTACAATAAAACCTAAAAATAATACAAGTTTTCATATAGAAATAAAAATAAATTTCTTTAGAGTTTTGTAATCTTCGATGAAAAGAAAGAGATTAAATAAAAATTTTGGTTTATTTCTTTTATTAGCCTCAATGCAATCAACACTTGAAGCTAGAAATCAATGTTGAAGCTTCGCTATTCAACATTTATTTAGTGGCTGGACCCAAATGTACCCCCCCCCCCCCCCCCCGCCCCTTCTCTGCGAGTCTCACGTTCAATGGCGGTCTCTGTTTTATTCTCTTCACCCCGACGAAGGCCAGCTTTTAATCACTTAATTTTTCCCCAAATTTATTTCGGTTTCATATAAATTACATGGAACCGAGACTTATTTCTGTTTTATTCTGAATCATCCAGTGTTGCTGTGGATTTCTGGCGATTACTTATAACAGTCCTTTTTTTATCACTGTTGGCTGTACAGCAGATTTAAAGTGTTATAGAAAGCAACGTAATTAAAGCGCTTATCAGAGCGAAGTATCGTAAAATGTCTACAATAAAAAGAAAATAAAAGATAGACAAACGAAAAAAGAAGTCAGGGAAAGCAAACCAAATCTGAATTCGAGGAGAGAGAGAGAGTGTTGGACAGGATAATGTTTTCAACAAGCTACTTAATGTTTATTTATTTGTGCATTGAAAGCAGAGTTTAACATTAAAGAGGCTGGACGAAGGACGCGGTAAGGCTGAAAGGCAAAAAAAGCCTAAGACAGAAAAAAGCTTCAGACATCTTCTGAGAGCTAAACTATAGTCAATATAATTTAAGGATTTGTATAGTATTTAAATCGAAGTGCACTTTTTATAATAGAGCACAGAATAAGTAGTTAAGTGAATGGATGAGTGACTTCAGATTTTTGATTAACGATTATGAAACAAGAAAGTTGGTCGTAATGCGATGCTTGGAATCTTGTTATTTTATGATACAGTGTCCTTTGGAAAAGCATAAAGGCGATAGACACCATAAGAGAGTGATGCCGAGAATACGGTTAGAAGTTAAAAAATCAACGCATCCATCAAAATTATCATTGACGCTGCACGATGAGAGTCTCATTTAATCGTCATCACTGGGCAAAGTTTCAAAGCTTCTTAGCTACTCGCTGTGGTTCGCCGTTCTCATTATTATGCAGAGAAGATGTCTAAAAATTCGGACCGACAACTCGTCGCGGAGAGGAGACTTCGACGTACGACAGGAGATTTCGGTTGTTGTCTAAGATGATGGTGAGTTAAGTTGGTTGATGACGGTGAACATGAACAAGACGGACAGTTTTTTTCAGGCAGATCAAAGAAAACAATGACTACAACAACATCGATCAGCCAAAAGATTTCCTCTTCCTCTGATGCACTTGAATGGAAAACGCAGCGTGGCGCGATACTGAAACGTGCTGCGATTGCCACGGAAGAACGCATCAAAGCAACCGATGAAGACGCTTTCAGGAAACTTTTAAAAAGAACACAGAAAATCAGAAGAAGACAAAAGGGATGTTGAAAGAGGACGGAGCTATCTTTACTATATTGACCTTCCTTTGATGTTCCATCTCTTCTGTGAGGAAAGGATCGAATAATTTATCGTCTGCTTGGAGCTGCTTGCGGATGCATGTTTTCGACACGTACGCGGCAGCTCATGCGTTTCCCGAAGAGACGGAAGGGGGACTGAAGGAGGGCGGAGTTGCTTAGGGTGGAGAGGAATCTGTCGTTGCTCATTATAGCATTAATTACGACGATAATAATGCGCATGACTGTGATGATTTTTTGCAGATCAACCAAGAAGAAAGTCACTCAAGGAAAGGAAAGAAACTCTTAATTTCCGCTTTTATTCTCTAACATTTTTCCAATTTAATGGAATTATTTACCTTTCGAAGCCAAAGAAAATGAATGCATTTATTATTTCTTTTGCAAATCTAACAAAGGAACTGTTTGTCGAATACCTTAAAAAAGGCATGACGAAAACGTGCTTTAATTGAATTACGTCATGTTATACAATAATATTATTAAAATTGCATTTTCTATGTAGAGGAAAAAATGCAAGTACATTTTCTAATTTTTACACCATCCACAGAGTGGGTTTTATGGTCAGAATGAGAGAATAAATTAAATAAGGGAATACAGAAGCCGTGGTACGAATACGAAAGATATAATTAAAGAACTTACTATAAAATTATGTCCTTATATTATTGCGAGTAAACAATGAATGTTTTTATATCTGCAACTAAAAAAATACAAAACTAAATCAACATTAAATGAATTGCAAGAAGCTTTTAAAATATGTCGCCTCCTCTCCGTCCGAGAACGGGACTGGTTCCGGGTCACTCGGTGCTGTGGTCGTTCACCGTCGCGACGCCCCGAAGAAACCGAAGTCGCGTTGCCATTCAACTTAACGTTTTTTCTATGGTATTTTTAATTTCGCAACAGAAAAAAGGACAGGAGATAAAAGACTTTGTTTTGTAGTGTTTGGTGAGTAGCTGATCCTGCAACAAGCAGCGTGAGGGGGGAGGAGGGGGCAGATGGGCGTAAGGGTCTTTAGTCTAGAGTTGTAGAAAGTCATAAATTTTCTGCTATGGTTTGTGTCTGGCTGCACTCTCCTGACAGCTGCAGCAAAACAATTTCTTAGCTGCGATTTTATTATCTTTCTGCTGGCATTTTGGCCCTCATGTAAGTCGCACGTTTTCATTTCAATTTAACCAGGTTCGTGGTTTATTTGTCTGTGTGTGCGTCTGAGTGAGTTGTTGGGGAAAACGAAAGTAAATTTCTATGAAAAGCTGCACGATTTGCAAGTGTTGCCAACGTCGCGACGGTTGCGAGTTGAACACCTTTTTTGTTATTTTAGGACTTTCTGGTTGCTGGTCTGGTCTGGTCTCTTCGTTTCGTTTCATTTCGCTTCGTTTTGTTTGTAGTTCTTTTAAAGAGTTACGGCCCATCGTTCTTTGTTGCAGTTGTTGGTCTTTATTTGGGGCCAATTGTTTCGACGCAAGCGTATAATGCGAGCCACACTGTTTGTAGTGAAGAAGGGCAGTTGAAAGGTCAAAACGACTAAAAATTTCTTATACTTTACACAAATTTGCACTCACATCAGAATGAAAATCTTGGTTGCTTCGTTCTCTGTCTGTTTGTATGAAACAAACAACACAAGGAAGTCATCGATGGACAAAAGGTCAACAAAAAAGCGACCCTTCTTTGATTCAGGGTCTTTCAGTTCATTCAATTTATATTTAAAGGTTTTATTTTTCAAATACATTCCAATAGTTGAAGATTTTATTTTTTGTATTCAGTAGAATTTGTTTTCGCACTCAAATTACATGCGCAATCATGTGTATCTTAATAAGGCAACGAAATATTTTAGTACTTGTTTGTAAGTAGTTTCTCTCCACTTTCTCTCTCTTCTGACATTTATTTGTGCTTTTGAATATGAGAATCTTTGAGATCCACGACTAAAATCCACTCGATTTGACGGTAGCTTTTGTTTCACCGCAGATACGCAGTTGGTTGCTCCAGAAGATTACTTTAAGTGGCAGAAACGTGAAACTAAAGCAGCCAGCAAAGCGTTGAGTGCTTTGAAGAACGCAGCTGCTATTCACTGAACCATGTTGCACCATGAAATTTAGCAGAATAATAATGGTTTCGGTGGAAAGGAGAAGCGAAAAGCATCAAAGCAGACACACGTCATCACATGATACACTCTACGAAGTGTTGAAGTATGTCTCGAGTGACTGGAGGAAGATTTTGAATACGGATCAAAGGGATGATGAGAGATCCTTACACAATACGTTTATAATGGATATATAATTAGCTTCCTTCTAAAAGCAGTGCTGCGGAAGAAGAAGCCTTTAAAAGTAGCCTAAATATTTTGAATATTTAATGATCTCTGTTGCAAAGAAATAATGCATGCAAATGCAAAGAAGTTAGAACCATGTTTTGCTTGAGTTTTTAATAAAAAGGTAATCACAAGCTCCTTGACGCGAGACACTCCATTCGACTTGCAGCTCTGTCAGCCAACGATTTGCATCCACGCTAACGTAAAGGTTTTTGTGACCTCTGCCACTTTCGCCAAACAGCTAACCCAACTGTTTTTATTTTCCAGACTGCATACCCTCTGAGGTAGATAGAAACACCATGTTCAGCTGGCAGACAAGCGATCCACCGTAATCCAGACCCTAACGTACTACTGTATTGCTACTTTGGTGTTCGAATACCAACCACAAGAAGATCAGCATATATTCCAGGGCGCACAAATCTAACAGCATTCAGAATGGATATTCTCAATCTATATGCTGGAAAAGTGGTTCGATATTTGAAAGTAAGTAAATTTAAAACACTTTAAGATTTACCAGTTTTCGTACAACGAAAGAGGATTTATTTTTGATTTTAGAAATTCGATTACGTCAGTGGAAAAAAGGAGCGAATTCGATGTTCATTAGTGTGTAAATAGTGTGTCCTTTTGTTCCCTCTGTAAACAAATATTTTGTTAACCATTTTCCATGTTCCACTCTGAAAACTTTTCATGGCAGACAAAATTTCAGAAGTTTTCTCACCTGAGCAACAACCTTTCCAGATTTCACATTCGACATTTGCTTGTTTTTTCAGTCTGAAGAAAAATTTCAATTGTTGTCAATAGAATTCCAAATTTAAATAAACAAAAAGTGCCACAAGAACCGAAAAAGTGTCGAATACCGGTGAATGCAATTGAGTCGGTCATCTTCGCCAAGTCGTTCAAGCCTTATTAGAGACTTTCCTCAGTCGACAGGAAAAACGTTTCTGCCATGTTTTATCCGCTCAAGCTACGTAAGCCGGAGGAGGTGAACTCTGCGTTGGATCGACAGACTCGCCGGAACATTCAAGGTATGGCGCATAAGGCGCAAATACAACCAGAAGTTAATGTTCTCAAAGCCCGTGAGTGTTTACGTCCGACATCAAACATTGAATACGTAAAACAAGAAGTAGACACCGAACAGGATGGCGTCACAGTCGTTGGAGTTGATCAACACGGTGGGGATGAAGAGACAAGCGTCGAAAAGGACATCGATATGGCAGAAAGGGAGTATATTAATGAATATCAAGAGAGTTTATCGAATAGAAAAAGACGGCGAAACCTTCCGTTAGCTTCAGTTGAAATCTTAAAGCGCTGGATGTACCAGCACCGGTACCACGCCTACCCCACCGATAACGAGAAGGAGCAACTAGCACGGGACGCTAATATAACGGTTGTACAGGTGGCTTACTGGTTCATTAATGCTCGACGTCGTATTCTACCCAAGATGTTACGACAAGAGGGAAACAATCCTCTACATTTTACCATTTCCCGTCGTGTCAAACAACGAAATTCCTCGCTGAACACAACTGGCGCTGCTCCGAACCCACGCACAGGAAATCCGGATTCAGAAGGGGATGTTGATGCTATAGAAGAAATTGAGGTCGAGGAAGTTCCCGATGACGTCGCCAATGTGCTCACCTCTCCCGGACATGATCTTGCACAAACATCAAAACCACAAAAGGTCGCTGAAGTCGACCCTGATATAGAATACAATGAGGATTACATTATAGAGTATGATCCATGTGGAGCGCACAGCGAAGTTAAGGTCGAAAACTCCGATGCTTGGCGAAGTGGGATGAATACCGAGAAAGTAACAATGTCGGGATCTACTGCCACATACAGCACATCAACTGTGGTCACTTCGAACATAGCTAATAACAAAATCAACAGCAGCAATAATAACAATGAGATCATCAACAACAACAACAACAACAACAACAATCTTATCAATAAAAATACTGCAACATCGGCAGTGCAAGTTAACCAACCAGCAAATCACTTGGTCGAAGGTTTTGTACGAGACGACGGAGATATGTTCCAATACCTCCATTTGTTGGTAGATGCAGCAGTTGCGGTGCGTCAACGCGAAAGAGAGCAGCAGGAGAAGGAGCAGAAGCAGGACGACGGAACTGTGCTTGTGGTAGACAATTAAACGGTGATCTTATCTCTGGTGATAACTCAGGCATATATTGTGATTAAGTGTATCACATGCAGTCAACAGAATGGCATATCACCAAAGAGATTCGCTTGCTATATTTTCTACTTTTTATATTATGATAAACGGGAATATTTTTCAAAATTTCGATCTAATTTGCTAAAATCATTCATCATTTTCGCGAGTTACTACTATTTATTACTATTTATAATTAATTAATTAATTGGCCATATTTATTTTGTTCTGTTCTTTCTCTGTTCTGCTCTTTAAAAAATTGTTCTTTATTAAATTGTTATGCAGAGATAATATATTATAAAATTATTCTACAAATTATACTGTTTATTACTATTTATAATTAATTAATTAATTGGCCATATTTATTTTGTTCTGTTCTTTCTCTGTTCTGCTCTTTAAAAATTGTTCTTTATTAAATTGTTATGCAGAGATAATATATTATAAAATTATTCTACAAATTTAAATAGTTTTGCTATTTTGTGACAGAATTGTTTAATTTTAAGTTGGAAGGGGGGGAGGGGGAGTAAAAAAGAAGTCCTTTCGAATTAACTTTATCATGACTTCTTTAGAATTGGAGCGGGCAGAGTAACGGTGACTTAGAGTGGCCACAAAATATGAGGTTCGATGTGACCGCAAAATATGACTTCGTTATAAGTTGGTTTTGACAAAGATACCGGAACTAAAGGATTCGTTGTATTGCTCTTGATAACAGGATGCGAATCATGCGAATTAAATGAACAAGCGAGTGATGGGGTTGCTACTTGTATGTGTGTGTGTGTGTGTGCTCTATTTGGTGTTCCTCTTCTGCTTTCTTTCCACTTTGCATGGTCTCCCGCACATCCCGCCCATTTTTTCACATGATTTCCGCTACTTCTGCGGCAAAAAATCCCCAAAATATCAAAACTACAACAAAATAAGCAAAACTCTTCGTTATGCATTTCTAAATTGTCGAGTACGCTATATTGTGTGATTGTGTGTGTGTACTTGGAATGGTGGTGCACATGTGTGAGTGTGTGTGTGTAAATCTGCATGAATACTTCTCTGAACTGAGTTGGTCGACTATCGCAGCAGGCGCCACTGATTTACAGAGGATTCCTTTTCTGCTCGAAGCTACTTGCAGCTACCACATCTATGTTTGTGTGTGTGTGTGTGTATGTGTGGGGGAGGGGTGGGGGGGTTAAGGGAGTGTGTGTCTGTGTGACTTCTATGAGCTGAACTGTAAGCAATTCAAGTATCTGAAGCATGCACAAACTAGTTGCAAATCCTTATGAAAAATTACAGGTTTTTTCACGCCAGCGGTTGAGCGTGACTTCGATAATATTGCTAGTTAACCCGTGAATGTGCGAATGTGGGCATATGTACATATACAGACACACACGTAGTTATATTATAACTTTAGCTTATGCTAATCTCCCTCCCTCTCGCTTTCTCTATCTATCTGTCTCCTCAATCATCCTCGAAACTCTTTTAAAGCCGCTTAACACTTTCCTTCACTTTTCTATGCTTTTCTTAATCCTTTTTAATTCTTGCTCGATTCGTACTTTTGCTCTGTCCGCCGCTAGACAGCCATGAAGTGGATGTTTTGATCCTCGTCGCCACCCTCGTTGCGTCTGTCAGTAGCTCCTTCCTGCTGCTTCTTCTCGGTTCCCATCTTGACGCCAGCCAACGATTTGAGCAGCAAAGTGACTCTGTCAAAATCTGTCGTCTTGTTTGTGGCGCGCGGTCTCAACTTCAGCAGCGTGCAGCACTCAACCACGGAATGCAAAAACTTTTCCGTTCGCTTGAGTTGAGAGATTTTACTGCACTCCCATCAGTGCATCATATTATTTGGGACCACTTCACGGCTGCACTCCCAAGAATACCGTGCACCCCATTTTGAAGATTTGCAATAAAATATACAATCAATAAAACAGCATTCTAAACGCCACCCTCTGACAAGAGCCTTGACTATTCCACTTCAGAAACCACTGAAATGCTTTCACTCCTTCCACCAGAATGCAATGGTTTCTATTTTTGAGTTAAAAGTGAAACAAATGTATGTTTCAACTTTTAATCTTCACGTCACACGAATACATAAAATGAATTCAACTAACGTAGAAACTGAAACATGTTCCCTTCGACTGAGGAGAGCTCCACACACATGTTTAGCCACAAAGATGCTGGTCAAAGGTTCGAAAGCATTCCCGAAATTCATCAGAGCTAAGTTCCAAATAAACATGTTGTAGCCACCTTGTCTCCTCTTGCAGGAACATCGTAGAAAAGCACTCAACTGTATTGACGCCTCTTCAGTCCAAGGAGAACATTGTTGAGCAATGGTTTGTTCAGGAAATATGTTGCCAATGACATGTTTCGCATCCGTCGTTCTTAAACATGTTTGGCAGCATGCAGCACGCTCAGCAACAAATTCCTTGACTCTCAGCAACAAGTTCTGTTCTCATTTCACTCAGAGGGACAAACGGAAGCACAGACTTTCCTCAATTTAATTATAGTTTTATAGTGAAGCTTTTTGAAGTTAAAAGTTATCCTCAAAATTCGATGGTTATAATTCAATGATTCAATGATTGTACAAACGATTCAATAAAAGAAAGGCTTTCTGTTGAATATTATAACTTAACAGCACTAATGTTAGAGTGGCTCCGGTTAGAGTGGCTCGCTTTTAAGTCAACAACGTTAAGTTGTAGCAACGAAGAGCGTGGATTCAGACAATCGGACAATCGGACTCAGAGACAGACATTTTAGAGCACCAACAACAGCAACTAAACTAACAGCGGACTGTTTAATATGAAGCATGAGATAACCACAAACTCGTTACTACGTCAATAACACTTACAACGACGCACGGCTGCTCTCTCTCTCAGCATGGAAAATATATTCTCTCTTTTTTTCTCACTCTCTTCCTCTTCCTCTTCTTCATTATCTCGCTCTGTATTATTATCTCTGTGCTACAATTACAAAATTCTAGTTCTCAAAATATCCTGTCTTAATTTCAT
The DNA here is from genome assembly GCA_949629155.1 of Myopa testacea. NCBI lineage: Eukaryota > Metazoa > Arthropoda > Insecta > Diptera > Conopidae > Myopa > Myopa testacea. The sequence goes on along the minus strand of OX451348.1, from coordinate 39,393,335 downwards.
TCTCTTTAGTATCTGTTTTCTTCTCACACGATCCTTGGCGACCTCTTTTTCATGTTCTCTTTTGATTCCGTTCTCTTCCCGGACTCATTGACCCACATTTAGTGTTACTTCACTCCTTCGGTTTCCTTCTCTGTTGTGATGGCGACAAATTGGCAGCAGGACGATGATCCTGTAGCTCAGTGCTGCTCCTGTTGTTGTTGCTAGTCGGCAGTAGCGACGACGACACCGACGACAGCGCAAATGTTGTCGTTTTGGTGTTGGACTCATCTACGTGATTCTCAGATACTTTTAGTACTTCTTGGAAAGCGTACTGAAGCGGTTTCAAAATATATGTATTTATTCGGTTGGCTGGTGAAACCTTCCTTTTCGTGCGTTGTTTTGTTTTTTTGTTTTCGGTTTAAAGGTGCATTCCGTGGCGATTCGTTTAAGAACTCTTCAATGGTCACAAAATGAAGAAGTCTCTGAATTCCTCTGCTTGAGCGAGGGTCCCAACGTGGGTGGATTTTCCCCCCGCCCACTGTTTTTAATGTAGTAACTATTTTGTAGTTTTTTCTGTCCTTTTTGCTTTGAAAGGTTTTTACACTGCATTCGTTAGCGTTTATGTTAGAAAGAAAGAGAACATAAGATGTTCAACATATTCAACGGAAATGCAAGCAAACGCACACACACACACACTTAAATGCAAGCTGCTGCTGCTGCGTCTGTTGCTACATCGACGGCTCGCAGCAACGACGCACAGTCAGATCGACAGACAGACCGACCGCATTCCAGGAGCAATGCTGGGATAAAATGTCCCATGTCCATATATGTATAAATGTGTGTGTGTGTGTGTGTGTGTGTGTAGCCGTAGTATTGCACAAACGCATGTTTGCCGCTTTAGTGTCGCCTTGTTGTCGCGTAGCTTTTCATTTATTTTACTTTATATTCATTTAAGCTACCGCTTATAAATAGCTCAGTGTTAGTGTATGTGTATGTGTGTGTGTGTGTGTGTGGCTGTGTGTGTATTATTCGCGTCACAAATATCGACACGAAATAAACGCAGTCTTCTTTAAGCGCTAAAATAATTTATGTACCAGTTTCCGCTTCCGGTTTAGCGCTTCAATATTCAACTAATATGTTTAACTAAATATTCGAGCGCCCTCTCCTAAAACCCGTGATTAAAATAAATACTCGTAACATTCTCTCGCGTTTATTAAATTTCACTTTATTGATGGTTTAAGTGTGAAGAGGTCTTTTTATTGAACTTTTAAATACCGATGAAGAAAAAGAAGTCAGGTTTGCTGTGAAAAAAGAAAAACTATGAACCGTGTAAGGATCACATTTGAAAATGTTTAACTTGTTTTATTGAGAAGTAATAATTTACAAGGATCTCTAAAAATTAAACGTAAATTATACGTAAATCTTTGGATTTCAAAAATGAAGCTACTAAAACATTAGTTGTTAAATAAATTGTTGAATCCAAAAGATGGTTAAGCACTCATTTCTGTATTATCTAAAATGTTTTTGTAATTAAAAATAAATAATAAACTAAATAAAGTGTTAATAAATGCAAAGCAGACTCGTTTAAATATGATGAGGTAACGAATGCACTCAGAGCGCCGCCGAGACTATAAAAGAAGGCTCACCACGGCTGGGCGGTTGTTATTCATCGATGGTGGTAGTGGGTCTACGCTGAGGACTGTAGTGTCTCCGCTACAGGATTATCTGTCAAATTGTTCGTTCATTGTAGAAGAGTGCGTCTCATTGATGTGTTGCAATTCAAGGAATCCTTTAAATACAACACGAACGTGGGCGCCAATCACGAGTGCCAATCGAATTTAAATCTTGTAGTTTTTAGTGTATGTGTTGTATATCCTCGCATAATTCCTAGGAAACCGAAAGTTGTCATGCATATTTTAGTGTTTTGTTTGCATTCATGCATATCAATCCTTTACAATAATAACAAAGTCCAGTTTAAATTTGAATCAAATGCTGTAGAGCTAATATTTTTATTTTTGCTAGTAAATATGTTATATTATGTATATAGATATATATGTATGTATGAGTATGTATTTAGAGTATATATGTATGTATATGTATATCACTTATTGGATTTTAAGCGCCTGGATGGGGCTACCGATGTTTTACGCGTTTTGGGGATCTTTGGCCTGTCTGATTCCACGTTGGATGATGCTGCTCTCTCTCGAGTTTCTTTCTCAATATTCTCCAATTGGTTGTTGAAATCATTACCGTTCATCGTTCTGAGAATCCGCATCGGTTTGATGTCGCTCGTTGCATGCTTGAATGGCACCGAAATCTTTTCCTCGGCCACTTTTTGAACTGCAGTCAAAATCTTCTGCTTCAGTGCCGGAAGTTCGCGAGTTGTGGTGAAATCAGGCTCGCGGTTCAGATTTTCAGAGCGTTGTTGCTCCTTTTCACACCGCCAGCGACGATGTATATTATACAACCAGAGTCCAATGAAAACGAAGGGGACATGGAGGGCCGTTGGAAAATAGTAGCCGGCAATCTCATCGTCAGATGACTCTCTTATATTCTTGAAGACTAGTGACAAGGCGTTTTTGCACTCGCCAAACCAGAGAACCGGCAGCACACAGAACACCGCAACGTAGAGAAGGTTGACGGTTAAGCGAAGTTGCGATCGTAAAATATCATGCGCTCGCATGGTAGCAGTGGAATATTGTTGCTTCTGTTTCCGGTGTTGAAAAATTAGTGAAAATATAATAAACTTCTGTTGGCAGGAAAATACAGTAACAGCAAATAATTGTGATAGTGATTCTATTTTTGTTTTTGGTTGTGAAAAATTTTAAATTTCTAAACGTTTGTAAAAACTTCTGTTGGCAGCAAATTCAAGTAAAAAGTGAAATGTAATTGTTTAAAAAGCAGGTTCGCAGGTTTTGAATGGGAGCCGATGTAAGCTGCGTTTTTAATAAACTGGAGATTCAGTACAGTAAGTATACAAATTTTGGTTCATTTCAAAAAAGGCCGACATCCTTAAATTTATTTTTATATGTTTAGATGTAAGATTATAATTAATTGTAGATTGACTACAGATGGAAACTCAAATCAGACGTGGATTGCAACAGGGATTGCATGAGAATTACTTACAAATTATACAAGAAATATTGGAATAGGTAGAGTATAGATCATTCGATCGATTCGGAAACCGGACGAAAGCGCCTAAACTATTACAGTGAAAGCTCTCGTGGGCGGACACCGATCGTCACAGCAGGTTTGTCCGTTCGCGAGAGGTGTCCGCCTACGGGATAGCTGAACTGGAACTGAAGAACGCGAAGGAACTGAAGAAACTGTCCGCTTATTAGACGTGTCCGCCTGCGGAAGAGTCCGCAAGTAGAGCTTTCACTGTATTTGCAACCGATATTGTTGTTGGAGTCTTCGTGAAAAGCAACAAATATAAAAAATTCTGCTGCTCTCGTATAATTATCGAGTTATAGCCCTTCGAAATTCACTATAACCTCCAAAATATTAAAGATATCGGGATAGGATTGGTACCGTTATATAGGAATTTGAAATACCTATTATTTCGAATTTAATTCGTATCCTATGCGAATATCTTAAATAGTTTAGGAGATGTATTATAATAACTTAATAACTAATAACTCTATATACATTGAATGTATATCCAACGTCACACAGAACTTAAAAACATACTAAGGCTCACAAGTTAACACAAAACTTAAATATTAAATACAAAAATAGACGTACATTAATGGCCAGATTTTCTATTAACGAACAAGGTGAATCTTCGTGATAATGCCTTGTGAATTTCGCATTGCAAAATACCAAACTTTGTTCGTCACGATGTCGATGATTTTATTGTTGTTGTTTTTCCATACGTGTGTGTTCTGTTGTATGCTCTCAACGTTGTGTTTGCATATTTTTAACCCTTTCTAAATGCAGTGTTATTTATTTGCCTCTTTCGCAAAAATTGGTTGCTGCCATTGCAAAAAATGTATCAAGGCAGCGATTCCTTTCAAGTTGAGACGGTTGGACGCATTTTTAACGCGACGATGACCATCGGTTTCCCGCACACTCTGAAGATTTTGGGCCAGAGATAGTTATCTCTGTTTTGGGCCGCTTTGCCAACTTGTACATCGTGCTGTCCAGCACGCGGAGATGCCGAAGGCTATCCTAATAGTGAATGTGCGGGATGTGACGCTGGGGCGGCACACATCTATTGAGTCTCTTGGTGAGTAGCATGCAGCTAGGCTTCGAGTCGGTTCCAACAGCTGCAACGACAGCGACAGCATGGAGAGCAGCAACCGTTCTGCTCCTGGACGCACTTCATTGAGTTGCTATTGCCACTGCCGGTTGAGAGGCTCTTTGATATGTTTTTGAGGACTCATTTGTTCAGCTTCTGGGACTCTTATTTGCAACAAGCGGATTAGAATGGTTCAGGTACTCGATGCGTGCACTATTAAACCCCACGCGGTTATGTTTATTGAACTCTTTAATTCAACCCGGGAAGATTTCATTGCTTCTTTATATCGCACAGGACGCCCGGAGAGTGAACTCATCGAATTCGGGACTGTTTACGTGGGTTCTACGACAGCTGAAGGAGTTTGGCTCTGGCAGCATCCGTAGACGCCGTAATAGCATCAACTTCGGTATAACGGTATACAAACATAAAGCTGAAGATGCAAACAAATGTATTTTAATGTTCATTCTTTGAATTTTCCACAGGAAGATGATGTTGCAGTCGTCGATTGATTTCAGTAAACTACTTCGATCATGATTAAGAAGCCAGTCAAGCAAACGTCTCGAGAGTTCACAATGGTTCATGGTTACTTTGTCGCCGGAAATTTCGGTGAGTGTCCTTGTGGGAAATTTCGAGAAAAAGATGAGCTTCAGTTTTACTGCGCCTCGATGCACTTTTAGGTTATCTCTTTGCCAATATTGGACTATGATTAGCTTCTTCCCCAATTCACTCCATCTGTGTATTTTTATTCTGGTTGCTTTCGTTTACTTGACAACCTCCTGGTTGTTTTATTGCATTTGCTTATTGCTTGCAATGCGAAAACTTCCAACGTTTCATCTTCTTTCTTGGCCTCTGCTTTTTGAGTATTGTTTGCAATACTTCCGAAACATAAACTATAGTAGAATTGATGATGTCGAATACAAAAAGTAAACAAGTCCATGTTTTACAAATAATCTAAAAATAATACGCACAACTCTCTTGAGAGTCGAAACAGTCTACCCAAAAATCCGAAGCAGTTTATTTCCGTCATCCAGCTAGAAAATCTTTTCCAAGAGTAAACCAAGTTCAAAGTCTTTAAATGAACGCTATATTCTTTATTTCGAAAAATTAACACTTTATCCAAATACAAAATAGAAGAATTTTCTTGAAAAAATTTGCACAATTAAAAAAATCAATTAAAATAAAATTACAAACCGAATTCATGAAAAATGTTCCAAAATCGGCTGAAAATATTTAGGATTTCAAGAACATTTCAAATCTTACTATGATTTTGATTATAATTATAACAACCCATTCAAAGAAACGAAAGTAAAGAATATTAAACCAAACGAAATCAAGTTAAATTTTTGGTGATTTATCGAATTATCGCTAAACGGATCCCGCTACGATCACCCACACTCAGTTTCGCACGGACACGTGCTCGTAACTACTCATTGTACACTCTGTGAGATGGCAGGATATTTTTACAACCCACAAAAGACCGAATGAACATCGACACACAACAACACACAAACAAAGAAGCATATCGTTGTTCACCCCAAAAGTAAGAAATAAAAATATCGATAAAATCACATCCTCACATTCTCTGTCTTTATTTTCATGTTGGTCTGTTTGTCTGCTTGAATTGTAATTCCTTTCACAGTATTCTTTCTTCTCCTACTCTACTCTCCTACTTTCCTTGCATCTCTTTATTTTACTTGTCTTTATATTATACACTTTATATTACCAACTTTTTTTGATTTACTTGATTGTCTCTTTGTTTCTCTTCTCTCTATTAGCTGCAGATGAATAACATCTTCAACAATATTGGCGTCGGTGTCCATCTCTTGATCGTGTCCCGATTTTTGACGTATATATAGTGCATTATTCCGTAGCCCACATGTCATAACACATAACAAATAATCCATTGATTGGCCCAGTTACTCATCCACTCATATGAATAAATTCAAAACTATATCGATAATCAACAGATACCTGAGCAGAAGCTGGATTCGCCTGAGAGGAAATCTACAGAGCAGTGACAATTCGTAATATGACCCAAATGTAGAAATGATTATGTAAACAATTAAAGTGAAACTCAAGAGAGAAATAAAATATTATTATAAAAAAATAAGAAATTGTTTAGAGGTCTTTTTATTGAACTTTTAAATACCGATGAAGAAAAAGAAGTCAGGTTTGCTGTGAAAAAAGAAAAACTATGAACCGTGTAAGGATCACATTTGAAAATGTTTAACTTGTTTTATTGAGAAGTAATAATTTACAAGGATCTCTAAAAATTAAACGTAAATTATACGTAAATCTTTGGATTTCAAAAATGAAGCTACTAAAACATTAGTTGTTAAATAAATTGTTGAATCCAAAAGATGGTTAAGCACTCATTTCTGTATTATCTAAGATGTTTCTCTAATTAAAAATAAATAATAAACTAAATAAAGTGTTAATAAATGCAAAACAAACTCGTTTAAATATGATGTGAGGAAACGAATGCACTCAGAGCACCGCCGTGACTATAAAACAAGGCTCACCACGGCTGGGCGGTTGTTATTCATCGATGGTGGTAGTGGGTCTACGCTGAGGACTGTCGTGCCTCCGCTACAGGATTATCTGTCAAATTGTTCGTTCATTGTAGAAGAGTGCGTCTCATTGATGTGTTGCAATTCAAGGAATCCTTTAAATACAACACGAACGTGGGCGCCAATCACGAGTGCTAATCGAATTTAAATCTTGTAGTTTTTAGTGTATGTGTTGTATATCCTCGCATAATTCCTAGGAAACCGAAAGTTGTCATGCATATTTTAGTGTTTTGTTTGCATTCATGCATATCAATCCTTTACAATAATAACAAAGTCCAGTTTAAATTTGAATCAAATGCTGTAGAGCTAATATTTTTATTTTTGCTAGTAAATATGTTATATTATGTATATAGATATATATGTATGTATGAGTATGTATTTAGAGTATATATGTATGTATATGTATATCACTTATTGGATTTTAAGCGCCTGGATGGGGCTACCGATGTTTTACGCGTTTTGGGGATCTTTGGCCTGTCTGATTCCACGTTGGATGATGCTGCTCTCTCTCGAGTTTCTTTCTCAATATTCTCCAATTGGTTGTTGAAATCATTACCGTTCATCGTTCTGAGAATCCGCATCGGTTTGATGTCGCTCGTTGCATGCTTGAATGGCACCGAAATCTTTTCCTCGGCCACTTTTTGAACTGCAGTCAAAATCTTTTGCTTCAGTGCCGGAAGTTCGCGAGTTGTGGTGAAATCAGGCTCGCGGTTCAGATTTTCAGAGCGTTGTTGCTCCTTTTCACACCGCCAGCGACGATGTATATTATACAACCAGAGTCCAATGAAAACGAAGGGGACATGGAGGGCCGTGGGAAAATAGTAGCCGGCAATCTCATCGTCAGATGACTCTCTTATATTCTTGAAGACTAGTGACAAGGCGTTTTTGCACTCGCCAAACCAGAGAACCGGCAGCGCACAGAACACCGCAACGTAGAGAAGGTTGACGGTTAAGCGAAGTTGCGATCGTAAAATATCATGCGCTCGCATGGTAGCAGTGGAATATTTTTGCTTCTGTTTCCGGTGTTGAAAAATTAGTGAAAATATAATAAACTTCTGTTGGCAGGAAAATACAGTAACAGCAAACAATTGTGATAGTGATTCTATTTTTGTTTTTGGTTGTGAAAAATTTTAAATTTCTAAACGTTTGTAAAAACTTCTCTTGGCAGCAAATTCAAGTAAAAAGTGAAATGTAATTGTTTAAAAAGCAGGTTCGCAGGTTTTGAATGGGAGCCGATGTAAGCTGCGTTTTTAATAAACTGGAGATTCAGTACAGTAAGTATACAAATTTTGGTTCATTTCAAAAAAGGCCGACATCCTTAAATTTATTTTTATATGTTTAGATGTAAGATTATAATTAATTGTAGATTGACTACAGATGGAAACTCAAATCAGACTTGGATTGCAACAGGGATTGCATGAGAATTACTTACAAATTATACAAGAAATATTGGAATAGGTAGAGTATAGATCATTCGATCGATTCGGAAACCGGACGAAAGCGCCTAAACTATTACAGTGAAAGCTCTCGTGGGCGGACACCGATCGTCACAGCAGGTTTGTCCGTTCGCGAGAGGTGTCCGCCTACGGGATAGCTGAACTGGAACTGAAGAACGCGAAGGAACTGAAGAAACTGTCCGCTTATTAGACGTGTCCGCCTGCGGGAGGAGTCCGCAAGTAGAGCTTTCACTGTATTTGCAACCGATATTGTTGTTGGAGTCTTCGTGAAAAGCAACAAAAATAAAAAATTCTGCTGCTCTCGTATAATTATCGAGTTATAGCCCTTCGAAATTCACTATAACCTCCAAAATATTAAAGATATCGGGATAGGATTGGTACCGTTATATAGGAATTTGAAATACCTATTATTTCGAATTTAATTCGTATCCTATGCGAATATCTTAAATAGTTTAGGAGATGTATTATAATAACTTAATAACTAATAACTCTATATACATTGAATGTATATCCAACGTCACACAGAACTTAAAAACATACTAAGGCTCACAAGTTAACACAAAACTTAAATATTAAATACAAAAATAGACGTACATTAATGGCCAGATTTTCTATTAACGAACAAGGTGAATCTTCGTGATAATGCCTTGTGAATTTCGCATTGCAAAATACCAAACTTTGTTCGTCACGATGTCGATGATTTTATTGTTGTTGTTTTTCCATACGTGTGTGTTCTGTTGTATGCTCTCAACGTTGTGTTTGCATATTTTTAACCCTTTCTAAATGCAGTGTTATTTATTTGCCTCTTTCGCAAAAATGGGTTGCTGCCATTGCAAAAAATGTATCAATTCCTTGCAAGTTGAGACGGTTGGACGTATTTTTAACGCGACGATGACCATCGGTTTCCCGCACACTCTGAAGATTTTGGGCCAGAGATAATTATCTCTGTTTTGGGCCGCTTTGCCAACTTGTACATCGTGCTGTCCAGCAGGCGGAGATGCCGAAGGATATCCTAATAGTGAATGTGCGGGATGTGACGCTGGGGCGGCACACATCTATTGAGTCGCTTGGTGAGTAGCATGGAGCTAGGCTTCGAGTCGGTTCCAACAGCTGCAACGACAGCGACAGCATGGAGAGCAGCAACCGTTCTGCTCCTGGACGCACTTCATTGAGTTGCTATTGCCACTGCCGGTTGAGAGGCTCTTTGATATGTTTTTGAGGACTCATTTGTTCAGCTTCTGGGACTCTTATTTGCACCCAGCGGATTAGAATGGTTCATGTTCTCCGTCCGTGCACTATTAAACCCCACGCGGTTATGTTTATTGAACTCTTTAATTCAACCCGGGAAGATTTCATTGCTTCTTTATATCGCACAGGACGCCCGGAGAGTGAACTCATCGAATTCGGTACTGTTTACGTGGGTTCTACGACAGCTGAAGGAGTTTGGCTCTGGCAGCATCCGTAGACGCCGTAATAGCATCAACTTCGGTATAACGGTATACAAACATAAAGCTGAAGATGCAGACAAATGTATTTTAATGTTCATTCTTTGAATTTTCCACAGGAAGATGATGTTGCAGTCGTCGATTGATTTCAGTAAACTACTTCGATCATGATTAAGAAGCCAGTCAAGCAAACATCTCGAGAGTTCACAATGGTTCATGGTTACTTTGTCGCAGGAAATTTCGGTGAGTGTCCTTGTGGGAAATTTTGAGAAAAAGATGAGCTTCAGTTTTACTGCGCTTCGATGCATTTTTAGGTTATCTCTTTGCCAATATTGGACTATGATTAGCTTCTTCCCCAATTCACTCCATCTGTGTATTTTTATTCTGGTTGCTTTCGTTTACTTGACAACCTCCTGGTTGTTTTATTGCATTTGCTTATTGCTTGCAATGCGAAAACTTCCAACGTTTCATCTTCTTTCTTGGCCTCTGCTTTTTGAGTATTGTTTGCAATACTTCCGAAACATAAACTATAGTAGAATTGATGATGTCGAATACAAAAAGTAAACAAGTCCATGTTTTACAAATAATCTAAAAATAATACGCACAACTCTCTTGAGAGTCGAAACAGTCTACCCAAAAATCCGAAGCAGTTTATTTGCGTCATCCAGCTAGAAAATCTTTTCCAAGAGTAAACCGAGTTCAAAGTCTTTAAATGAACGCTATATTTAAAACTTCTCTATTTCGAAAAATTAACACTTTATCCAAATACAAAAGAGAAGAATTTTCTTGAAAAAATTTGCACAATTAAAACCAGTAAGAAAGCTATATTCGGCCTGGCCGAATCTTAGATACCCTACACCTTAAATTGATTCTATATGTCTTATATTCGTTTTATTTGCTCGTTTACAAATCCGAACAAAGAATATTTATACAAAATTTCATATTAATTGATAACATATCATAAAATTACAGACTTATATAATTATTTATGTAGGACGATTGTGCCGTATTAAGCTTACGTCCATGTAACCTAAAAGTATGCGCGCCACGCCCATTTTCTGCAAAGTAAAATATAATAATGGCGCTCGCTATTGCAATTTTATTGTCATATCTTAAAAACTAGAAGAAATATGTGGTTATAAGAAAAGATATCTTATAATCACATTTAATCACAGACGGGTATAAATACAGTGGCGAAGCTAGGGTGGGGCGGGGGTGGCGGTCCACTCTGGGCGGCACAATGTCGGGGACGACAGTTGTGGAAATCAAGTATTGATTGATTGAATTCTAGGAATTTTTGGGGCTGCAAGTTGATTAACTGTCCCGGGCTCTATGAGACCTAGCTACACCTCTGTATAAATAGTAGGCCGTTACCTATTTTCAAAATAAAATAACTAGCTTAGTAGTTTTATTATTGTGTTTAAATTTAAACTTCATTTCTGTGGTAATAAATTTGTTTTCATGAGCTATGCTGTATAAACAGTGTAAAAGTGGGCGGACCGCGCCCAGTTTTGCTGTAATAATGTTTTATTAGAAAAGAAGTTGTTATGTAAAGTTGATTCAGGAAGATTACATATTTAACAATATAACCATTTAAGACCCTCATTTGCCTGTATAACCTAAAAGTAGGCGGATCACGCCCATATTTGGCATGTCGACGGATGAAGTTACTCTATACCCAGCAATGAAATTTTGTTGTCATAACTAAACAACAATGGCTGATACCACATTTTTACTAAAAAATAGGCGTGGTCGTGGACCGATTTTGCCCATTTTCAATACCAACCTGCACACCACAAGAAACAATATTTATGCAAAATTTCATCACGATATCTTCAGCGGTTCTCCTGTGATCGTGATTTCAACAGACAGACAGACAGACAGACGGAAGGACATATCTAAATCGACTCAGGAGGTCACGCTGATCAAGAATATATATACTTTTCTATACCTATCGTCTCTATTTCTATGCGTTACACATTTCGTGACAAAGTGAATATACCCTCAACCTTAAGGTGTAGGGTATAAAAATCAATTAAAATAAAATTACAAACCGAATTCATGAAAAATCTTCCAAAATGGGCTGAAAATATTTAGGATTTCAAGAACATTTCAAATCTTACTATGATTTTGATTATAATTATAACAACCCATTCAAAGAAACGAAAGTAAAGAATATTAAACCAAACGAAATCAAGTTACATTTTTGGTGATTTATCGTATGTTGTACGTGCAGCTTTCGAAGTATCGCTAAAAGGATCCCGCTACGATCACCCACACTCAGTTTCGCACGGACACGTGCTCGTAACTACTCATTGTACACTCTGTGAGATGGCAGGATATTTTTACAACCCACAAAAGACCGAATGAACATCGACACACAACAACACACACAAACAAAGAAGCATATCGTTGTTCACCCCAAAAGTAAGAAATAAAAATATCGATAAAATCACATCCTCACATTCTCTGTCTTTATTTTCATGTTGGTCTGTTTGTCTGCTTGAATTGCAATTCCTTTCACAGTATTCTTTCTTCTCCTACTCTACTCTCCTACTTTCCTTGCATCTCTTTATTTTACTTGTCTTTATATTATACACTTTATATTACCAACTTTTTTTGATTTACTTGATTGTCTCTTTGTTTCTCTTCTCTCTATTAGCTGCAGATGAATAACATCTTCAACAATATTGGCGTCGGTGTCCATCTCTTGATTGTGTCCCGATTTTTGACGTATATATAGAGCATTATTCCGTAGCCGACATGTCACAACACAACAAATAATCCATTGATTGGCCCAGTTACTCATCCACTCATATGAATAAATTCAAAACTATATCGATAATCAACAGATACCTGAGCAGAAGCTGGATTCGCCTGAGAGGAAATCTACAGAGCAGTGACAATTCGTAATATGACCCAAATGTAGAAATGATTATGTAAACAATTAAAGTGAAACTCAAGAGAGAAATAAAATATTATTATAAAAAAATAAGAAATTGTTTAGAGGTCTTTTTATTGAACTTTTAAATACCGATGAAGAAAAAGAAGTCAGGTTTGCTGTGAAATAAGAAAAACTATGAACCGTGTAAGGATCACATTTGAAAATGTTTAACTTGTTTTATTGAGAAGTAATAATTTACAAGGATCTCTAAAAATTAAACGTAAATTATACGTAAATCTTTGGATTTCAAAAATGAAGCTACTAAAACATTAGTTGTTAAATAAATTGTTGAATCCAAAAGATGGTTAAGCACTCATTTCTGTATTATCTAAGATGTTTCTCTAATTAAAAATAAATAAAAAACTAAAGAAAGTGTTAATAAATGCAAAACAAACTCGTTTAAATATGATGTGAGGAAACGAATGCACTCAGAGCGCCGCCGTGACTATAAAAGAAGGCTCACCACGGCTGGGCGGTTGTTATTCATCGATGGTGGTAGTGGGTCTACGCTGAGGACTGTAGTGTCTCCGCTACAGGATTATCTGTCAAATTGTTCGTTCATTGTAGAAGAGTGCGTCTCATTGATGTGTTGTAATTCAAGGAATCCTTTAAATACAACACGAACGTGGGCGCCAATCACGAGTGCTAATCGAATTTAAATCTTGTAGTTTTTAGTGTATGTGTTGTATATCCTCGCATAATTCCTAGGAAACCGAAAGTTGTCATGCATATTTTAGTGTTTTGTTTGCATTCATGCATATCAATCCTTTACAATAATAACAAAGTCCAGTTTAAATTTGAATCAAATGCTGTAGAGCTAATATTTTTATTTTTGCTAGTAAATATGTTATATTATGTATATAGATATATATGTATGTATGAGTATGTATTTAGAGTATATATGTATGTATATGTATATCACTTATTGGATTTTAAGCGCCTGGATGGGGCTACCGATGTTTTACGCGTTTTGGGGATCTTTGGCCTGTCTGATTCCACGTTGGATAATGCTGCTCTCTCTCGAGTTTCTTTCTCAATATTCTCCAATTGGTTGTTGAAATCATTACCGTTCATCGTTCTGAGAATCCGCATCGGTTTGATGTCGCCCGTTGCATTCTTGAATGGCACCGAAATCTTTTCCTCGGCCACTTTTTGAACTGCAGTCAAAATCTTCTGCTTCAGTGCCGGAAGTTCGCGAGTTGTGGTGAAATCAGGCTCGCGGTTCAGATTTTCAGAGCGTTGTTGCTCCTTTTCACACCGCCAGCGACGATGTATATTATACAACCAGAGTCCAATGAAAACGAAGGGGACATGGAGGGCCGTGGGAAAATAGTAGCCGGCAATCTCATCGTCAGATGACTCTCTTATATTCTTGAAGACTAGTGACAAGGCGTTTTTGCACTCGCCAAACCAGAGAACCGGCAGCACACAGAACACCGCAACGTAGAGAAGGTTGACGGTTAAGCGAAGTTGCGATCGTAAAATATCATGCGCTCGCATGGTAGCAGTGGAATATTTTTGCTTCTGTTTCCGGTGTTGAAAAATTAGTGAAAATATAATAAACTTCTGTTGGCAGGAAAATACAGTAACAGCAAATAATTGTGATAGTGAGGATTCTATTTTTGTTTTTGGTTGTGAAAAATTTTAAATTTCTAAACGTTTGTAAAAACTTCTCTTGGCAGCAAATTCAAGTAAAAAGTGAAATGTAATTGTTTAAAAGGCAGGTTTGCAGGTTTTGAATGGGAGCCGATGTAAGCTGCGTTTTTAATAAACTGGAGATTCAGTACAGTAAGTATACAAATTTTGGTTCATTTCAAAAAAGGCCGACATCCTTAAATTTATTTTTATATGTTTAGATGTAAGATTATAATTAATTGTAGATTGACTACAGATGGAAACTCAAATCAGACGTGGATTGCAACAGGGAGTGCATGAGAATTACTTACAAATTATACAAGAAATATTGGAATAGGTAGAGTATAGATCATTCGATCGATTCGGAAACCGGACGAAAGCGCCTAAACTATTACAGTGAAAGCTCTCGTGGGCGGACACCGATCGTCACAGCAGGTTTGTCCGTTCGCGAGAGGTGTCCGCCTACGGGATAGCTGAACTGGAACTGAAGAACGCGAAGGAACTGAAGAAACTGTCCGCTTATTAGACGTGTCCGCCTGCGGGAGGAGTCCGCAAGTAGAGCTTTCACTGTATTTGCAACCGATATTGTTGTTGGAGTCTTCGTGAAAAGCAACAAAAATAAAAAATTCTGCTGCTCTCGTATAATTATCGAGTTATAGCCCTTCGAAATTCACTATAACCTCCAAAATATTAAAGATATCGGGATAGGATTGGTACCGTTATATAGGAATTTGAAATACCTATTATTTCGAATTTAATTCGTATCCTATGCGAATATCTTAAATAGTTTAGGAGATGTATTATAATAACTTAATAACTAATAACTCTATATACATTGAATGTATATCCAACGTCACACAGAACTTAAAAACATACTAAGGCTCACAAGTTAACACAAAACTTAAATATTAAATACAAAAATAGACGTACATTAATGGCCAGATTTTCTATTAACGAACAAGGTGAATCTTCGTGATAATGCCTTGTGAATTTCGCATTGCAAAATACCAAACTTTGTTCGTCACGATGTCGATGATTTTATTGTTGTTGTTTTTCCATACGTGTGTGTTCTGTTGTATGCTCTCAACGTTGTGTTTGCATATTTTTAACCCTTTCTAAATGCAGTGTTATTTATTTGCCTCTTTCGCAAAAATGGGTTGCTGCCATTGCAAAAAATGTATCAATTCCTTGCAAGTTGAGACGGTTGGACGTATTTTTAACGCGACGATGACCATCGGTTTCCCGCACACTCTGAAGATTTTGGGCCAGAGATAATTATCTCTGTTTTGGGCCGCTTTGCCAACTTGTACATCGTGCTGTCCAGCAGGCGGAGATGCCGAAGGATATCCTAATAGTGAATGTGCGGGATGTGACGCTGGGGCGGCACACATCTATTGAGTCGCTTGGTGAGTAGCATGGAGCTAGGCTTCGAGTCGGTTCCAACAGCTGCAACGACAGCGACAGCATGGAGAGCAGCAACCGTTCTGCTCCTGGACGCACTTCATTGAGTTGCTATTGCCACTGGAGTTTGAGAGGCTCTTTGATTTGTTTTTGAGGACTCATTTGTTCAGCTTCTGGGACTCTTATTTGCACCCAGCGGATTAGAATGGTTCATGTTCTCCGTCCGTGCACTATTAAACCCCACGCGGTTATGTTTATTGAACTCTTTAATTCAACCCGGGAAGATTTCATTGCTTCTTTATATCGCACAGGACGCCCGGAGAGTGAACTCATCGAATTCGGTACTGTTTACGTGGGTTCTACGACAGCTGAAGGAGTTTGGCTCTGGCAGCATCCGTAGACGCCGTAATAGCATCAACTTCGGTATAACGGTATACAAACATAAAGCTGAAGATGCAGACAAATGTATTTTAATGTTCATTCTTTGAATTTTCCACAGGAAGATGATGTTGCAGTCGTCGATTGATTTCAGTAAACTACTTCGATCATGATTAAGAAGCCAGTCAAGCAAACGTCTCGAGAGTTCACAATGGTTCATGGTTACTTTGTCGCAGGAAATTTCGGTGAGTGTCCTTGTGGGAAATTTCGAGAAAAAGATGAGCTTCAGTTTTACTGCGCTTCGATGCATTTTTAGGTTATCTCTTTGCCAATATTGGACTATGATTAGCTTCTTCCCCAATTCACTCCATCTGTGTATTTTTATTCTGGTTGCTTTCGTTTACTTGACAACCTCCTGGTTGTTTTATTGCATTTGCTTATTGCTTGCAATGCTAAAGCTTCCAACGTTTCATCTTCTTTCTTGGCCTCTGCTTTTTGAGTGTTGTTTGCAATACTTTCGAAACATAAACTATAGTAGAATTGATGATGTCGAATACAAAAAGTAAACAAGTCCATGTTTTACAAATAATCTAAAAATAATACGCACAACTCTCTTGAGAGTCGAAACAGTCTACCCAAAAATCCGAAGCAGTTTATTTCCGTCATCCAGCTAGAAAATCTTTTCCAAGAGTAAACCGAGTTCAAAGTCTTTAAATGAACGCTATATTTAAAACTTCTCTATTTCGAAAAATTAACACTTTATCCAAATACAAAAGAGAAGAATTTTCTTGAAAAAATTTGCACAATTAAAACCAGTAAGAAAGCTATATTCGGCCTGGCCGAATCTTAGATACCCTACACCTTAAATTGATTCTATATGTCTTATATTCGTTTTATTTGCTCGTTTACAAATCCGAACAAAGAATATTTATACAAAATTTCATATTAATTGATAACATATCATAAAATAAGACGACGATTATGCCGTATTAAGCTTACGTCCATGTAACCTAAAAGTATGCGCGCCACGCCCATTTTCTGCAAAGTAAAATATAATAATGGCGCTCGCTATTGCAATTTTATTGTCATATCTTAAAAACTAGAAGAAATATGTGGTTATAAGAAAAGATATCTTATAATCACATTTAATCACAGACGGGTATAAATACAGTGGCGAAGCTAGGGTGGGGCGGGGGTGGCGGTCCACTCTGGGCGGCACAATCTCGGGGACGACAGTTGTGGAAATCAAGTATTGATTGATTGAATTCTAGGAATTTTTGGGGCTGCAAGTTGATTAACTGTCCCGGGCTCTATGAGACCTAGCTACACCTCTGTATAAATAGTAGGCGTGGTCGTTACCTATTTTCAAAATAAAATAACTAGCTTAGTAGTTTTATTATTGTGTTTAAATTTAAACTTCATTTCTGTGGTAATAAATTTGTTTTCATGAGCTATGCTGTATAAACAGTGTAAAAGTGGGCGGACCGCGCCCAGTTTTGCTGTAATAATGTTTTATTAGAAAAGAAGTTGTTATGTAAAGTTGATTCAGGAAGATTACATATTTAACAATATAACCATTTAAGACCCTCATTTGCCTGTATAACCTAAAAGTAGGCGGATCACGCCCATATTTGGCATGTCGACGGATGAAGTTACTCTATACCCAGCAATTTTGTTGTCATAACTAAACAACAATGGCTGATACCACATTTTTACTAAAAAATAGGCGTGGTCGTGGACCGATTTTGCCCATTTTCAATACCAACCTGCACACCACAAGAAACAATATTTATGCAAAATTTCATCACGATATCTTCAGCGGTTCTCCTGTGATCGTGATTTCAACAGACAGACAGACAGACAGACGGAAGGACATTTCTAAATCGACTCAGGAGGTCACGCTGATCAAGAATATATATACTTTTCTATACCTATCGTCTCTATTTCTATGCGTTACACATTTCGTGACAAAGTGAATATACCCTCAACCTTAAGGTGTAGGGTATAAAAATCAATTAAAATAAAATTACAAACCGAATTCATGAAAAATCTTCCAAAATGGGCTGAAAATATTTAGGATTTCAAGAACATTTCAAATCTTACTATGATTTTGATTATAATTATAACAACCCATTCAAAGAAACGAAAGTAAAGAATATTAAACCAACGAAATCAAGTTAAATTTTTGGTGATTTATCGTATGTTGTACGTGCAGCTTTCGAAGTATCGCTAAAAGGATCCCGCTACGATCACCCACACTCAGTTTCGCACGGACACGTGCTCGTAACTACTCATTGTACACTCTGTGAGATGGCAGGATATTTTTACAACCCACAAAAGACCGAATGAACATCGACACACAACAACACACACAAACAAAGAAGCATATCGTTGTTCACCCCAAAAGTAAGAAATAAAAATATCGATAAAATCACATCCTCACATTCTCTGTCTTTATTTTCATGTTGGTCTGTTTGTCTGCTTGAATTGCAATTCCTTTCACAGTATTCTTTCTTCTCCTACTCTACTCTCCTACTTTCCTTGCATCTCTTTATTTTACTTGTCTTTATATTATACACTTTATATTACCAACTTTTTTATTACCAACTTATATTTATTTGATTGTCTCTTTGTTTCTCTTCTCTCTATTAGCTGCAGATGAATAACATCTTCAACAATATTGGCGTCGGTGTCCATCTCTTGATTGTGTCCCGATTTTTAACGTATATATAGTGCATTATTCCGTAGACGACATGTCACAACACACAACAAATAATCCATTGATTGGCCCAGTTACTCATCCACTCATATGAATAAATTCAAAACTATATCGATAATCAACAGATACCTGAGCAGAAGCTGGATTCGCCTGAGAGGAAATCTACAGAGCAGTGACAATTCGTAATATGACCCAAATGTAGAAATGATTATGTAAACAATTAAAGTGAAACTCAAGAGAGAAATAAAATATTATTATAAAAAAATAAGAAATTGTTTAGAGGTCTTTTTATTGAACTTTTAAATACCGATGAAGAAAAAGAAGTCAGGTTTGCTGTGAAAAAAGAAAAACTATGAACCGTGTAAGGATCACATTTGAAAATGTTTAACTTGTTTTATTGAGAAGTAATAATTTACAAGGATCTCTAAAAATTAAACGTAAATTATACGTAAATCTTTGGATTTCAAAAATGAAGCTACTAAAACATTAGTTGTTAAATAAATTGTTGAATCCAAAAGATGGTTAAGCACTCATTTCTGTATTATCTAAGATGTTTCTCTAATTAAAAATAAATAAAAAACTAAATAAAGTGTTAATAAATGCAAAACAAACTCGTTTAAATATGATGTGAGGAAACGAATGCACTCAGAGCGCCGCCGTGACTATAAAAGAAGGCTCACCACGGCTGGGCGGTTGTTATTCATCGATGGTGGTAGTGGGTCTACGCTGAGGACTGTAGTGTCTCCGCTACAGGATTATCTGTCAAATTGTTCGTTCATTGTAGAAGAGTGCGTCTCATTGATGTGTTGCAATTCAAGGAATCCTTTAAATACAACACGAACGTGGGCGCCAATCACGAGTGCCAATCGAATTTAAATCTTGTAGTTTTTAGTGTATGTATTGTATATCCTCGCATAATTCCTAGGAAACTGAAAGTTGTCATGCATATTTTAGTGTTTTGTTTGCATTCATGCATATCAATCCTTTACAATAATAACAAAGTCCAGTTTAAATTTTAATCAAATGCTGTAGAGCTAATATTTTTATTTTTGCTAGTAAATATGTTATATTATGTATATAGATATATATGTATGTATGAGTATGTATTTAGAGTATATATGTATGTATATGTATATCACTTATTGGATTTTAAGCGCCTGGATGGGGCTACCGATGTTTTACGCGTTTTGGGGATCTTTGGCCTGTCTGATTCCACGTTGGATAATGCTGCTCTCTCTCGAGTTTCTTTCTCAATATTCTCCAATTGGTTGTTGAAATCATTACCGTTCATCGTTCTGAGAATCCGCATCGGTTTGATGTCGCTCGTTGCATGCTTGAATGGCACCGAAATCTTTTCCTCGGCCACTTTTTGAACTGCAGTCAAAATCTTTTGCTTCAGTGCCGGAAGTTCGCGAGTTGTGGTGAAATCAGGCTCGCGGTTCAGATTTTCAGAGCGTTGTTGCTCCTTTTCACACCGCCAGCGACGATGTATATTATACAACCAGAGTCCAATGAAAACGAAGGGGACATGGAGGGCCGTGGGAAAATAGTAGCCGGCAATCTCATCGTCAGATGACTCTCTTATATTCTTGAAGACTAGTGACAAGGCGTTTTTGCACTCGCCAAACCAGAGAACCGGCAGCGCACAGAACACCGCAACGTAGAGAAGGTTGACGGTTAAGCGAAGTTGCGATCGTAAAATATCATGCGCTCGCATGGTAGCAGTGGAATATTTTTGCTTCTGTTTCCGGTGTTGAAAAATTAGTGAAAATATAATAAACTTCTGTTGGCAGGAAAATACAGTAACAGCAAACAATTGTGATAGTGATTCTATTTTTGTTTTTGGTTGTGAAAAATTTTAAATTTCTAAACGTTTGTAAAAACTTCGGTTGGCAGCAAATTCAAGTAAAAAGTGAAATGTAATTTTTTAAAAAGCAGGTTCGCAGGTTTGCAGGTTTTTGAATGGGAGCCGATGTAAGCTGCGTTTTTAATAAACTGGAGATTCAGTACAGTAAGTATACAAATTTTGGTTCATTTCAAAAAAGGGCGACATCCTTAAATTTATTTTTATATGTTTAGATGTAAGATTATAATTAATTGTAGATTGACTACAGATGGAAACTCAAATCAGACGTGGATTGCAACAGGGAGTGCATGAGAATTACTTACAAATTATACAAGAAATATTGGAATAGGTAGAGTATAGATCATTCGATCGATTCGGAAACCGGACGAAAGCGCCTAAACTATTACAGTGAAAGCTCTCGTGGGCGGACACCGATCGTCACAGCAGGTTTGTCCGTTCGCGAGAGGTGTCCGCCTACGGGATAGCTGAACTGGAACTGAAGAACGCGAAGGAACTGAAGAAACTGTCCGCTTATTAGACGTGTCCGCCTGCGGGAGGAGTCCGCAAGTAGAGCTTTCACTGTATTTGCAACCGATATTGTTGTTGGAGTCTTCGTGAAAAGCAACAAAAATAAAAAATTCTGCTGCTCTCGTATAATTATCGAGTTATAGCCCTTCGAAATTCACTATAACCTCCAAAATATTAAAGATATCGGGATAGGATTGGTACCGTTATATAGGAATTTGAAATACCTATTATTTCGAATTTAATTCGTATCCTATGCGAATATCTTAAATAGTTTAGGAGATGTATTATAATAACTTCTATATACATTGAATGTATATCCAACGTCACACAGAACTTAAAAACATACTAAGGCTCACAAGTTAACACAAAAATTAAATATTAAATACAAAAATAGACGTACATTAATGGCCAGATTTTCTATTAACGAACGAGGTGAATCTTCGTGATAATGCCTTGTGAATTTCGCATTCCAAAATACCAAACTTTGTTCGTCACGATGTCGATGATTTTATTGTTGTTGTTTTTCCATACGTGTGTGTTCTGTTGTATGCTCTCAACGTTGTGTTTGCATATTTTTAACCCTTTCTAAATGCAATGTTATTTATTTGCCTCTTTCGCAAAAATGGGTTGCTGCCATTGCAAAAAATGTATCAATTCCTTGCAAGTTGAGACGGTTGGACGCATTTTTAACGCGACGATGACCATCGGTTTCCCGCACACTCTGAAGATTTTGGGCCAGAGATAGTTATCCCTGTTTTGGGCCGCTTTGCCAACTTGTACATCGTGCTGTCCAGCAGGCGGAGATGCCGAAGGATATCCTAATAGTGAATGTGCGGGATGTGACGCTGGGGCGGCACACATCTATTGAGTCTCTTGGTGAGTAGCATGCAGCTAGGCTTCGAGTCGGTTCCAACGGCATCAACGAAAGCGACAGCATGGAGAGCAGCAACCGTTCTGCTCCTGGACGCACTTCATTGAGTTGCTATTGCCACTGGAGTTTGAGAGGCTCGTTGATATGGTTTTGAGGACTCATTTGTTCAGCTTCTGGGACTCTTATTTGCAACAAGCGGATTAGAATGGTTCATGTTCTCCGTCCGTGCACTATTAAACCCCACGCGGTTATGTTTATTGAACTCTTTAATTCAACCCGGGAAGATTTCATTGCTTCTTTATATCGCACAGGACGCCCGGAGAGTGAACTCATCGAATTCGGGACTGTTTACGTGGGTTCTACGACAGCTGAAGGAGTTTGGCTCTGGCAGCATCCGTAGACGCCGTAATAGCATCAACTTCGGTATAACGGTATACAAACATAAAGCTGAAGATGCAAACAAATGTATTTTAATGTTCATTCTTTGAATTTTCCACAGGAAGATGATGTTGCAGTCGTCGATTGATTTCAGTAAACTACTTCGATCATGATTAAGAAGCCAGTCAAGCAAACGTCTCGAGAGTTCACAATGGTTCATGGTTACTTTGTCGCAGGAAATTTCGGTGAGTGTCCTTGTGGGAAATTTTGAGAAAAAGATGAGCTTCAGTTTTACTGCGCTTCGATGCATTTTTAGGTTATCTCTTTGCCAATATTGGACTATGATTAGCTTCTTCCCCAATTCACTCCATCTGTGTATTTTTATTCTGGTTGCTTTCGTTTACTTGACAACCTCCTGGTTGTTTTATTGCATTTGCTTATTGCTTGCAATGCGAAAACTTCCAACGTTTCATCTTCTTTCTTGGCCTCTGCTTTTTGAGTATTGTTTGCAATACTTTCGAAACATAAACTATAGTAAAATTGATGATGTCGAATACAAAAAGTAAACAAGTCCATGTTTTACGAATAATCTAAAAATAATACGCACAACTCTCTTGAGAGTCGAAACAGTCTACCCAAAAATCCGAAGCAGTTAAAATCTTTATTTCCGTCATCCAGCTAGAAAATCTTTTCCAAGAGTAAACCAAGTTCAAAGTCTTTAAATGAACGCTATATTTAAAACTTCTTTATTTCGAAAAATTAACACTTTATCCAAATACAAAAGAGAAGAATTTTCTTGAAAAAATTTGCACAATTAAAAAAATCAATTAAAATAAAATTACAAACCGAATTCATGAAAAATGTTCCAAAATCGGCTGAAAATATTTAGGATTTCAAGAACATTTCAAATCTTACTATGATTTTGATTATAATTATAACAACCCATTCAAAGAAACGAAAGTAAAGAATATTAAACCAAACGAAATCAAGTTAAATTTTTGGTGATTTATCGAATTATCGCTAAACGGATCCCGCTACGATCACCCACACTCAGTTTCGCACGGACACGTGCTCGTAACTACTCATTGTACACTCTGTGAGATGGCAGGATATTTTTACAACCCACAAAAGACCGAATGAACATCGACACACAACAACACACAAACAAAGAAGCATATCGTTGTTCACCCCAAAAGTAAGAAATAAAAATATCGATAAAATCACATCCTCACATTCTCTGTCTTTATTTTCATGTTGGTCTGTTTGTCTGCTTGAATTGTAATTCCTTTCACAGTATTCTTTCTTCTCCTACTCTACTCTCCTACTTTCCTTGCATCTCTTTATTTTACTTGTCTTTATATTATACACTTTATATTACCAACTTTTTTTGATTTACTTGATTGTCTCTTTGTTTCTCTTCTCTCTATTAGCTGCAGATGAATAACATCTTCAACAATATTGGCGTCGGTGTCCATCTCTTGATTGTGTCCCGATTTTTGACGTATATATAGTGCATTATTCCGTAGCCGACATGTCACAACACAACAAATAATCCATTGATTGGCCCAGTTACTCATCCACTCATATGAATAAATTCAAAACTATATCGATAATCAACAGATACCTGAGCAGAAGCTGGATTCGCCTGAGAGGAAATCTACAGAGCAGTGACAATTCGTAATATGACCCAAATGTAGAAATGATTATGTAAACAATTAAAGTGAAACTCAAGAGAGAAATAAAATATTATTATAAAAAAATAAGAAATTGTTTAGAGGTCTTTTTATTGAACTTTTAAATACCGATGAAGAAAAAGAAGTCAGGTTTGCTGTGAAATAAGAAAAACTATGAACCGTGTAAGGATCACATTTGAAAATGTTTAACTTGTTTTATTGAGAAGTAATAATTTACAAGGATCTCTAAAAATTAAACGTAAATTATACGTAAATCTTTGGATTTCAAAAATGAAGCTACTAAAACATTAGTTGTTAAATAAATTGTTGAATCCAAAAGATGGTTAAGCACTCATTTCTGTATTATCTAAGATGTTTCTCTAATTAAAAATAAATAAAAAACTAAATAAAGTGTTAATAAATGCAAAACAAACTCGTTTAAATATGATGTGAGGAAACGAATGCACTCAGAGCGCCGCCGAGACTATAAAAGAAGGCTCACCATGGCTGGGCGGTTGTTATTCATCGATGGTGGTAGTGGGTCTACGCTGAGGACTGTCGTGCCTCCGCTACAGGATTATCTGTCAAATTGTTCGTTCATTGTAGAAGAGTTCGTCTCATTGATGTGTTGTAATTCAAGGAATCCTTTAAATACAACACGAACGTGGGCGCCAATCACGAGTGCTAATCGAATTTAAATCTTGTAGTTTTTAGTGTATGTGTTGTATATCCTCGCATAATTCCTAGGAAACCGAAAGTTGTCATGCATATTTTAGTGTTTTGTTTGCATTCATGCATATCAATCCTTTACAATAATAACAAAGTCCAGTTTAAATTTGAATCAAATGCTGTAGAGCTAATATTTTTATTTTTGCTAGTAAATATGTTATATTATGTATATAGATATATATGTATGAGTATGTATTTAGAGTATATATGTATGTATATGTATATCACTTATTGGATTTTAAGCGCCTGGATGGGGCTACCGATGTTTTACGCGTTTTGGGGATCTTTGGCCTGTCTGATTCCACGTTGGATGATGCTGCTCTCTCTCGAGTTTCTTTCTCAATATTCTCCAATTGGTTGTTGAAATCATTACCGTTCATCGTTCTGAGAATCCGCATCGGTTTGATGTCGCCCGTTGCATTCTTGAATGGCACCGAAATCTTTTCCTCGGCCACTTTTTGAACTGCAGTCAAAATCTTCTGCTTCAGTGCCGGAAGTTCGCGAGTTGTGGTGAAATCAGGCTCGCGGTTCAGATTTTCAGAGCGTTGTTGCTCCTTTTCACACCGCCAGCGACGATGTATATTATACAACCAGAGTCCAATGAAAACGAAGGGGACATGGAGGGCCGTGGGAAAATAGTAGCCGGCAATCTCATCGTCAGATGACTCTCTTATATTCTTGAAGACTAGTGACAAGGCGTTTTTGCACTCGCCAAACCAGAGAACCGGCAGCACACAGAACACCGCAACGTAGAGAAGGTTGACGGTTAAGCGAAGTTGCGATCGTAAAATATCATGCGCTCGCATGGTAGCAGTGGAATATTTTTGCTTCTGTTTCCGGTGTTGAAAAATTAGTGAAAATATAATAAACTTCTGTTGGCAGGAAAATACAGTAACAGCAAACAATTGTGATAGTGAGGATTCTATTTTTGTTTTTGGTTGTGAAAAATTTTAAATTTCTAAACGTTTGTAAAAACTTCGGTTGGCAGCAAATTCAAGTAAAAAGTGAAATGTAATTGTTTAAAAAGCAGGTTTGCAGGTTTTTGAATGGGAGCCGATGTAAGCTGCGTTTTTAATAAACTGGAGATTCAGTACAGTAAGTATACAAATTTTGGTTCATTTCAAAAAAGGGCGACATCCTTAAATTTATTTTTATATGTTTAGATGTAAGATTATAATTAATTGTAGATTGACTACAGATGGAAACTCAAATCAGACTTGGATTGCAACAGGGAGTGCATGAGAATTACTTACAAATTATACAACAAATATTGGAATAGGTAGAGTATAGATCATTCGATCGATTCGGAAACCGGACGAAAGCGCCTAAACTATTACAGTGAAAGCTCTCGTGGGCGGACACCGATCGTCACAGCAGGTTTGTCCGTTCGCGAGAGGTGTCCGCCTACGGGATAGCTGAACTGGAACTGAAGAACGCGAAGGAACTGAAGAAACTGTCCGCTTATTAGACGTGTCCGCCTGCGGGAGGAGTCCGCAAGTAGAGCTTTCACTGTATTTGCAACCGATATTGTTGTTGGAGTCTTCGTGAAAAGCAACAAAAATAAAAAATTCTGCTGCTCTCGTATAATTATCGAGTTATAGCCCTTCGAAATTCACTATAACCTCCAAAATATTAAAGATATCGGGATAGGATTGGTACCGTTATATAGGAATTTGAAATACCTATTATTTCGAATTTAATTCGTATCCTATGCGAATATCTTAAATAGTTTAGGAGATGTATTATAATAACTTCTATATACATTGAATGTATATCCAACGTCACACAGAACTTAAAAACATACTAAGGCTCACAAGTTAACACAAAAATTAAATATTAAATACAAAAATAGACGTACATTAATGGCCAGATTTTCTATTAACGAACGAGGTGAATCTTCGTGATAATGCCTTGTGAATTTCGCATTCCAAAATACCAAACTTTGTTCGTCACGATGTCGATGATTTTATTGTTGTTGTTTTTCCATACGTGTATGTTCTGTTGTATATTCTCAACAATGTGTTTGTATATTTTTAACCCTTTCTAAATGCAATGTTATTTATTTGCCTCTTTCGCAAAAATGGGTTGCTGCCATTGCAAAAAATGTATCAATTCCTTGCAAGTTGAGACGGTTGGACGCATTTTTAACGCGACGATGACCATCGGTTTCCCGCACACTCTGAAGATTTTGGGCCAGAGATAGTTATCTCTGTTTTGGGCCGCTTTGCCAACTTGTACATCGTGCTGTCCAGCAGGCGGAGATGCCGAAGGATATCCTAATAGTGAATGTGCGGGATGTGACGCTGGGGCGGCACACATCTATTGAGTCTCTTGGTGAGTAGCATGCAGCTAGGCTTCGAGTCGGTTCCAACGGCATCAACGAAAGCGACAGCATGGAGAGCAGCAACCGTTCTGCTCCTGGACGCACTTCATTGAGTTGCTATTGCCACTGGAGTTTGAGAGGCTCGTTGATATGGTTTTGAGGACTCATTTGTTCAGCTTCTGGGACTCTTATTTGCAACAAGCGGATTAGAATGGTTCATGTTCTCCGTCCGTGCACTATTAAACCCCACGCGGTTATGTTTATTGAACTCTTTAATTCAACCCGGGAAGATTTCATTGCTTCTTTATATCGCACAGGACGCCCGGAGAGTGAACTCATCGAATTCGGGACTGTTTACGTGGGTTCTACGACAGCTGAAGGAGTTTGGCTCTGGCAGCATCCGTAGACGCCGTAATAGCATCAACTTCGGTATAACGGTATACAAACATAAAGCTGAAGATGCAAACAAATGTATTTTAATGTTCATTCTTTGAATTTTCCACAGGAAGATGATGTTGCAGTCGTCGATTGATTTCAGTAAACTACTTCGATCATGATTAAGAAGCCAGTCAAGCAAACGTCTCGAGAGTTCACAATGGTTCATGGTTACTTTGTCGCAGGAAATTTCGGTGAGTGTCCTTGTGGGAAATTTCGAGAAAAAGATGAGCTTCAGTTTTACTGCGCTTCGATGCATTTTTAGGTTATCTCTTTGCCAATATTGGACTATGATTAGCTTCTTCCCCAATTCACTCCATCTGTGTATTTTTATTCTGGTTGTTTTTATTTACTTGACAACCTCCTGGTTGTTTTATTGCATTTGCTTATTGCTTGCAATGCGAAAACTTCCAACGTTTCATCTTCTTTCTTGGCCTCTGCTTTTTGAGTATTGTTTGCAATACTTTCGAAACATAAACTATAGTAAAATTGATGATGTCGAATACAAAAAGTAAACAAGTCCATGTTTTACGAATAATCTAAAAATAATACGCACAACTCTCTTGAGAGTCGAAACAGTCTACCCAAAAATCCGAAGCAGTTAAAATCTTTATTTCCGTCATCCAGCTAGAAAATCTTTTCCAAGAGTAAACCAAGTTCAAAGTCTTTAAATGAACGCTATATTTAAAACTTCTTTATTTCGAAAAATTAACACTTTATCCAAATACAAAAGAGAAGAATTTTCTTGAAAAAATTTGCACAATTAAAAAAATCAATTAAAATAAAATTACAAACCGAATTCATGAAAAATGTTCCAAAATCGGCTGAAAATATTTAGGATTTCAAGAACATTTCAAATCTTACTATGATTTTGATTATAATTATAACAACCCATTCAAAGAAACGAAAGTAAAGAATATTAAACCAAACGAAATCAAGTTAAATTTTTGGTGATTTATCGTATGGTTTACGTGCAGCTTTCGAAGTATCGCTAAAAGGATCCCGCTACGATCACCCACACTCAGTTTCGCACGGACACGTGCTCGTAACTACTCATTGTACATTCTGTGAGATGGCAGGATATTTTTACAACCCACAAAAGACCGAATGAACATCGACACACAACAACACACAAACAAAGAAGCATATCGTTGTTCACCCCAAAAGTAAGAAATAAAAATATCGATAAAATCACATCCTCACATTCGCTGTCTTTATTTTCATGTTGGTCTGTTTGTCTGCTTGAATTGTAATTCCTTTCACAGTATTCTTTCTTCTCCTACTCTACTCTCCTACTTTCCTTGCATCTCTTTATTTTACTTGTCTTTATATTATACACTTTATATTACCAACTTTTTTATTACCAACTTATATTTATTTGATTGTCTCTTTGTTTCTCTTCTCTCTATTAGCTGCAGATGAATCACATCTTCAACAATATTGGCGTCGGTGTCCATCTCTTGATTGTGTCCCGATTTTTAACGTATATATAGTGCATTATTCCGTAGACGACATGTCACAACACACAACAAATAATCCATTGATTGGCCCAGTTACTCATCCACTCATATGAATAAATTCAAAACTATATCGATAATCAACAGATACCTGAGCAGAAGCTGGATTCGCCTGAGAGGAAATCTACAGAGCAGTGACAATTCGTAATATGACCCAAATGTAGAAATGATCATGTAAACAATTAAAGTGAAACTCAAGAGAGAAATAAAATATTATTATAAAAAAATAAGAAATTGTTTAGAGGTCTTTTTATTGAACTTTTAAATACCGATGAAGAAAAAGAAGTCAGGTTTGCTGTGAAAAAAGAAAAACTATGAACCGTGTAAGGATCACATTTGAAAATGTTTAACTTGTTTTATTGAGAAGTAATAATTTACAAGGATCTCTAAAAATTGCATACGTAAATCTTTGGATTTCAAAAATGAAGCTACTAAAACAAGTTAATAATAATAAAAAAAATTATATTATATTATTATTAACTTAATGAAAGACGAACTTGTTTGTAGTAAAATATGCAAAAATACAATATAAATACTACATAATTGGAAATCCAATACTTGTTTCGGATCTTAGTACTCAACTCTTAACTATGTTTTTCACTCTCGTACATCTCTTTTATTAACTAGTTGTTAAATAAATTGTTGAATCCAAACGATGGTTAAGCACTCATTTCTGTATTATCTAAGATGTTTCTGTAATTAAAAATAAATAAAAAACTAAATAAAGTGTTAATAAATGCAAAGCAGACTCGTTTAAATATGATGAGGTAACGAATGCACTCAGAGCGCCGCCGAGACTATAAAAGAAGGCTCACCATGGCTGGGCGGTTGTTATTCATCGATGGTGGTAGTGGGTCTACGCTGAGGACTGTCGTGCCTCCGCTACAGGATTATCTGTCAAATTGTTCGTTCATTGTAGAAGAGTTCGTCTCATTGATGTGTTGTAATTCAAGGAATCCTTTAAATACAACACGAACGTGGGCGCCAATCACGAGTGCTAATCGAATTTAAATCTTGTAGTTTTTAGTGTATGTGTTGTATATCCTCGCATAATTCCTAGGAAACCGAAAGTTGTCATGCATATTTTAGTGTTTTGTTTGCATTCATGCATATCAATCCTTTACAATAATAACAAAGTCCAGTTTAAATTTGAATCAAATGCTGTAGAGCTAATATTTTTATTTTTGCTAGTAAATATGTTATATTATGTATATAGATATATATGTATGTATGAGTATGTATTTAGAGTATATATGTATGTATATGTATATCACTTATTGGATTTTAAGCGCCTGGATGGGGCTACCGATATTTTACGCGTTTTGCGGATCTTTGGCCTGTCTGATTCCACGTTGGATGATGCTGCTCTCTCTCGAGTTTCTTTCTCAATATTCTCCAATTGGTTGTTGAAATCATCACCGTTCATCGTTCTGAGAATCCGCATCGGTTTGATGTCGCTCGTTGCATTCTTGAATGGCACCGAAATCTTTTCCTCGGCCACTTTTTGAACTGCAGTCAAAATCTTTTGCTTCAGTGCCGGAAGTTCGCGAGTTGTGGTGAAATCAGGCTCGCGGTTCAGATTTTCAGAGCGTTGTTGCTCCTTTTCACACCGCCAGCGACGATGTATATTATACAACCAGAGTCCAATGCAAACGAAGGGGACATGGAGGGCCGTTGGAAAATAGTAGCCGGCAATCTCATCGTCAGATGACTCTCTTATATTCTTGAAGACTAGTGACAAGGCGTTTTTGCACTCGCCAAACCAGAGAACCGGCAGCGCACAGAACACCGCAACGTAGAGAAGGTTGACGGTTAAGCGAAGTTGCGATCGTAAAATATCATGCGCTCGCATGGTAGCAGTGGAATATTTTTGCTTCTGTTTCCGGTGTTGAAAAATTAGTGAAAATATAATAAACTTCTGTTGGCAGGAAAATACAGTAACAGCAAACAATTGTGATAGTGAGGATTCTATTTTTGTTTTTGGTTGTGAAAAATTTTAAATTTCTAAACGTTTGTAAAAACTTCGGTTGGCAGCAAATTCAAGTAAAAAGTGAAATGTAATTGTTTAAAAGGCAGGTTTGCAGGTTTTGAATGGGAGCCGATGTAAGCTGCGTTTTTAATAAACTGGAGATTCAGTACAGTAAGTATACAAATTTTGGTTCATTTCAAAAAAGGGCGACATCCTTAAATTTATTTTTATATGTTTAGATGTAAGATTATAATTAATTGTAGATTGACTACAGATGGAAACTCAAATCAGACGTGGATTGCAACAGGGAGTGCATGAGAATTACTTACAAATTATACAAGAAATATTGGAATAGGTAGAGTATAGGTCATTCGCACAGATCCAAGGTGTTCTTTTTTATCTCCTACCCTCCGACGATGCTAAAAAATATTATCGATCGCGTTTGGTTTACGAGTTATAAGGTTTCAAATATGAAAAATGGGCATAACTAGCAAAGGGCTATAGCTCGGAAACCGGACGAAAGCGCCTAAACTTTTACAGTGAAAGCTCTCGTGGGCGGACACCGATCGTCACAGCAGGTTTGTCCGTTCGCGAGAGGTGTCCGCCTACGGGATAGTTGAACTGGAACTGAAGAACGCCAAGGAACTGAAGAAACTGTCCGCTTATTAGACGTGTCCGCCTGCGGGAGGAGTCCGCAAGTAGAGCTTTCACTGTATTTGCAACCGATATTGTTGTTGGAGTCTTCGTGAAAAGCAACAAAAATAAAAAATTCTGCTGCTCTCGTATAATTATCGAGTTATAGCCCTTCGAAATTCACTATAACCTCCAAAATATTAAAGATATCGGGATAGGATTGGTACCGTTATATAGGAATTTGAAATACCTATTATTTCGAATTTAATTCGTATCCTATGCGAATATCTTAAATAGTTTAGGAGATGTATTATAATAACTTCTATATACATTGAATGTATATCCAACGTCACACAGAACTTAAAAACATACTAAGGCTCACAAGTTAACACAAAAATTAAATATTAAATACAAAAATAGACGTACATTAATGGCCAGATTTTCCATTAACGAACGAGGTGAATTTTCGTGATAATGCCTTGTGAATTTCGCATTGCAAAATACCAAACTTTGTTCGTTACAATGTCGATGATTTTATTGTTGTTGTTTTTCCATACGTGTGTGTTCTGTTGTATGCTCTCAACGTTGTGTTTGCATATTTTTAACCCTTTCTAAATGCAGTGTTATTTATTTGCCTCTTTCGCAAAAATGGGTTGCTGCCATTGCAAAAAATGTATCACGGTTTGCGGCTGGGCAGCGATTCCTTTCAAGTTGAGACGGTTGGACGCATTTTTAACGCGACGATGACCATCGGTTTCCCGCACACTCTGAAGATTTTGGGCCAGAGATAGTTATCTCTGTTTTGGGCCGCTTTGCCAACTTGTACATCGTGCTGTCCAGCAGGCGGAGATGCCGAAGGATATCCTAATAGTGAATGTGCGGGATGTGACGCTGGGGCGGCACACATCTATTGAGTCGCTTGGTGAGTAGCATGGAGCTAGGCTTCGAGTCGGTTCCAACAGCTGCAACGACAGCGACAGCATGGAGAGCAGCAACCGTTCTGCTCCTGGACGCACTTCATTGAGTTGCTATTGCCACTGGAGTTTGAGAGGCTCTTTGATTTGTTTTTGAGGACTCATTTGTTCAGCTTCTGGGACTCTTATTTGCACCCAGCGGATTAGAATGGTTCATGTTCTCCGTCCGTGCACTATTAAACCCCACGCGGTTATGTTTATTGAACTCTTTAATTCAACCCGGGAAGATTTCATTGCTTCTTTATATCGCACAGGACGCCCGGAGAGTGAACTCATCGAATTCGGTACTGTTTACGTGGGTTCTACGACAGCTGAAGGAGTTTGGCTCTGGCAGCATCCGTAGACGCCGTAATAGCATCAACTTCGGTATAACGGTATACAAACATAAAGCTGAAGATGCAAACAAATGTATTTTAATGTTCATTCTTTGAATTTTCCACAGGAAGATGATGTTGCAGTCGTCGATTGATTTCAGTAAACTACTTCGATCATGATTAAGAAGCCAGTCAAGCAAACGTCTCGAGAGTTCACAATGGTTCATGGTTACTTTGTCGCAGGAAATTTCGGTGAGTGTCCTTGTGGGAAATTTCGAGAAAAAGATGAGCTTCAGTTTTACTGCGCTTCGATGCATTTTTAGGTTATCTCTTTGCCAATATTGGACTATGATTAGCTGCTTCCCCAATTCACTCCATCTGTGTATTTTTATTCTGGTTGCTTTCGTTTACTTGACAACCTCCTGGTTGTTTTATTGCATTTGCTTATTGCTTGCAATGCGAAAACTTCCAACGTTTCATCTTCTTTCTTGGCCTCTGCTTTTTGAGTATTGTTTGCAATACTTCCGAAACATAAACTATAGTAGAATTGATGATGTCGAATACAAAAAGAAAACAAGTCCATGTTTTACGAATAATCTAAAAATAATACGCACAACTCTCTTGAGAGTCGAAACAGTCTACCCAAAAATCCGAAGCAGTTAAAATCTTTATTTCCGTCATCCAGCTAGAAAATCTTTTCCAAGAGTAAACCAAGTTCAAAGTCTTTAAATGAACGCTATATTTAAAACTTCTTTATTTCGAAAAATTAACACTTTATCCAAATACAAAAGAGAAGAATTTTCTTGAAAAAATTTGCACAATTAAAAAAATCAATTAAAATAAAATTACAAACCGAATTCATGAAAAATGTTCCAAAATCGGCTGAAAATATTTAGGATTTCAAGAACATTTCAAATTTTACTATGATTTTGATTATAATTATAAAAACCCATTCAAAGAAACGAAAGTAAAGAATATTAAACCAAACGAAATCAAGTTAAATTTTTGGTGATTTATCGTATGGTTTACGTGCAGCTTTCGAATTATCGCTAAACGGATCCCGCTACGATCACCCACACTCAGTTTCGCACGGACACGTGCTCGTAACTACTCATTGTACACTCTGTGAGATGGCAGGATATTTTTACAACCCACAAAAGACCGAATGAACATCGACACACAACAACACACAAACAAAGAAGCATATCGTTGTTCACCCCAAAAGTAAGAAATAAAAATATCGATAAAATCACATCCTCACATTCGCTGTCTTTATTTTCATGTTGGTCTGTTTGTCTGCTTGAATTGTAATTCCTTTCACAGTATTCTTTCTTCTCCTACTCTACTCTCCTACTTTCCTTGCATCTCTTTATTTTACTTGTCTTTATATTATACACTTTATATTACCAACTTTTTTATTACCAACTTATATTTATTTGATTGTCTCTTTGTTTCTCTTCTCTCTATTAGCTGCAGATGAATAACATCTTCAACAATATTGGCGTCGGTGTCCATCTCTTGATTGTGTCCCGATTTTTGACGTATATATAGTGCATTATTCCGTAGCCGACATGTCACAACACAACAAATAATCCATTGATTGGCCCAGTTACTCATCCACTCATATGAATAAATTCAAAACTATATCGATAATCAACAGATACCTGAGCAGAAGCTGGATTCGCCTGAGAGGAAATCTACAGAGCAGTGACAATTCGTAATATGACCCAAATGTAGAAATGATTATGTAAACAATTAAAGTGAAACTCAAGAGAGAAATAAAATATTATTATAAAAAAATAAGAAATTGTTTAGAGGTCTTTTTGAACTTTTAAATACCGATGAAGAAAAAGAAGTCAGGTTTGCTGTGAAATAAGAAAAACTATGAACCGTGTAAGGATCACATTTGAAAATGTTTAACTTGTTTTATTGAGAAGTAATAATTTACAAGGATCTCTAAAAATTGAATACGTAAATTTTTGGATTTCAAAAATGAAGCTACTAAAACAAGTTAATAATAATAAAAAAAATTATATTATATTATTATTAACTTAATGAAAGACGTACTTGTTTGTAGTAAAATATGCAAAAATACAATATAAATACTACATAATTGGAAATCCAATACTTGTTTCGGATCTTAGTACTCAACTCTTAACTATGTTTTTCACTCTCGTACATCTCTTTTATTAACTAGTTGTTAAATAAATTGTTGAATCCAAACGATGGTTAAGCACTCATTTCTGTTTTATCTAAGATGTTTCTCTAATTAAAAATAAATAAAAAACTAAATAAAGTGTTAATAAATGCAAAACAAACTCGTTTAAATATGATGAGGTAACGAATGCACTCAGAGCGCCGCCGTGACTATAAAAGAAGGCTCACCACGGCTGGGCGGTTGTTATTCATCGATGGTGGTAGTGGGTCTACGCTGAGGACTGTAGTGCCTCCACTACAGGATTATCTGTCAAATTGTTCGTTCATTGTAGAAGAGTGCGTCTCATTGATGTGTTGCAATTCAAGGAATCCTTTAAATACAACACGAACGTGGGCGCCAATCACGAGTGCCAATCGAATTTAAATCTTGTAGTTTTTAGTGTATGTATTGTATATCCTCGCATAATTCCTAGGAAACTGAAAGTTGTCATGCATATTTTAGTGTTTTGTTTGCATTCATGCATATCAATCCTTTACAATAATAACAAAGTCCAGTTTAAATTTTAATCAAATGCTGTAGAGCTAATATTTTTATTTTTGCTAGTAAATATGTTATATTATGTATATAGATATATATGTATGTATGAGTATGTATTTAGAGTATATATGTATGTATATGTATATCACTTATTGGATTTTAAGCGCCTGGATGGGGCTACCGATGTTTTACGCGTTTTGGGGATCTTTGGCCTGTCTGACTCCACGTTGGATGATGCTGCTCTCTCTCGAGTTTCTTTCTCAATATTCTCCATTTGGTTGTTGAAATCATCACCGTTCATCGTTCTGAGAATCCGCATCGGTTTGATGTCGCTCGTTGCATTCTTGAATGGCACCGAAATCTTTTCCTCGGCCACTTTTTGAACTGCAGTCAAAATCTTCTGCTTCAGTGCCGGAAGTTCGCGAGTTGTGGTGAAATCAGGCTCGCGGTTCAGATTTTCAGAGCGTTGTTGCTCCTTTTCACACCGCCAGCGACGATGTATATTATACAACCAGAGTCCAATGAAAACGAAGGGGACATGGAGGGCCGTGGGAAAATAGTAGCCGGCAATCTCATCGTCAGATGACTCTCTTATATTCTTGAAGACTAGTGACAAGGCGTTTTTGCACTCGCCAAACCAGAGAACCGGCAGCGCACAGAACACCGCAACGTAGAGAAGGTTGACGGTTAAGCGAAGTTGCGATCGTAAAATATCATGCGCTCGCATGGTAGCAGTGGAATATTTTTGCTTCTGTTTCCGGTGTTGAAAAATTAGTGAAAATATAATAAACTTCTGTTGGCAGGAAAATACAGTAACAGCAAACAATTGTGATAGTGATTCTATTTTTGTTTTTGGTTGTGAAAAATTTTAAATTTCTAAACGTTTGTAAAAACTTCGGTTGGCAGCAAATTCAAGTAAAAAGTGAAATGTAATTTTTTAAAAAGCAGGTTCGCAGGTTTGCAGGTTTTTGAATGGGAGCCGATGTAAGCTGCGTTTTTAATAAACTGGAGATTCAGTACAGTAAGTATACAAATTTTGGTTCATTTCAAAAAAGGGCGACATGCTTAAATTTATTTTTATATGTTTAGATGTAAGATTATAATTAATTGTAGATTGACTACAGATAGAAACTCAAATCAGACTTGGATTGCAACAGGGATTGCATGAGAATTACTTACAAATTATACAACAAATATTGGAATAGGTAGAGTATAGGTCATTCGCACAGATCCAAGGTGTTCTTTTTTATCTCCTACCCTCCGACGATGCTAAAAAATATTATCGATCGCGTTTGGTTTACGAGTTATAAGGTTTCAAATATGAAAAATGGGCATAACTAGCAAAGGGCTACAGCTCGGAAACCGGACGAAAGCGCCTAAACTATTATTTGCAACCGATATTGTTGTTGGAGTCTTCGTGAAAAGCAACAAAAATAAAAAATTCTGCTGCTCTCGTATAATTATCGAGTTATAGCCCTTCGAAATTCACTATAATCTCTAAAATATTAAAGATATTGGGATAGGATTGGTACCGTTATATAGGAATTTAAAATACCTATTGTTTCGAATATAATTCGTATCCTATGCGAATATCTTAAATAGTTTAGGAGATGTACTAAAATAACTTCTATATACATTGAATGTTTATCCAACGTCACACAGAACTTAAAAACATACTAAGGCTCACAAGTTAACACAAAAATTAAATATTAAATAACAAAAATAGACGTACATTAATGGCCAGATTTTCTATTAACGAACGAGGTGAATCTTCGTGATAATGCCTCGTAAATTTCGCATTGCAAAATACCAAACTTTGTTCGTTACAATGTCGATGATTTTATTGTTGTTGTTTTTCCATACGTGTGTGTTCTGTTGTATGCTCTCAACGTTGTGTTTGCATATTTTTAACACTTTCTAAATGCAGTGTTATTTATTTGCCTCTTTCGCAAAAATGGGTTGCTGCCATTGCAAAAAATGTATCAATTCCTTGCAAGTTGAGACGGTTGGACGCATTTTTAACGCGACGATGACCATCGGTTTCCCGCACACTCTGAAGATTTTGGGCCAGAGATAATTATCTGTGTTTTGGGCCGCTTTGCCAACTTGTACATCGTGCTGTCCAGCACGCGGAGATGCCGAAGGCTATCCTAATAACGATTGAGCGGGATGTGACGCTGGGGCGGCACACATCTATTGAGTCTCTTGGTGAGTAGCATGCAGCTAGGCTTCGAGTCGGTTCCAACGGCATCAACGAAAGCGACAGCATGGAGAGCAGCAACCGTTCTGCTCCTGGACGCACTTCGTTGAGTTGCTATTGCCACTGCCGGTTGAGAGGCTCTTTGATATGTGTACTCGATCCGTGCACTATTAAATCCCACGCTGTTATGTTTATTGAACTCTTTAATTCAACCCGGGAAGATTTCATTGCTTCTTTATATCGCACAGGACGCCCGGAGAGTGAACTCATCGAATTCGGTACTGTTTACGTGGGTTCTACGACAGCTGAAGGAGTTTGGCTCTGGCAGCATCTGTAGACACCGTAGCAAGCAAACGTCTCGAGAGTTCAGCTTCACGGTTACACATTAAATTTTGGTCCTGTTTGGGAGTGTCCTTGTTGTACATTTTTGTAGGTGAAGATACGCTTTTGTTTCACTGCCTTCGCCACTTTGAGGTCCCTATTTGCCAATTTTGGACCATGATTAGGTTCTCGCTAACACACGCTTGTTTTTTCCTTTTTGGTTTTATTTAAAGTTTTACTTTACATGTAATGTTTTTTTTATAATGTATGGTTTTTTTTATAATCCTTACTGATAGCTGATTTTCCACTTAAAATTTCTAAAATTTTTTCAGTTTGTTGTTTATTTTATTTTGTGTCCCTTTTCGTTTCTTGTCATCGGAAGAAACAATACTTTGGCAACTAGAAATCTTATTGATCTTATTGAAATATACATATATATTGCTTTATTTTATATCGCATATACTCGTATTATATAAAATAATGGGTTTGGTTGGTTTCTTCTTGTACATCGCCTTGTCCAAACTAAGTCGGAGAGTCGGATCCAATATAAGTCAATCCAATATAAATCCGGAAGAGGAGAAAATCTGGCCAATGGAATTAAATCCTAAGAAATACTATTCTCTGGATTGTGAGCGATGTGGGGAAGTGGAGAAAAAACAAAAACAATGAATTGTCGAAGGAGTGGAGGAAGCGGAAAAGAGGACTTGAAATCGGGTGCTGTACTAAATCGTATGCTGTGCTTATATAAGAGTATGTAACATATTTGTATCTATGCGCTTCGGATCGAGTTCAACGTCCGACAGAAGTCTATTTTTTATGAGTGAAATTAATACCTTGTTTAATTGGTGGGAAAATGCTCCCCTCTTGTAATAAATTAATTGTTATAAATGTAATTCAAACGTAATTATGTGATTATGTACGAAACTCTGTGACTTGACTCTTCGACTGAACCAAAAGAAATAATATAATAATTATTAAAAATTGTTTAAAACATTTTTTAGATCGAGGAAAATACAAAGAAGAAGTTGATGCAATTTTCCATAAAAACATCCACTGTGCAGCGTCCACAGGCACTTCGGGTCCTTTTACAGCTCTGAGTGTAGCTCAACTCTGCCCTCGACAACCTGCCAGGCGATAAAATGTTACGATGTCCATGTTTTTAATTTAATTTTGGGTGGTTTCAGTCCTATATACATACACTTTACAGCGTGTTAGTCTTTATGTTGTCGGTCTGGTCCAGTGAAGGTTCCACTAACAGACAACACAAACAGGAAAAAGCAAAAAAAAGTAAGGAAAAAGCAAAGCAAATAACATCATTTTGGAGAAGAGAAATGTTGAGAAGTGTCTTGTTGCTTTTTTGTATTAAAGCCATTTTTAGAATGTTAAATTTTCCAACCGACAACTTTTTCTCATCGACTGTAGCTTTTAGCAGAAACAATGAGTAACCAGGAGAAGTTATTTAATTTGCTTCTTTATCAACTCAAATTTATTGATCTGAACTTCTTACATTTGAAGAATGTTCTACTCGAGTTTTCGACATCAGTCTTTGATGCCCTCAAAACTCTGTTGAATTGCTTGGTGACCTCAATTTCAGTGTTTCAAGGTAGAGAAAAGTTTGAAATAGAAACACTCGTAAAGGGAAATTTGAACTTTTAGATGATTTCTTCCTTTTGTTGGAAGTGACTAATTAATTGTCTGGAATTCCTTTAATAAATTATTTCCAATTATTAGAAGATGTTTTCTACTTTGAATGTCAGCTGAAAGATAGGAAAAGTTTAATGAAACTTAATGTTTCCAGGAATTAAATTTCAAAGTGAATTCACTCTTCAAGAAAAAAGGCACAGAAGGTTGTATAAAGTTTACTTGAGAGTTGGTCTTGGACGAACCTTGGAAACCCATAAAGAAGTTCTCAAATTAGCACTTCATTAAATTATATACGAAAGAGGTAGGGTTAAAAAGGAAAAAAGATAAAAGAAATTCCAGGACTAGAGACTGTAATTTAAGAGGTTGAAGGTAAAAAAGAAACTGTCTATAATTTATATGTTCAAAGGAGTAATTGTAATAAATACAGTAATAGTAAACAGTAAACTAATAATAACAATTCAATGAATAACAGCAACGCAGCTTCTCCTAAGGCAGCTCTTATTATGTGCAAATATTGCAGTACAAGAAATAATGACTTATTTGGCATACAAGCCTATTAAGCAGTCTCCTTAAAAAATTGTCTCCTTTTATATAAGCACCATAGCTAAAGCAACATTTCAACTACAAATCTGTATCAAATTCATGCCGAAAAGTTAGGCTAACGAAATCTTATTTTTGCAGCTCCCGAAAAGTTTCACTTCTTAGAATTACCTTAACATAAAACTGGCAACGACTGAGCAACAAAATGTAGAATTTTAAGAGAAGAAAAGAAGGCTACTTTCGTTTATGAAAAGCTACCATCCTAAAAGAAGGTCCTCTTGCGAAACGAGAGCTCATTCAAAAGCAATCCAATAATAAACGCTGCAACCAACAGCAGAGGCAACAGAAACAAATAAAACAGCAATTTAAAGTAGCAACGTGCAAAACTGATGAACAAAGAGGACACAATAAAAAGTAAAAAAAAAAATAACAGAAAAATAAAGGATAAAAGAACTTTCTTGAGATCGAGACATAAAATTCAGTTAAAAAAGGAAAGAAATGCGAAAAACGTTTCCTTTAAAATGCAGGGAGTTCTCTTAAAACTTTCCTGGTGGGACCAAAACAAAG
Organism: Myopa testacea; assembly: GCA_949629155.1. Taxonomy (NCBI): domain Eukaryota; kingdom Metazoa; phylum Arthropoda; class Insecta; order Diptera; family Conopidae; genus Myopa; species Myopa testacea. The sequence goes on along the minus strand of OX451348.1, from coordinate 39,352,410 downwards.
AAAAACCACTAGAAATAGAATCATTCCAGGTTGTTCATCATCGCAGTGTTTTCATGCTTCTTTCGTCCTCGTCACCCTGACCTTTGTCCTTACCTTGTGGTTTTCTGCTGGAAAAGAGTCTCGAGTACAAATTATTGATGAAAGAACACAAAAGATGCGTTTGAAAGGTTTTGATAAGAAATCATTTATTTGCAAAAAATGACCAAAAAATTAAAGGAGTGTGTAAAATCGGAGAATGAGTAGATGAGTTCGTTTATAGAAGTTCCTCATTCAGTTAATAAAGATTTGTGGCTTCTAATTATTCAATGAATATCAAAAGATATTATCAGGTATTAAGAGATTATATTAAATACATTGTTAGGTACTAGAGATACATATTTGTTTCTAAATTGTAAGAAGTGTTACCGTTATTTCTCATATATTCATATATATTTGCCATATATTCCAAATATATTTTTTTTATTTCTACCCAAAAAGGAATGAAATGAAGATTAAGTATCACGTTGTTCAACAGAGAAAAAATTCACGTTGTGCTAAAAGGATTGCATTTAATTGAAAACAATCCTTGCTGTCCACAGAAATTTAATTAAACAGATTCTGGCTCTTGTTGTCCTTTTACGAGTCCAAAAAGAACAACCACGACTCCAAGAACAACAAAAGCCACAACAACAACGAAGAAAGTAGCGCATATTTTCAAAAGTCACCGCTTTTTTCCTTGGAGAAACTCTGTTTCTATTATTACTGAATTAATTGTGACCTCTGAACTACGATGACATCCTTTCAAACCATGTCCAAGTGCAAGTCTCACCAAATGGCATTTATTAAAGATGTTAAATATCTCCGATTCACTACTTTGTTATTTATCATCATCAGCACATACATATGTACATATGTATTTGAGGAAAAAAGTTTTCGCCATCTTAAACCTTTAGACAGCATTAAGTTACGAATTAAAATCACATAAAGAAGTTTCTATTGTTGTTTAAAATTTATTAAAGTATAAAATTTATGTAGAGTTATAAATATTTAAAGTCAAAATGTTTACATATATATATTTAATGGTTTTTATATTTCCAAATTGTTATCTACCATTATCTGGAATTTACGCTAATCACTATCCTGGAAGTACGTTCTCGGGTCTTGGAATAGTTCAAAATATGGCGGATTTTCTTCGGCTGTCTGTTCCTTTGCGGGCTTCTCCTTCTCTTCCTCATAAACTTTTGCTTCTTTTTCTGTGTCGTCATCCTTGTCGCCGGGTTCATCGCAATGGTAGGGGTTTTCATTTTGAAACCACTCAGCACACAATGTGGGATTCGCCAAAAACAGCCTGTTCAGCTGTTGGTCAGTATCTCTGTTGAGCCAGACAAATAATTGATACAGATCTCCTTCGTTGAGAAGACAGAGTTTGTCCAGCCAAGCTTTCGCCACAGGATCTTTACACAAATCGATGAGGGACAAAAAGTACTTCGTCACTAGCAATTCTTTATCCATGTTTCAGTTTCGATATTTCAATAGTTTCCACGTAAATTTGAATTTTCACAATTAATTTTACTTTTTAATTTTTTATTTTAATTTTTTTTTTTCGTGAGAAAAATACGACAAATTTTTTCGACAATGTTTTTGTTTTTAGTATTAATTGTCGGAAAAGTCAAACATTTTTCGTTTTTATAATTGAAAAGAAAAGAAAAGAAACTGACTGAGGTAGAAAAAACGACAGTGGAATCTGAAGATAAAGTGTGGAAATGAGTTCATGAGGGTACGTACATATATGAGAATATAAGAAAATCGAGAGACTAAAAACAAAACTGAGTACAATGAAGTTAATTTAAGTTATCAATCGCTTTTCTCTTTCAATTTAATTGCGACTTTGACATTGAGAAGGAAGAATATATTATAACTGAAAGGTTTCTGCTATTTTTAAAATAAATAATAAATATTAATATAAATAATAATAATAAATCTTAATCTTAATCAACATTTTGTACTTTCAAGGACTAAAAGTAATGACTTTTCTATGTATACTTTGCACAGTCTCGATATACTACACATATGTATGTATTTCTATATCCTATATTATTTTACTCAACTCCTCTGCTCTTTTATATTTTATTTGAATTTTTAATTTCCATTATATTGAAACATAGTCCCTGATCTAATACTACGTTTTTCTACTCTTCTTTTCTTTCATATTCTTTATTATGTCTGCATTTATTAAGGACACAATATTTTTTAATGCCATCCTCCAGCATCTGTGCCACTCCGAACTCTTTATTTTCGTAGTGTTTTTATTTTCTATGTCGTTCCTGTGGGATTGTAATTCAAGGGACGCAGCCGAGCGGGATTCGGTGCAGAGTATTTCCAAGGATTTATGGTCCACACTCGCATATTTTCTGTTATTTACTGCTGCGCACAACATTTTTGCAAAATAGTTTCATAAAATATATTCGCAGTGAAAAGTTCTCATTCCCTGAGGTGCAGAAGGAGCACCATCTCAGAGGATGGATTCGTTTTAGTGTTCATATAATTTTAGTCATTTTCCTTTCACTTCATAAGGTTCAATAATAATTCAAGTGTTTTAAAATAGAAAGACAAAAATGCTTAAAGTAATGACTTCTGTAATTTGGTGCTTTTTACATTTTCTGTACTTTTCTCACTCAGTCATCTTCATTCAACCACGACAGTTTTTGATCCACGAGTCTATTTTCACTCTATGCAAATCGAGTCAATTCGTTTTCATGTCCAGCATTTTTCTTGGCGCTTGAATACTGCTTGAAACACAGTTTGCCAGGAAACAACTTCATCAAGCAATGAAAAATGGGAAGCGGAAGCAATCAGCGCCAACGAAACGAATGACTTTCATGGAGTCGGTGGCAGAACGCGACACACAGAAAATTGAATGCCACACCCATCAGCCAGCGCAGTGGGGGAGGCGAGCGTGTCCCGGTAACTGGCAGCAAATAAATACGAGTCTCTGTGAATGGACTCCATCTTCCTGTGGTTGGACATTTTAATTTTTCATTCGCTCTCCTGAACTCTTCGATATTCGTGTGTGTTTTCAGCTGTAGTGATTCCTGTAGCTCGCAAATTGATGGCATCGAATAACCGATGTCATTTCTATGGTTCTTATGGGTGCTACGGTTGCAGTGGAAAACTGCAGAGCATTGTATTTAAATAGGTTTTTTTCATTACCAAGCTAAGTTTGTGTAGTTAATCTTGTAGTGCAGCTACAATTTATGATTTTTCACGAAATAGAAAGGATTTTAAAATGTTATTTTTGCAAACCATTCTTTGTGCAATGAAGATTAACTCGTAAATCAGTTTATTAGTTAAGTTAAGAGTTAAGTACGGTTTGGTTGAAATAAAAACCATTTCTGTCAGTTTTTAAATTCATACTTTTCACTTCAAGCCAGACAGATTGCTGTATTAAGCAGATCTTCCAATGTACTCAAAATCTATTTAAATCTGTCGATCTAAAGAATGGAAAATAGATTAAATGTAAAGGAGAAAGAAATGGATCTTGTTCAACGTTTTTTTACTCTTGGCAACAATTTTTATTGCAAATTGCTACAGCAAAGTAGAAAATGTTTTCAATTGTTTACTAAAAGGATTCCTTACAAAAAATATCCAACACAGCAACTTTTAAATGAGAAAATACTACAAACATTCTTAGAAATAAATACAAAATTATACTCTATCGAAACTTATTATTAAAATTAAAAGTTCTTATAACAACTGGAAATAAAACTTGTCTTTTTACCTCTTTTAACTCTTTTTCAGAGGGTATCATCTTGTCGGAAATAATCCAGTTTTCCAGCATATGATTCAGGAGGGATTAAATCTAAACTTAGCTCAGAACCTCAGCGAAACTATATTATAAGCTACAAACTCAATTATTTCACTGGTTATGCGGGAACTTCGCTTGATTCTTTATGGAGCCAACTTAAGAGTGATTCTGAGGTATATTTGAAACTTGTATGCTGTAGAAAAGAGAGTCATTACCTTTAATTCGAGCTATTATTTTAAATATTTGTTAAAAAGCTTTTTCTATGTAAAATTTTTTGAGAAGCTTTTACTGATCAAGCGAAAGAATGTGGCCCTAAAGGACCACAGTACAGTTCCCTGATATTAATTGAGAAGAATTAAAAATATCTTCAAGCATGTTCAGGCTTCATTTTGAGTGATGGGAACGTATTCGATTTTTAACAAGGTTTTCAGTTTAGCATAAAAACATCTTTTTTATGATGTATTGTGGAACGATTTTCCGTCATCCCATGTAAAATTTGGTTTGGAGACATCTTTTTTATGTTGCAAATCCATTGCATTCGATTTCCCTTTATTCAAAATATTTGAACCTACTTTCGTAAATATGATTTACATTTCAGTTATGGAAATATTTTCGGCATTTTATCTCAATGTTTGAAATATCTCTCAGTTTCATGCCAAGTTGCCAAGATGGTTGTCTTCTATCATTGGGAAATCATCTTGTGAGTTGATGTCTTGTTGTTAATTTATTCAATACACTGACCAACCTCAGTGCATTCCTCCCCAAATCTTAATTGGAATTGAATCCTTGTTACTCCGGAAACATGACACCTGCCACAAAATGATTAGTTAATTCATGCAGTCTGTAGGTTTGTACCTCAGAATTACTTGCTTCGTCGTGTAGGGAAGCTCAGTGGATATGATTTATCGAAGGCTGCCGAAGTACGATTAATTAAATAAGACCAACCGACGTCACCGACGTGTGAAACTTGACGCCTTGGAGTGGTTCTGATGTATTCAATAAAAGCCATTATAAATAAAATGCTAGTATTAATTTATCTCTGGAATGAAGGATGTTTTACGTGAAGTTGATCCATTATGTTCAAATAAATTGTAGCATTTAATTTTCTTTATTTATGTAATATTCTTTCATTCGATCTAAATAAATGACTATCATCATATTTATTAAAACAACATTCAATCAATCATCTTTTTTGTTGAAAAACTGCAGCACTTTCACTGTTTTTTCCTGGCCAGTTTGAAGTGATGCAACATCGATTCGGTAAATCGAAAAATTGTTGCCAATTAAAATTGTGAGAGTTTGATTTTCGATAAAACAACAAAATTATGAAGCATTTTCAACAGCAACACACACGTTTCGGCACATGCTGCTTCTTCTCCTACATACATCCATTAGTTTCAGTGGAGGAAAAATGTTCAAAGTAATTGGAAATTTATTGGAGATGAAAATGGACAGGGTAAAAATAACAGAACAAAAGCAGATACGCATTTCATCGATTTTAGTAAAGTGGAGATTTTTCGAGAGTAATAAATATTAGATAGTTCATTTGAAATTTATTTTTGTTCAGACAAAGTGATTTTGCCCTGAAACTTGTGATACGGATATGTGCTTTGTATAATATACAGTAATAGGTCACGTTTTTATTGAAATTACTACGCTTTATGTAATATTGAACCGAACTGATATTTTCAGTAACTTTCGGATTTATTAAAATTAAGTCAAATGTGTAGAGAATGAGGAATGAAGCTGAGTTTAAGGTTGGTTGTTTCAAAATAGTAAAGAGTGTGTCTACAGTGTGTCTTACGTTCAGGAAGTAAGAATGAAAAAGAAGATGGAGAAGAGTGAAGGATGAAAGAGAGACAACAACAACAGACAACAAAATTCCGATATATGATTATAATGACCATAATGACCGGATAATGATTTTCCATCCATCCATCAACATCAAACTCAGAAACTCCTCTATGGGAAACCATGACTAAGCAATGGGCAACGTTTTTCTATTATTGTCTATCGTCCTTGTGTAATTTTCTCACAATAAACTTTATTGAATAAAGTGAAAGTTGAAGTCAATAAATTTCAGAATGTTGAAGAAATTGAAGACCGCTTTAAAACGTGTTGCAAAAGTACTGATAAGGTTCCCAGAATAGACAAAAGAATGAGATAATCCTTCGATTGAAACAACATTTGAAACGAATCAATTTTGATATCAGTGAATTCATTCTTGTTGCTAAGATTTTAATATACTTTATTATATTTTTCTCTGGTTTTACTCCGAATTCTAGCAAATCCGAGATTAGAAGAATGTATTTGAAAGTATATTTATATTATATACATATACATATGTATGTATGTATGTATATTTTTATCTTGTGTTTTCTGATAAATTAATCAACTTTGCTGCTGGTGGCAAAGTTGCCAACTACACGCAACTCTTGCGTATCCAGCTAATTAAATTCGAAAATCTCTCCGAAGTTGAAACTCTGAGCTACTAATGAGAAAAGAAAATTAAATGGAGAAAACTTGATGACGCCGTTCGACGAAGTGGTTGGCGATGCTCAAATTCAATACACCACATAATTACATGAAGCCGAAGAGGGTGCTAAATTGAGTTACGTCAAAAGTGCCAGAAACACTGACGAGAAACTGAAGGGGTGAGCTTTTGTTTAATGTACAGTAAACCAAGTGACAGTTTTTCGAAATATTTGTCACTTCAAGACATCTACTCTTGCATAACACATAGAATGACCTCTTAGAATGAAAGCTTTCTCCGGAATACACGTAGAACTCGTTAATGACGCTTAATAATTCAGAGGTGATGAGAAAGAAAAATTAAGTATAATTTGAAGTTGCCATCAGTTGTTTTTCAAAATTGATTATTCCATTCAGTAGGCATAATTTTGTTTTTATATCCTAAGAAAAACTTCTAAGAAATGCTGTGAAAAGTTGCCAACTTTAAATTGCATTAAAAGATATCCAGGAAAATTGCAACGTTTGCAATTTTAACTTACAGCGAATACAGCGATTGCAAAAGTAGATGAAAAAACTAATCAATGAGCAAATGAGAAAAGTTATGAATGAAGTTATGATGAATAAATGAATGAATGATTTCAGTGATTGTGAAGGGTTGGATGCTGTACCTGGCTTAAGAACCTTCTGGAAATATTGAGCACCAAATGAATGCATCTCCTCAACGCACTCCAATGAGTGGTTACATTCACCATCAGTTAATTAAGCGTAGACAAAACGGAGGTAAGAGCTACTAACAAACACACTCACATATACACAAACACACGTCCACCCACACTGATTCACCCATCATCCATTATATACTCGTACATCGACCAGGTCTCGATTTCTGCTTCAACATCATCTCTGAAATGAAAAACTTAATTGCTCTGTTCGCAGTTGCAATTGTAACTTCAACTGAAACCAAAGCCAACTCCGTCGATGGGATCAGACTTAAAGGACGAGTAGCAGCAGGCGAAGTTATAAACACTGAGTGGTGGCTTATAGTCTCGTTGTTGGTGTTGTGTTGCATTAATGACTTTTATACTGGTTATAATCAATTAACTATTCTCTTTGCATTGTTCTAACATCGATATGGTTATCGAATGATGTACCTGCAAAGAGAAGGAGAGGCGGTGGCGCAAAACACACTCTAACATCAAGTTGCACACTTTATGGATTTCTGTGGATTTTTTTCCTTTCCGTTGAGTAGATATTTCAAGTGTTTGAGAGTGTTCGTGCCTCTTGTATTGATGTGTGTCTCTCGCGAATGTACTTAAGAGGTTCAGAGTCAAGTATGAGCACGCTTACGAAAGCAGAACCACTTCAGTTCTCTTCTGAAGCTTCACGTATTCTTGAAGCCGCTCTTCACAATGAAGCTGCATTTTGCTCTTGAAACTGATTCCGATTTTTCCTTCTTATATAAAAAAAAAGACGAATTACGTTCTTCTTTCTTAGGTAACACAACACAAGTTCAGTTACACAGACTTTAAATGGCTCATTTAGAAGTGTGTAGATGTTTTTATTGTTTAAACTTCAATTGATTAATTTTTCTGAACGAAATGATGCCCCGAAATGATATAAAGGACATTACTTTTATACTACTCTAAACTCTGTATTCAGAAGCGCTCTTATAATACAACAATTTCACTCTAACGACTTAAAGAGTGGTATAATAAAGTCCGAACTGTGAAAAGTGTTCCGATTTAAAACTAGGAACAAGCGGACTGAAGCAAGGATTACAAAACGGCAACAACAACCACGCCAACAAAAGCAAATGCAACGGAGCAGCAATAAACGGATGAATGTTGTTGTTGCCCGAGCTAAAAATTGCAGTCTGTTCGGATGACATGTAATTATCTCCTCTTGAGTTGGATTAAATTACTTCCTTTGAAATAAAGCATCCCATCATCATTGTTGTCATCATCATCGTCTGCTGAATGCCATCATTAGGATCAGGAGATTGCATCCGAATTCGTTACGCTTGACAAAATAACCTAAAAAGTCACATTTGCAGGATGTTGGATATGATTTTGAAGTCTGTTGAACATTTTTAATGCGTAAATTACTATAAAAATGTGCATTTAAAAGAAATGCTTCTGAATTCTTTTAGTTATTATTTCCTTTAAGAGTTGAGAAGTGACTTTTGACTAAAGTTTATTGCACCAAGAATGACTCAAGATTCTTCAAACCTTATCGAGAACTGTAAATGGAAGCAAATAAAGAATTTCATTTAATGGAAGATGGAAAGATACAAACTTATCGTTCATCTTATAAATTTAATCAACTGGAAGTACTTTTTACTTTCCTCGTCTCTTTCGCCACAAAGTTATAATATATCGATCTCCGTTTTACGAAATCCGATTTAGGTACTTAAAATAAATTCAATTTTCCTTTCGAGAGTCTCTGAACGAACCATCAACTGAATTGAACGCATTTAATACACATTCAGTAACGATGACACCGATGATGATGGTGATGATGATGTTGATGATGCTGCTGCTAAATAAATTGATTCTTGGCTTTTGCTGTTATTGAGTGGTTTTTATATTTTTTCACTTTTTTCTATTCTTTTCTTTCAAAGGAAGTGCTTCCGGTCACCACTGACACCGAAACACTAACCACACACATACACAAACACATACACTAAGTCGCCTACATGTACATGTGTTTGTGTTCGTAAGAGTATCCATTTTCGTCATTTTCTCTCATGGATTATTTTCCTGTTCAGGTTTTCTTTATTGAATCATTTCCTCTTCAGCTTCAGCCTCCAGATTATCGAACGAGATACACGCAAGTGTTTGTGCAATATGTTGGTGTGGGTGTATGTTTGTGTTTGTGTATGTGTATGTGAGCATGTGTGGTTTTTATGGAAACTTGCGAGAGTTAATAGAATTCAATGTCGATTCACAATTATTGCTCAATCAATTTTATTGCTTTACTACATGAAACCACGATTAGTTTTAGTTTTCTATTCCCTTTTATCAGTTTCCTGATCAGTTTTATTGCATTTCTAATGAACTGGGGACCAGCTTACAGCTTGCGGGTTCCTAAGCCACGACATCCCTGCAGGGAAGAGGGTCCAGTTGTGTTGGTAATTGGTACTTATTTTGTTTCATAAATAATTAATGATGGTGTTAAAGTGTCGCTTATAAATTAAAACAAACTGTTAATGTCAGGATATACCGAGTGTGTCGCCTGTGTACTTGTATTAAGTACAAAAAAATGAAGTATTACTCCATGAATTAAAGAGTATTTCTGAGTATTGTATTGAGTAATTCTACATTATTTGTTAGTTGAGTTGTATTTTGCCAGCAACAGAATTTTTCAATACTTCAGAAAATCTTCTGAAACCTTTTGTAATTCATCTCGGCATCAACTACAAACATTTCGGTGTCCTTCAGGTTTTTAGGATTTCACAAGAATTTTTATGAAACTGTGCCAAAATGTGATCAAAATTAATATATTTCCTTTGTGGTAAAATTTTTTCACGCAAAACTGTTCTTTTTTTTATGTATTTCCCATCTGTGAACAAAAATTTCGTACTTTGGTAGCTATTCTGAAAATTTTCTTGCACTAAAGATAAAAATAAACGCAATTAAACGTTGAAACACTGACAACAACAAATTTAATTTATTTTCATTTAGTAAGTTTTTTCAATTTTGTTCTTCTTACCCACAGAATTGGAACAGAGCCAAGAAAAGAGCAGAAACGCACTCACCAAGGAATAAACTTCACTCATGGAATGAACAAAATGCACACACACAAAATGGAAAACACACACACATACCCACGTATCCATACTTGCACATAAATTATGAAGGTTTTATGTTTGTATGGAAGCGAGCAAAGTCTAGAAAGTTTTATTTTCAGCGGCAAAGAATTACAGAGAGAAAAGAAGAGAACAGAGAACTTTTTGACCTTCATCTAGCAAATGTGTGTGTGTGTGTGTGTGTGTGTATTTGTGTGGCTGTGTGGGAAAATGTAGTGAAATATGAAATTTAATCTCTCTGTTTAAATCAAAGGTCTTAAACTTAAATTAATTACAGCAGAAGCGTAGAAGAATGATGAAATAAACTATTGATCCAAACTCATATTTCTATGTGGTGGTTCTCACAATGGATTTCTTTAAAGTCGTTTGAGAATCGACTGAGAATGTAGTCTCATCTGACGTGCTTTTATCAAAAACATCCATTCAACATGGCACAATCTTGATCAACTAGACGAAGTGTCTTTCTAACTGCATCAGGAAGTACGCGAAATATATTCCCCAACTTCATATACTTCAATGACACACAAACACACTCGCAATCGTGACTCTACTAACTCTAGTAGCAGGAATCAAGAAAGTCGATGGAAATGGAAGTCAGCGACCCTTTGAGCAGCTTGCAGGTGCAACTCAGCAACTTGCTTCCATTTCGTCCTTCCTTTCGTTCACTTGAGTGCAGACGGTGGGAAGAAATTCACAAAATATATGCAATAAAATTCCAAATTTATGTGAACATTTCTCTCAGTGGATTCACCTGCTGGCGAATAACTGCACCAAACCAGTGGCTTTGAGTAACATGAACATAAATTTTGCTCTAATCTACTTAAACAGAAAGCTTCTACTTAAATGAAAGAAGTATAAAAATCATGTAAGAATTTCAAATAAATTACACAGAATATTGCAAAACTTAGTCTTAATAACGTCAAAGAATTAATGTCAGTTATTTGAGACATGAAATTTCAAAATCCAAAAGAAGTAAGAAAATAAGCAAGTTTTTTAAATATTTTTATAAACTTTACAATGTATAAAACATTACTTAAGAAGATTTATTAATAAATTATTGGACACAAGTTTAAATCTTTAAACAATTATTATTTTGTATTAAGAATTCCAGAAAAGACATCAAAAGAAAATAAGCAATGAATCAGAAAATTCAAGATAATTCTTCGAAAAGTATTCCATCCTAGAAAAAATCATCACATCATGAAAATGATTCTGGTTATTGCTGAGAATAGCGAAAAATGCATTCAGCTTGTAGCGTAGAAAATACAAAGCTTCACTGCGGTTAATTAAAACTTTTGCAATTACAAAAGCTTCTCCAAAAATCGGCAAAACAAATAGAAATTTTGAATCTAAAAATATTACATTCAAGGAGGGAGAAAATGCAACAAAGGAATCCAACAATAAAAACAAAATTCTTTCGGAAGTTTTTCCATAAATTTATCATTTCCAAGCAGAGCGAAATTAATTAAATGCAAGCGTGGGAATTGTTTCTCAGAAATCATAGAAATACTGCGTTTTAATTAATGAGTTTGACGCTAGAAGTGATGAACATAATAGTAGCAAGAATAATAGTACAATAACAACAATTATAATGCACTTTTAGACGGTCCGGCTCAAATAATAAACTAGACGTGGATACCCAGTAGCGTAATTGTTAATGTGCACTCATTGATAAACTATAAGATAATTTGTATTAAAATAATTTTATTATTAAACAAAATCAAATGTAGAATCATCAATGAAAGATTCCAAGTGGATTTCTTGTTGGTTGGTCCACAAATTTAAGTACGAAGAATTAGAGTTTATGAAAATACGAAAATACGAAATTATTTGGAACTTCCCCAAAATGTTCTGAGGAAAATAGTGTATAGCGTGAATAAAATATCTAGGATGTCTTCCACAATACAACGAAGATGTATTGCGTTTTCTTTTAACTTTGCTGCGTCTGTCCGTCATTTGCATGAAGTCATTCATCAAGCGTTCGTGCTGCATGCAAAAGTGTCAACGTCGTACGTTGGCAGCACAATATTCTTTAGTTGTCACTTACTTTAGCTTAAAATATGTATTCTTTGTTTCTTCTCTGTTTACAGGTGCTTTTGTCATCGATTTATCATCCTATTCTTCGGTGTTATTCATTTGTGTGACATGAGCTGATTAAAGAATATAAGGACAAAAATAGAAAAAATCATCTACGACGAGCTCCGAAATCAAATAAAGTAGCACAGCAAAACAAAGTCTTGAATCTTGAATTAAGAGTCCAAAAGAATCTTCTTGACATGTTGTATTTGTCCAATAAACAATCGATAATATGAAAGTTTCATAAAATTTACCAAGTGTAATGAGTTAATACAATACACAATACTTAATTCAGTTAATGAGTAAATATTTAATAATTTATTGTTTCAGTTTACATGGAATCGAACTGAAAACATTTAGTGTTATATTTGAGATGATTATATTGATGTATACATGATATAAAAGACATGTGTCACAAGAAGCTGACCACCTTCAGCTGTCCACAACGTTTAATGGTCCTTCTTTAGATGGTATCTAGCCTGAAAATATTTTAGATTTCGGTTATTAAGACTGCTTCCGAATTACAATAACACTCAATTTTAGAATTAAAGTTATGATTATATAGCTTCTTATAAAATTCGACTGGAATCGAAAATTCTTCTTTTTGACGGTAGATAAATTCTCCTTTATTTTGCCTCTTTAAATTTTATAGCTGAATTTTGGTTCTTAACTTCAACTGAGTGAGAATTTGCTCGAAATTGATTCGCAATGCAATCACTAAGTTTTAATTATTCATGGATATCTTATGTACATATATTCATTGGTTTCCATTTGCTTTCTAACAATTAAGCGTTTTCGCTTTTTATACTTTGAACAATATTTTTCGGGGTCTTCGGAAACAAAAAATGCCCATCCAACAAGAAAATTTCAGGTCCCACACTACTTTACGTTTAGCTTAACTTTTTGTCCTCATTTCTGCCTGGTTTTTGTGATAATTGTCCGGAAGTCGGAATAAGTTTCCAAACGAAAATTAATTTAGCTCTTTCATGGTTCAATTTTGAAAATATCTATGAGCGCGAAAAGAAGTATAATAAATAAAGAAGGAAGTTTTAATAAGTGTTGATCTTTTGTGAGTTTTTTGTTATTGTGATATTATTACTAAATCAGTTCCTATGGACTTCTTTAAGGCTCAAATGAAAGAGGACCCACCAGGATTGGTTCCGAGTCGTATGTTATGTTGAATCGGCGACACAACGGAAAATCGGTTATTCTAAAATTTATTACACTTAAACAACTTAATTCGCTACAACTGAAATATTGAAAAGAATAGTTTTAATTTTTACAAATTTAAACCTCTTCCAGTTTTCAGCTTTCATCATTAAGCTTGTGTGCGTTTTTGGATATTTCTTCTTCGTCTTGGCTTTTTTGGTCCACAACGTTTTATGTTTGCATTTTACTTCGTTCCTTTCGTCCATCGACTTTCTCCGAATCCTGCTCTACTGTCAGATGTCAAGCGGTGAATCGGCGTTCGTTGCAATGTCAACTTTGCTGCAGTTCGCACGCATTCCGGCGGTCACCAACGTGGCGCGAACTTTTCACAGAGAGGCCAACCGCAAGAAGTTCAGTAAAACTTGAAGTTGCGAGATTTACTTCTGCCACTGCAAGTAAGTTTAGTGATTCCTGCATAATTTATGTTCTTATTATCAAAGTTCTGACAGATGAAAGACACAGCATACAAAAATAACATTTTCCTGATTTACAGTTTTTGCTTTATAATTCACATTAGCTCAATAATTCAACGCTAAACAACAACATGAAGTTCTTATTACTTCAAAATCCACGAAGGTGAGATTTAAAACTAAATCGAGTATCTTCTGTTCTTAATTTAAATGAAATTCATAGCAATCATACATCACATCGCGATGTCTTCGTAAAATTATGCAGGTTTTCTTATTAAAGTTTGGAATACATTTCACTCTAATGTGAATTATTTTTATTTGATGTTATTATTTTGCATCATCAACATAACTATTGTAGTTGAATTTATGATTCACATTTTACATTTCATTTAATTTTCATTGCTTTAATTATGATTCTCTCTAGATAACATGAATCAATTGAAATACTTTTTCGCTATACAACCTTGAGCTACATATGTATAATCTGTATGATGTCGCTTTTTAATACGGAAATCTTAAATGTCCTTCATTCATTCCGTTTGTGTCCCTGTACTCACTTCCTACTTTCTTCCTAATACTTCCTATTTCTTTCTTTAGCCTCCACACATCCTGCCAAGTAAGTTTTTAAATAAATTGCATTGAGTTCAAGAACTACAGTCGTATGCAAAAAGAATGACAAAATAATAGCAATAAGCAAACAAACATTGTATCGTAAATCTTTTATCTGCTCGTAGTGAGCATGAATACGATTCTCTCTGCTGATCTCTGAACCGTGCACCGTGAACGGGAGAAATGAAGCTATACCGAAATTGGAAATTGGATTTTCGAATATATACAGCAATAATTTCTCGGAATTAAGCAATACTTTCAAAGTTGAATCTTGATTTCAATTCAATTTCGCTTGAAATCGAAAACAAAAACTAGAAAAGCGACAATGTTATGAATCACCAACTGAATGATTAAGGAAAAGTAGCCGGAGACAGAACGAGGGAGGAAAATGAAAGAGCAGTATATAGATAATTTTATCTACAGAAAAGGGAAATTCTTTTACAAGGAAGACAGGACTGAGTATTTAATGCAGATGGAATCGGTTCTGTTGCTTTGCGAGGAAAACTGATGCTCTAAACGTAGAGCGATGAAAAGGTAGGAAAGCGGTTATAGTTAGTATTTATAAATGTAAAACACTTGTAAATTATTATTACATTTAAAGCATCACTGCTATTATTTCAAATATTATTATTATTAAAAATTAAATAAAGAAAGGATATAAAGTAAAGTTCAAGTGACAAGTGAAGCTCTGTCGGGCGCTGTCCGTACCTGTACTGAAGGAATACCGTTTATCAAATGGAAGCCCTATTCTTAGGTTGCTTATTAATAACTAAAAAGGTCGACCTCGCTATGAAAACAAAATGAAATTTTTGTTGATTTGTTTTAATTTGCATTGATATTAAAATTACTACGGAATCCATTGGAAGCCAGCAGTTAAACTACGATAACTGAATGCAAATTAGGGTCTGGCCCGAATTTAATTAAAAATAAAATCATTGCAGATTTGCAGGTTTAATTTATCTTCGGTATTTTTTAATTTTGTCCCTCACTCATTTTGTTTCAATAATTCAACAATTGATTTCATTCATGCGTTTACTTAATGAGTACAGAAGTGAAAATAATTTAACCGACGGTTGACGATTATGCGAAAACATCTGCTGCCAGCCTCAACATAAATCATTTTCAATGAACAAATTCATCAAATTTGTGAGTTTAATGAGTTTAATGATTGGTAAGTGAAATTACAGCATTAATGCAATGTACGTGATTTTATGTTGCTGTCATTCAAATTAATAAATGTGCATTTAGTTTTATATAATTAAGATTAATTTATTTGTGCTGATTGAAAATTATTCTCAATTATTACGAAGAAACCTCCCAGAAGATCGCTTGTTGTAAGAGTTTTACATATTATTACACTTTATATGTCCTTTGATACTCCTAGGAAGTTAAAACCATCGAAATTTTACAAGAAGTTTTCTTCCAGGCACCAGATATCTCATCGACATCGCGCACATACTTCAGGTTGACCCTGATAAATTGCTGGAGAGCGTTCACAGCCGCATTTCTACTCCACCGTAAAGTCAAGCATGACAATGCGACGTGTCAGACGTGACGTCATTTATGGTACGTGACTTCGTTTGAATGCAGCAGAATGAACTGAAAGTGCGTTCATGAGAACAATCTTCGTGTGTATCGTATAGAATACAGGCTACATAAAAGCACAAGTTGGTCCTTGTTGCATATATAAATTATCATTACGTATGTAGTGTAGTCTGTACGCAAGTTTACTATGCTTAAGAATTGCGCTATCATAATCTATTAAATATTTTATAATTGTTTAAATACAAACGTTTAATGAAATTTTGGTAAAGAAGAAGAAGAAAGCCCCGTTATATGCTACCTATGAGAATAGACTGCGAACTTCCTGCTCATGAATGTGCTAATTTATGTGCATCCTATCCTCCCACAAAGTAATCGAATATTTGTCAGGTACTCATGTTCCTTAAACAGTTTGCTCTCCTGCAATTTGGTTGACACAAAACTAAAACCACCGCCAAATTGCAGCCGTACGTAAACTTCTGCACCATCCAACATGTCCCGAAGTCGTAAACCTCAGTATGTGTGAACGACGAAAAGAGAGCATATTTGGAAGTATGTAGACATTCCACAGTCACGTAGCAACAAACTTAATATTCGTCCTTACAGTCCTGTTGGTGGGGGGAGAGGAGGCAGTCAATGGTTGATGATGCTTAAGGTTTCGTAGAACTCATTCTATATCTCTCACACTCTCTGTCTCTCTCTCTCTCGCTGAGCAAAACGGTTTCAGCGTAGTTTCGAAAACAAACCAGATCCTTGCCTAAAATGTGGAAGAAATACGAGTTTAAATTTTGTATATATTATTTTACGATTTTGTATTATAGAAATAGTATATATTTATTTATTTGTTATTATAAATGTAAAGTAAACTTGTTTGTCGTTAATCGAAAGCAGAGAGAGACCATAAGGACTCGTATAAGAATAAAATCGCTTATAATAGCTCTCATTTATCTCTATCGTAATTTCCGATTATTTATCTTTCGATCCTTTCGAATGGATTTTTTCAGTTTACGTAACATCGACTCCATTATTTCTGTAAAATCTTACTAACAGTCTGGATAAATTTTAAGTGGATGTATAGACAATGAGACACTGAGAAGAGGATGGAAGGAGTGTAGGGTTTGTGTAAATGCATTACATTTCCTGCATGAGTTCGTCGAACACTGACCGAGTGCAGATAACTGAACTGTCTTGGGACATCCTTTTATTGTTTGAAACTTAATTAAATAGTGTCTTAAATAGTGGCCGGAAGATGTCGCTTGTAGTTTCTTGTACAGATCTTGCAATTTATAATTACAATTGAATAGAAAGAAGAACATTAGAACATTAAATTAGAAAGAAGAACATACTTGTGATGCATCTCGGAATTGATACCCTGCAGGACGAGTTTATTGAGATTAATAGTGCTTCTGTATTAAACGAATGATTTATCCAACAACAATTTCTCTATCATCGCTAGGATCTTCTCTCGTTCTTCATTGATTATCCTCAACACATTTTCATTTTCTTAAAACTTTCCAAATATGAAGATTGTATAATATATAATATAATATAATATATTGTACATGAAGAGTATAATTAAAAGTCATTATAATATTTGTATATTTTGAGTTCACATTCATTTCAAGCGCGTATCTCTAAACCAACAACACTGAATTTTAGCTTCTTCTCCTCCTCATCCTCACCCGCGTCGTCGCATTTCTTCTTCTCGGGGCAGTTGACGAATCCCCGGGCCATTCTGCTCTTGCTCATAAAAGTAATCTTCGTTGAGCTCATTGTTGAGGAGGTGAAAATCACACCATTGACCCAGATTTTCATTGCGCAGCTGATAGAAGTGCTCCATCCAAGCAGTGGACAATTCGGCTTCGTCATGGGGGTATGAAAACATACCCCCAGGAACCTCGACTAAATCAGTGAGGCTGAAGATGCACTCAGTCAGTATAGAAATGAAATCCATATTCCTTCAAGATTACTAGAAATTTTCGTCCGGAGTAAAATATTTGGTCGACAATATATTTTTTATTTATGTATATATGCTGTCAGAAAAGTCCGAACATGAATGATAGTTTTTATGATAGAAAAGTAGGGAAACGGACTGAGGTATAAAAAAACGATAGTGGATGTTGAAGATGAAGTGTTCAAATGAGTTCATGAGGGTATAACATATAAGCATGTAGGTAATGTGATCATAGGGAAGGGTATATGTGAGACTGGGTACGGGACTAGATCGGTAAACCTTCAGTATACACAAACTGTGGGTCAGAGGGTGGTTGAAGTTTGGTCGAAATGGGACCGTAATTACAATGATCTGGATTCCTTTCAAAGGTTTACGAAACTGAAGAGGTATTGCTCTATGATCATCGATGATTTTCATTATTGAGCTCATGATCACATGTTTAGATCAATAATTATTGGTTTTTAATATTTTCAAGTATTCGTAAAAGAGTATTTCATCAATTAAAATTGATAAAAGTGATCAAAAATATTAAGATAATGATGAAAAAAATAGTTAATAAGAGAAATCAGAGTTTGAACCTCAGAGTTTGAGTATATGTATATTGTAAATATACATAAATATTTATTGAGGCAAAAATATTGCCTCGTCTCGTCTCTGTTTATCGAAGATTAAAAACAGTTTGGATTCTCGTCCAAAGCTCTATAAATTGAGTACCAAGCAGCACGTACTCAGAGTTTTTTCTGACTCTTCCTCTTCCACTTCTTCTACGTCTCTTTTTCCCCACATCGTTTTATCCTGCTTCTGAGATGTAGAATCTTCCCAAATAATATCATGATTTCTTACTGCAGATGTAATAACTTCAAAATTTATGGAGTTCCACAGAAAATAAAATTCAATTTTCACAGAGAATGTCTACAAAATGATGATGCATGTTTTAGGCAGAGTAGAACACACACACACACACACTCATATGTGTATATGTGTGTGTGTGTGTGGCTGTGTAAGTGTGTATTTAAAGAAAATTCGGATGCTGTCTGATGCAGAAGTTCGCAGTTTGTGTGCGGTACAGTAAACACCACGAGATGTGGTCACATGGATGCAAGTACAGTTGTAAGTATCACAAAATATCGTCTCAAATCGCGGTCAAGGATTCTGCAACCAATTAATTCTGCTTATGGTTCAAATCGCCATATAAATCCATGATTTGTGATTATTAATGCTGCATGTGGAACATCGAAGTTGTGCTCTTCGATACTATATACGAATTATTTTATACTTATACTGATACTTATTTAATATTGCACTTCCTCTCTTCCTCTCTCCCTCTCTCACTCTATCTCTCCGTTGATGATTTTGAGTTCAAGTTTTTAGAATTTTGAAGTGTTTGCTAAGTAGAATTCCACTTGAGTCAGCATTTAGAATGAATTCTTGTTTGTTTTCGTCCTTGATTGGAATTTTAGTGAAACTGACGAACTGACCACGAAGTTGTTAAACGTTCAAACTATTATTATTATTATAATCATTTGTTATACACAATTTCTAATTTGGAACTCAATGAAAACTAATTGGGGCGGATTCCATACTAAAAAGCGGCCAACAATTTCCTGGTACTGTTGATGTTATTGTTCCAAATTAAGTACTCAAATGAAAAGAAATTAAATGCGTAAAGCACAAACGAAACTTCATTCCTTTCCGCAAAAGGGAAAACATTGTGATAAAGTAAGAGAACAGTTAATTTAAATGCAACAGAAAACTTTGATAACAACCACAAGAATAACTTGTAGTTTAACACTTTCCAACACCAACAACAACAACAGCAACAGAACTCGTTTTTACGACTTTTTGCCGCTGATGCAATTTTTATTGCAACTTCAGCCAAAAGCAGCAGCAACACGGCGAAGTGCAAAAAAAAAAGCATTGAAATCATTCATTGCAGATGTCTTCTGCAGTTTGTTTGGCAACTTTTTTGTTTGCTTCTTAATTTTTATCGCTGAATAACAAATTATTTAAAAAGTTTTCTTTCGGTAGAAATGCGTTCTTCATTTTGCGCGGGGAGGGGAGAGCGGGCGAGGGGGGACAACGGGAAGGAGGCTCTAAAGTTTTGGCGGCTTCTAAAAATACTAAAATTAATGACTTTTCTTAATTATTTTGTATGTGTAACTCACTATCTTTTCTCTATTTTCCTCCATGTAAAAAATGTTTTAAACAATTTTTAGTAGCTGTTTTATTAATTTTTGAGACTTTTCCAAAATTTCCGAATAATATTTACATTTATCATTACATAATTTGTATTCAACATATGTATGTACATATAACAACATATAAGCACTTGAATTGCATGTACAACAATTAATTTATTAAAATAGGTTAGCATTTTCCCATCAATTAAAAAAGGGATTCATTAATCAAGGCATTAATTTCACTCGTAACACTAGATTTCTGTCGGATGTGGGTGGAACTCGAAGCGCAGCCCATAGATACAAATATGTTACATACTTTTATACAAGCACAGCATACGATTTATTACAGCACACGATTTCATGTCCTCTTTTCCGCTTCCTCCACTTCTTTGTTCAATCATTGTTGTTGTTTCTCCTCCACATCCCTCACACTCCTGAGTATTTTGTTAGCATTTAATTGTGATTTTCTAGTGTCTCGGATGTCTATTCCGATGGACTCTCCGACTGCGTTTAAACATAACGATGTATAGCAAATAAAAAAACCAATGCATTATAAAAACTATATGCAATATATATAAAAATAATATTAGACCCATAGTATAAAATCAGTTTTTCTAGTTGCCAAAATCTGAACAAACAAGAAAAGTTTTCTTTCTTCCGATGACAATAAATGAAAAGCAAAATAATTATAAAATAATGTTCTTTCGTTTCAAACAGTTTTATTAGAAAATTCTTCTCATTTAAGATACATAAATTATTATTATTTGGCAGATTTAAATTATGTTGAATATAAGATAAACTCTTTATATTTTCCTTTATTGTCCTCAATCAAGATTAATTCACAGAGCAGCATAGTTGGCAAGGTTGCCAGAAAAGCCTCTGCAACTAACAAAGGAGTGACCGAATTTGGCTCAACACACATTAAAATACCATAAAATAGAAAAGAACTTACTAAATTCAATACAGAATAAATTTGTTGGTTTTCTTCAGATTTTCGGCATCACAAGTCGTCATATGAATCTCATGAACAACATGAATTACATAAAACTATCTAAACTACACTTAAGAAGCTATGAATTTAAGAATCCATTAAAAACACAAACCATACAAATAAATCTAAATATTAAAACTGACTTTTCAATCAACATCAGCTTCACACCCGTCATTGAATTAGGTTCATTATTCACTCAGTTACTGCTTTGAACATATAAATTATAGACAGTTTCTTTTTTACCTTCAACCTCTTAAATTACAGTCTCTAGTCCTGGAATTTCTTTTACCTTTTTTCCTTTTTAACCCTACCTCTTTCGTATATAATTTAATGAAGTGCTAATTTGAGAACTTCTTTATGGGCTTCCAAGGTTCCTCCAAGACCAACTCTCAACTTAAACTTATCTAACTTCCGTTGTGCAACTTTATTCTTGAGAGTTGAATTCACTTTGAAATTGAATTCCTGGATACATTAAGTTTCATTAAACTTTTCCTATCTTTCAGCTCACATTCAAAGTAGAAAACATCTTCTAATAATTGGAAATAATTTATTAAAGGAATTCCAGACAATTAATTAGTCACTTCCAACAAAAGGAAGAAATCATCTAAAAGTTCCCTTTACGAGTGTTTCTATTTCAAACTTTTCTCTACCTTGAAACACTGAAATTGAGGTCACCAAGCAATTCAACAGAGTTTTGAGGGCATCAAAGACTGATGTCGAAAACTCGAGTAGAACATTCTTCAAATGTAAGAAGTTCAGATCAATAAATTTGAGTTGATAAACAAGCAAATTAAATAACTTCTCCTGGTTACTCATTGTTTCTGCTAAAAGCTACAGTCGATTAGAAAAAGTTGTCGGTTGGAAAATTTAACATTCTAAAAATGGCTTTAATACAAAAAAGCAACAAGACACTTCTCAACATTTCTCTTCTCCAAAATGATGTGATTTGCTTTGCTTTTTCCTTACTTTTTTTTGCTTTTTCCTGTTTGTGTTGTCTGTTAGTGGAACCTTCACTAAACCAGACCGACAACATAAAAACTAACACGCTGTAAAGTGTATGTATATAGGACTGAAACCACCCAAAATTAAATTAAAAACATGGACATCGTAACATTTTATCGCCTGGCAGGTTGTCGAGGGCAGAGTTGAGCTACACTCAGAGCTGTAAAAGGACCCGAAGTGCCTGTGGACGCTGCACAGTGGATGTTTTTATGGAAAATTGCATCAACTTCTTCTTTGTATTTTCCTCGATCTAAAAAATGTTTTAAACAATTTTTAATAATTATTATATTATTTCTTTTGGTTCAGTCGAAGAGTAAAATCACAGAGTCTCGTACATAATCACATAATTACATTTGAATTACATTTATAACAATTAATTTATTACAAGAGGGGAGCATTTTCCCACCAATTAAACAAGGTATTAATTTCACTCATAAAAAATAGACTTCTGTCGGACGTTGAACTCGATCCGAAGCCCATAGATACAAATATGTTACATACTCTTATATAAGCACAGCATACGATTTTGTACAGCACCCGATTTCAAGTCCTCTTTTCCGCTTCCTCCACTCCTTCGACCATTCATTGTTTTTGTTTTTTCTCCACTTCCCCACATCGCTCACAATCCAGAGAATAGTATTTCTTAGGATTTAATTCCATTGGCCAGATTTTCTCCTCTTCCGGATTTATATTGGATTGACTTATATTGGATCCGACTCTCCGACTTAGTTTGGACAAGGCGATGTACAAGAAGAAACCAACCAAACCCATTATTTTATATAATACGAGTATATGCGATATAAAATAAAGCAATATATATGTATATTTCAATAAGATCAATAAGATTTCTAGTTGCCAAAGTATTGTTTCTTCCGATGACAAGAAACGAAAAGGGACACAAAATAAAATAAACAACAAATTGAAAAAATTTTAGAAATTTTAAGTGGAAAATCAGTAAGGATTATGAAAAAAACATACATTATAAAAAAAAACATTACATGTAAAGTAAAACTTTAAATAAAACCAAAAAGGAAAAAACAAGCGTGTGTTAGCGAGAACTTAATCATGGTCCAAAATTGGCAAATAGGGACCTCAAAGTGCATCGAAGGCAGTGAAACAAAAGCGTATCTTCACCTACAAAAATGTACAACAAGGACACTCACCAAAATCAAATGCGTAACCGTGAAACTGAAATCTCGAGACGTTTGCTTGCTACGGTGTCTACAGATGCTGCCAGAACCAAACTCCTTCAGCTGTCGTAGAACCCACGGAAAACACGCCGCCTGGTGTCCTCGATGCGGAATCCGGATTTATTAACAGTACCGAATTCGATAAATTAAAGAGTTCAATAAACATAACAGCGTGGGGTTTAATAGTGCACGGATCGAGTACCTGAACCATTCTAATCCGCTTGTTGCAAATAAGAGCCCAAGAAGCTGAACAAATGAGTCCTCAAAAACATATCAAAGAGCCTCTCAACCGGCAGTGGCAATAGCAACTCAATGAAGTGCGTCCAGGAGCAGAACGGTTGCTGCTCTCCATGCTGTCGCTGTCGTTGTAGCTGTTGGAACCGACTCGAAGCCTAGCTGCATGCTACTCACCAAGAGACTCAATAGATGTGTGCCGCCCCAGCGTCACATCCCGCACATTCACTATTAGGATAGCCTTCGGCATCTCCGCGTGCTGGACAGCGCGATGTACAAGTTGGCAAAGCGGCCCAAAACACAGATAATTATCTCTGGCCCAAAATCTTCAGAGTGTGCGGGAAACCGATGGTCATCGTCGCGTTAAAAATGCGTCCAACCGTCTCAACTTGCAAGGAATTGATACATTTTTTGCAATGGCAGCAACCCATTTTTGCGAAAGAGGCAAATAAATAACAATGCATTTAGAAAGTGTTAAAAATATGCAAACACAACGTTGAGAGCATACAACAGAACAAACTCGTATGGAAAAACAACAACAATCAAATCATCGACATCGTGACGAACAAAGTTTGGTATTTTGCAATGCGAAATTCACAAGGCATTATCACGAAGATTCACCTTGTTCGTTAATAGAAAATCTGGCCATTAATATACGTCTATTTTTGTATTTAATATTTAATTTTTGTGCTAACTTGTGAGCCTTAGTATGTATTTAAGTTCTGTGTGATATTGGATATACATTCAATGTACATAGAAGTTATTATAATACATCTCCTAAACTATTTAAGATATTCGCATAGGATACTAATTAAATTCGAAACAATAGGTATTTTAAATTCCTATATAACGGTACCAATCCTATCCCGATATCTTTAATATTTTGGAGATTATAGTGAATTTCGAAGGGCTATAACTCGATAATTATACGAGAGCAGCAGAATTTTTTATTTTTGTTGCTTTTCACGAAGACTCCAACAACAATATCGGTTGCAAATAATAGTTTAGGCGCTTTCGTCCGGTTTCCGAGCTGTAGCCCTTTGCTAGTTATGCCCATTTTTCATATTTGAAACCTTATAACTCGTAAGCCAAACGCGATCGATAATATTTTTTAGCATCGTCGGAGGGTAGGAGATAAAAAAGAACACCTTGGATCCGTGCAAATGACCTATACTCTACCTATTCCAATATTTGTTGTATAATTTGTAAGTAATTCATGCACTCCCTGTTGCAATCCAAGTCTGATTTGAGTTTCCATCTGTAGTCAATCTACAATTAATTATAATCTTACATCTAAACATATAAAAATAAATTTAAGCATGTCGCCCTTTTTTGAAGTAAACCAAAATTTGTATACTTACTGTACTGAATCTCCAGTTTATTAAAAACGCAGCTTACATCGGCTCCCATTCAAAAACCTGCAAACCTGCCTTTTAAACAATTACATTTCACTTTTTACTTGAATTTGCTGCCAACAGAAGTTTTTACAAACGCTTAGAAATTTAAAATTTTTCACAACCAAAAACAAAAATAGAATCACTATCACAATTGTTTGCTGTTACTGTATTTTCCTGCCAACAGAAGTTTATTATATTTTCAATAATTTTTCAACACCGGCAACAGAAGCAAAAATATTCCACTGCTACCATGCGAGCGCATGATATTTTACGATCGCAACTTCGCTTAACCGTCAACCTTCTCTACGTTGCGGTGTTCTGTGCGCTGCCGGTTCTCTGGTTTGGCGAGTGCAAAAACGCCTTGTCACTAGTCTTCAAGAATATAAGAGAGTCATCTGACGATGAGATTGCCGGCTACTATTTTCCCACGGCCCTCCATGTCCCCTTCGTTTTCATTGGACTCTGGTTGTATAATATACATCGTCGCTGGCGGTGTGAAAAGGAGCGACAGCGCTCTGAAAATCTGAACCGCGAGCCTGATTTCACCACAACTCGCGAACTTCCGGCACTGAAGCAGAAGATTTTGACTGCAGTTCAAAAAGTGGCCGAGGAAAAGATTTCGGTGCCATTCAAGAATGCAACGGGCGACATCAAACCGATGCGGATTCTCAGAACGATGAACGGTGATGATTTCAACAACCAATTGGAGAATATTGAGAAAGAAACTCGAGAGAGAGCAGCATCATCCAACGTGGAATCAGACAGGCCAAAGATCCCCAAAACGCGTAAAATATCGGTAGCCCCATCCAGGCGCTTAAAATCCAATAAGTGATATACATATACATACATATATACTCTAAATACATACTCATACATACATATATATCTATATACATAATATAACATATTTACTAGCAAAAATAAAAATATTAGCTCTACAGCATTTGATTCAAATTTAAACTGGACTTTGTTATTATTGTAAAGGATTGATATGCATGAATGCAAACAAAACACTAAAATATGCATGACAACTTTCGGTTTCCTAGGAATTATGCGAGGATATACAATACATACACTAAAAACTACAAGATTTAAATTCGATTGGCACTCGTGATTGGCGCCCACGTTCGTGTTGTATTTAAAGGATTCCTTGAATTGCAACACATCAATGAGACGCACTCTTCTACAATGAACGAACAATTTGACAGATAATCCTGTAGCGGAGACACTACAGTCCTCAGCGTAGACCCACTACCACCATCGATGAATAACAACCGCCCAGCCGTGGTGAGCCTTCTTTTATAGTCTCGGCGGCGCTCTGAGTGCATTCGTTACCTCACATCATATTTAAACGAGTTTGTTTTGCATTTATTAACACTTTATTTAGTTTTTTATTTATTTTTAATTAGAGAAACATCTTAGATAATACAGGAATGAGTGCTTAACCATCGTTTGGATTCAACAATTTATTTAACAACTAGTTAATAAAAGAGATGTACGAGAGTGAAAAACATAGTTAAGAGTTGAGTACTAAGATCCGAAACAAGTATTGAATTTCCAATTATGTAGTATTTATATTGTATTTTTGCATATTTTACTACAAACAAGTACGTCTTTCATTAAGTTAATAATAATATAATATAATTTTTTTTATTATTATTAACTTGTTTTAGTAGCTTCATTTTTGAAATCCAAAGATTTACGTATTCAATTTTTAGAGATCCTTGTAAATTATTACTTCTCAATAAAACAAGTTAAACATTTTCAAATGTGATCCTTACACGGTTCATAGTTTTTCTTATTTCACAGCAAACCTGACTTCTTTTTCTTCATCGGTATTTAAAAGTTCAATAAAAAGACCTCTAAACAATTTCTTATTTTTTTATAATAATATTTTATTTCTCTCTTGAGTTTCACTTTAATTGTTTACATAATCATTTCTACATTTGGGTCATATTACGAATTGTCACTGCTCTGTAGATTTCCTCTCAGGCGAATCCAGCTTCTGCTCAGGTATCTGTTGATTATCGATATAGTTCGATAGTTTTGAATTTATTCATATGAGTGGATGAGTAACTGGGCCAATCAATGGATTATTTGTTGTGTGTTGTGACATGTCGTCTACGGAATAATGCACTATATATACGTTAAAAATCGGGACACAATCAAGAGATGGACACCGACGCCAATATTGTTGAAGATGTTATTCATCTGCAGCTAATAGAGAGAAGAGAAACAAAGAGACAATCAAATAAATATAAGTTGGTAATAAAAAAGTTGGTAATATAAAGTGTATAATATAAAGACAAGTAAAATAAAGAGATGCAAGGAAAGTAGGAGAGTAGAGTAGGAGAAGAAAGAATACTGTGAAAGGAATTACAATTCAAGCAGACAAACAGACCAACATGAAAATAAAGACAGCGAATGTGAGGATGTGATTTTATCGATATTTTTATTTCTTACTTTTGGG
The DNA here is from genome assembly GCA_949629155.1 of Myopa testacea. Classification (NCBI taxonomy): domain Eukaryota; kingdom Metazoa; phylum Arthropoda; class Insecta; order Diptera; family Conopidae; genus Myopa; species Myopa testacea. The sequence goes on along the minus strand of OX451348.1, from coordinate 39,325,082 downwards.
GTGAACAACGATATGCTTCTTTGTTTGTTTGTTGTTGTGTGTCGATGTTCATTCGGTCTTTTGTGGGTTGTAAAAATATCCTGCCATCTCACAGAATGTACAATGAGTAGCTACCCTGCAGTAAAAATCGCAACTAGTTCCAAAAAGAAATAGTTTGCTACTAGTGCAAATGGAACCATAATAACCCTAGTTGCAATGTAATGCAGCTAAAGTGATTATTTGTAAGTATATTCGGAACTGGATATTTACTAGTTCCAAAGTAATGCGGCTGGGAGTCAGTCGATATTGAAATTTACCGTTTTGTGCAAATTGCATATAAAATAACTTCGTGCGATCGGTCGGTAGAAGAAACGAAGTTAGTTGCAAATCGTTCACAGAAGCAAAGGGACGTTCTGTGCTGCGGAAAATTTTATTTTAACAAAGTAAGTAAAAGAGAATCATATTTATTATATATTTTATTAAGCATATAGCCATGAGTAAACGCTCTATAAGAAGTAGAATAAAACTCCAAAGGGTTTTAAACATAAAGATGTTGAAAAGGCCTACTGAGAACAATTTACCGCTTGTAACGCATTACACCGACAATTCTGGGAACTGTGCGGTTCAGCCTAAAAAGCATTTAACGCTTTCTAGTACAGTCTACGTTTCAGAGGAAAAATCTCTGGGATTTTTATAGCGATTGAATGTTGGTGCAGCGAGTAGCCTTCGTACAAAATGTGAGTAAAAGCCTTCAAGAAAAATTAATATTTGACTTTTTTATTGATCAAAAGATCTACATATATTCTAATGACATACATTTCGTTTTACAATAATATACTAATAACTATCCCTTTTGATTTTCAGATGGGAAAAAACATACTTGCAAAAACTGCGCCGAAATTCAAGAAACCTGCAACATGTGGATGCCAAAATAATTCCAGTTAATCGCAGTATATATGTATGTAGGTTTTTTGAATTTTAATAGTCTCTAAATTGCTCATTACATCATACCGTTTAAGGTATCCACTGCAACCACCCTTCTACGCCAGTGCCTCACAAAAAATTTGAGAAATCTATTAAGTGAGGACATATTCTTAAACTTTAATATTGATGGGACGCACGGGAAAAAACGGTTAAAGGATTTTAAAAATTTTTATAGTGCACTACTAGGTAAAATTTTATAATAAACGTAACTCATTTATTTAATTACCATGGAATAAATTCTTACAAAGTTCTCAAATTTGCAGATTCTATTTCAACTTTGCCGGTGTTGGAGCCACCCGAAACTCAACTGAGAAAGGCGATACAGCTACAAAAAAAGAGCATTTTTAAAAACATATGTATCGAAAAGAAAAATGAATAAAAATACGTTTCAATTTGTTATATGTAACAAACAATAAATATAAGTGAAAGCAAAATTCAATTAAAAATCGCTTTGTTTTTAATTGACCCGCTCTGCATTACATTAGAACCAGTTAAAAGATAGTTCACAAAGCACTATAACTATTCTAGTGCTTTTTGAACTAGTATAGAAGAGTCATTTGTGAACTATCTTTTATCTGGTTCTAATGTAATGCAGAGCGGGTCAATTGCCACCTCCTAGGACACCGCCACGTGAAAAGCGACAGTTCGTTCCATTAAAATAAGATGCAGTGAGGGTTACTATTGGTTCGAAAAGAACTACTTATTCTACAGTTAAGAACTAGAAGATTTTACTGCAGGGTACGAGCACGTGTCCGTGCGAAACTGAGTGTGGGTGATCGTAGCGGGATCCTAATTCGAAAGCTGCACGTACAACATACGATAAATCACCAAAAATTTAACTTGATTTCGTTTGGTTTAATATTCTTTATTTTCGTTTCTTTGAATGGGGTTTTATAATTATAATCAAAATCATAGTAAGATTTGAAATGTTCTTGAAATCCTAAATATTTTCAGCCGATTTTGGAAGATTTTTCATGAATTCGGTTTGTAATTTTATTTTAATTGATTTTTTCAATTGTGCAAATTTTTTCAAGAAAATTCTTCTCTTTTGTATTTGGATAAAGTGTTAATTTTTCGAAATAGAGAAGTTTTAAATATAGCGTTCATTTAAAGACTTTGAACTTGGTTTACTCTTGGAAAAGATTTTCTAGCTGGATGACGGAAATAAACTGCTTCGGATTTTTGGGTAGACTGTTTCGACTCTCAAGAGAGTTGTGCGTATTATTTTTAGATTATTTGTAAAACATGGACTTGTTTACTTTTTGTATTCGACATCATCAATTCTACTATAGTTTATGTTTCGAAAGTATTGCAAACAATACTCAAAAAGCAGAGGCCAAGAAAGAAGATGAAACGTTGGAAGCTTTAGCATTGCAAGCAATAAGCAAATGCAATAAAACAACCAGGAGGTTGTCAAGTAAATAAAAACAACGGATGCGGTGAGTTGGGGAAGCAGCTAATCATAGTCCAATATTGGCAAAGAGATAACCTAAAAATGCATCGAGACGCAGTAAAACTGAAGCTCATCTTTTTCTCGAAATTTCCCACAAGGACACTCACCGAAATTTCCTGCGACAAAGTAACCATGAACCATTGTGAACTCTCGAGACGTTTGCTTGACTGGCTTCTTAATCATGATCGAAGTAGTTTACTGAAATCAATCGACGACTGCAACATCATCTTCCTGTGGAAAATTCAAAGAATGAACATTAAAATACATTTGTTTGCATCTTCAGCTTTATGTTTGTATACCGTTATACCGAAGTTGATGCTATTACGGCGTCTACGGATGCTGCCAGAGCCAAACTCCTTCAGCTGTCGTAGAACCCACGTAAACAGTACCGAATTCGATGAGTTCACTCTCCGGGCGTCCTGTGCGATATAAAGAAGCAATGAAATCTTCCCGGGTTGAATTAAAGAGTTCAATAAACATAACCGCGTGGGGTTTAATAGTGCACGGACGGAGAACATGAACCATTCTAATCCGCTTGTTGCAAATAAGAGCCCAAGAAGCTGAACAAATGAGTCCTCAAAAACATATCAAAGAGCCTCTCAAACTCCAGTGGCAATAGCAACTCAATGAAGTGCGTCCAGGAGCAGAACGGTTGCTGCTCTCCTTGCTGTCGCTGTCGTTGCAGCTGTTGGAACCGACTCGAAGCCTAGCTGCATGCTACTCACCAAAAGACTCAATAGATGTGTGCCGCCCCAGCGTCACATCCCGCTCAATCGTTATTAGGATAGCCTTCGGCATCTCCGCGTGCTGGACAGCACGATGTACAAGTTGGCAAAACGGCCCAAAACAGAGATAACTATCTCTGGCCCAAAATCTTCAGAGTGTGCGGGAAACCGATTGTCATCGTCGCGTTAAAAATGCGTCCAACCGTCTCAACTTGCAAGGAATTGATACATTTTTTGCAATGGCAGCAACCCATTTTTGCGAAAGAGGCAAATAAATAACAATGCATTTAGAAAGTGTTAAAAATATGCAAACACAACGTTGAGAGCATACCACAGAACATACACGTATGGAAAAACAACAACAATAAAATCATCGACATCGTGACGAACAAAGTTTGGTATTTTGCAATGCGAAATTCACAAGGCATTATCACGAATATTCACCTTGTTCGTTAATAGAAAATCTGGCCATTAATGTACGTCTATTTTTGTATTTAATATTTAATTTTTGTGTTAACTTGTGAGCCTTAGTATGTTTTTAAGTTCTGTGTGACGTTGGATATACATTCAATGTATATAGAAGTTGTTTTAGTACATCTCCTAAACTATTTAAGATATTCGCATAGGATACGAATTAAATTCGAAACAATAGGTATTTTAAATTCCTATATAACGGTACCAATCCTATCCCGATATCTTTAATATTTTGGAGATTATAGTGAATTTCGAAGGGCTATAACTCGATAATTATACGAGAGCAGCAGAATTTTTTATTTTTGTTGCTTTTCACGAAGACTCCAACAACAATATCGGTTGCAAATAATAGTTTAGGCGCTTTCGTCCGGTTTCCGAGCTGTAGCCCTTTGCTAGTTATGCCCATTTTTCATATTTGAAACCTTATAACTCGTAAACCAAACGCGATCGAAAATATTTTTTAGCATCGTCGGAGGGTAGGAGATAAAAAAGAACACCTTGGATCTATGCGAATGACCTATACTCTACCTATTCCAATATTTGTTGTATAATTTGTAAGTAATTCTCATGCACTCCCTGTTGCAATCCAAGTCTGATTTGAGTTTCCATCTGTAGTCAATCTACAATTAATTATAATCTTACATCTAAACATATAAAAATAAATTTAAGGATGTCGCCCTTTTTTGAAGTAAACCAAAATTTGTATACTTACTGTACTGAATCTCCAGTTTATTAAAAACGCAGCTTACATCGGCTCCCATTCAAAAACCTGCAAACCTGCCTTTTAAACAATTACATTTCACTTTTTACTTGAATTTGCTGCCAACAGAAGTTTTTACAAACGTTTAGAAATTTAAAATTTTTCACAACCAAAAACAAAAATAGAATCACTATCACAATTGTTTGCTGTTACTGTATTTTCCTGCCAACAGAAGTTTATTATATTTTCACTAATTTTTCAACACCGGAAAAAGAAGCAAAAATATTCCACTGCTACCATGCGAGCGCATGATATTTTACGATCGCAACTTCGCTTAACCGTCAACCTTCTCTACGTTGCGGTGTTCTGTGTGCTGCCGGTTCTCTGGTTTGGCGAGTGCAAAAACGCCTTGTCACTAGTCTTCAAGAATATAAGAGAGTCATCTGACGATGAGATTGCCGGCTACTATTTTCCCACGGCCCTCCATGTCCCCTTCGTTTTCATTGGACTCTGGTTGTATAATATACATCGTCGCTGGCGGTGTGAAAAGGAGCAACAACGCTCTGAAAATCTGAACCGCGAGCCTGATTTCACCACAACTCGCGAACTTCCGGCACTGAAGCAGAAGATTTTGACTGCAGTTCAAAAAGTGGCCGAGGAAAAGATTTCGGTGCCATTCAAGAATGCAACGGGCGACATCAAACCGATGCGGATTCTCAGAACGATGAACGGTGATGATTTCAACAACCAATTGGAGAATATTGAGAAAGAAACTCGAGAGAGAGCAGCATCATCCAACGTGGAATCAGACAGGCCAAAGATCCCCAAAACGCGTAAAATATCGGTAGCCCCATCCAGGCGCTTAAAATCCAATAAGTGATATACATATACATACATATATACTCTAAATACATACTCAATCATACATATATATCTATATACATAATATAACATATTTACTAGCAAAAATAAAAATATTAGCTCTACAGCATTTGATTCAAATTTAAACTGGACTTTGTTATTATTGTAAAGGATTGATATGCATGAATGCAAACAAAACACTAAAATATGCATGACAACTTTCGGTTTCCTAGGAATTATGCGAGGATATACAATACATACACTAAAAACTACAAGATTTAAATTCGATTGGCACTCGTGATTGGCGCCCACGTTCGTGTTGTATTTAAAGGATTCCTTGAATTGCAACACATCAATGAGACGCACTCTTCTACAATGAACGAACAATTTGACAGATAATCCTGTAGCGGAGACACTACAGTCCTCAGCGTAGACCCACTACCACCATCGATGAATAACAACCGCCCAGCCGTGGTGAGCCTTCTTTTATAGTCTCGGCGGCGCTCTGAGTGCATTCGTTTCCTCACATCATATTTAAACGAGTCTGCTTTGCATTTATTAACACTTTATTTAGTTTTTTATTTATTTTTAATTAGAGAAACATCTTAGATAATACAGAAATGAGTGCTTAACCATCGTTTGGATTCAACAATTTATTTAACAACTAGTTAATAAAAGAGATGTACGAGAGTGAAAAACATAGTTAAGAGTTGAGTACTAAGATCCGAAACAAGTATTGAATTTCCAATTATGTAGTATTTATATTGTATTTTTGCATATTTTACTACAAACAAGTACGTCTTTCATTAAGTTAATAATAATATAATATAATTTTTTTTATTATTATTAACTTGTTTTAGTAGCTTCATTTTTGAAATCCAAAGATTTACGTATTCAATTTTTAGAGATCCTTGTAAATTATTACTTCTCAATAAAACAAGTTAAACATTTTCAAATGTGATCCTTACACGGTTCATAGTTTTTCTTATTTCACAGCAAACCTGACTTCTTTTTCTTCATCGGTATTTAAAAGTTCAATAAAAAGACCTCTAAACAATTTCTTATTTTTTTATAATAATATTTTATTTCTCTCTTGAGTTTCACTTTAATTGTTTACATAATCATTTCTACATTTGGGTCATATTACGAATTGTCACTGCTCTGTAGATTTCCTCTCAGGCGAATCCAGCTTCTGCTCAGGTATCTGTTGATTATCGATATAGTTCGATAGTTTTGAATTTATTCATATGAGTGGATGAGTAACTGGGCCAATCAATGGATTATTTGTTGTGTGTTGTGACATGTCGTCTACGGAATAATGCACTATATATACGTTAAAAATCGGGACACAATCAAGAGATGGACACCGACGCCAATATTGTTGAAGATGTGATTCATCTGCAGCTAATAGAGAGAAGAGAAACAAAGAGACAATCAAATAAATATAAGTTGGTAATAAAAAAGTTGGTAATATAAAGTGTATAATATAAAGACAAGAAAAATAAAGAGATGCAAGGAAAGTAGGAGAGTAGAGTAGGAGAAGAAAGAATACTGTGAAAGGAATTGCAATTCAAGCAGACAAACAGACCAACATGAAAATAAAGACAGAGAATGTGAGGATGTGATTTTATCGATATTTTTATTTCTTACTTGTGGGGTGAACAACGATATGCTTCTTTGTTTGTGTGTTGTTGTGTGTCGATGTTCATTCGGTCTTTTGTGGGTTGTAAAAATATCCTGCCATCTCACAGAGTGTACAATGAGTAGTTACGAGCACGTGTCCGTGCGAAACTGAGTGTGGGTGATCGTAGCGGGATCCGTTTAGCGATAATTCGAAAGCTGCACGTAAACCATACGATAAATCACCAAAAATTTAACTTGATTTCGTTTGGTTTAATATTCTTTACTTTCGTTTCTTTGAATGGGGTTTTATAATTATAATCAAAATCATAGTAAGATTTGAAATGTTCTTGAAATCCTAAATATTTTCAGCCGATTTTGGAACATTTTTCATGAATTCGGTTTGTAATTTTATTTTAATTGATTTTTTCAAGAAAATTCTTCTCTTTTGTATTTGGATAAAGTGTTAATTTTTCGAAATAAAGAACTTTTAAACATAGCGTTCATTTAAAGACTTTGAACTTGGTTTACTCTTGGAAAAGATTTTCTAGCTGGATGACGGAAATAAACTGCTTCGGATTTTTGGGTAGACTGTTTCGACTCTCAAGAGAGTTGTGCGTATTATTTTTAGATTATTTGTAAAACATGGACTTGTTTACTTTTTGTATTCGACATCATCAATTCTACTATAGTTTATGTTTCGGAAGTATTGCAAACAATACTCAAAAAGCAGAGGCCAAGAAAGAAGATGAAACGTTGGAAGTTTTCGCATTGCAAGCAATAAGCAAATGCAATAAAACAACCAGGACGTTGTCAAGTAAACGAAAGCAACCAGAATAAAAATACACAGATGGAGTGAATTGGGGAAGAAGCTAATCATAGTCCAATATTGGCAAAGAGATAACCTAAAAATGCATCGAAGCGCAGTAAAACTGAAGCTCATCTTTTTCTCAAAATTTCCCACAAGGACACTCACCGAAATTTCCTGCGACAAAGTAACCATGAACCATTGTGAACTCTCGAGACGTTTGCTTGACTGGCTTCTTAATCATGATCGAAGTAGTTTACTGAAATCAATCGACGACTGCAACATCATCTTCCTGTGGAAAATTCAAAGAATGAACATTAAAATACATTTGTTTGCATCTTCAGCTTTATGTTTGTATACCGTTATACCGAAGTTGATGCTATTACGGCGTCTACGGATGCTGCCAGAGCCAAACTCCTTCAGCTGTCGTAGAACCCACGTAAACAGTACCGAATTCGATGAGTTCACTCTCCGGGCGTCCTGTGCGATATAAAGAAGCAATGAAATCTTCCCGGGTTGAATTAAAGAGTTCAATAAACATAACAGCGTGGGGTTTAATAGTGCACGGATCGAGTACCTGAACCATTCTAATCCGCTTGTTGCAAATAAGAGCCCAAGAAGCTGAACAAATGAGTCCTCAAAAACATATCAAAGAGCCTCTCAACCGGCAGTGGCAATAGCAACTCAATGAAGTGCGTCCAGGAGCAGAACGGTTGCTGCTCTCCATGCTGTCGCTGTCGTTGCAGCTGTTGGAACCGACTCGAAGCCTAGCTGCATGCTACTCACCAAGAGACTCAATAGATGTGTGCCGCCCCAGCGTCACATCCCGCTCAATCGTTATTAGGATAGCCTTCGGCATCTCCGCGTGCTGGACAGCACGATGTACAAGTTGGCAAAGCGGCCCAAAACAGAGATAACTATCTCTGGCCCAAAATCTTCAGAGTGTGCGGGAAACCGATTGTCGTCGTCGCGTTAAAAATGCGTCCAACCGTCTCAACTTGAAAGGAATCGCTGCCTTGATACATTTTTTGCAATGGCAGCAACCCTTTTTTGCGAAAGAGGCAAATAAATAACATTGCATTTAGAAAGGGTTAAAAATATACAAACACATTGTTGAGAGCATACCACAGAACATACACGTATGGAAAAACAACAACAATAAAATCATCGACATCGTGACGAACAAAGTTTGGTATTTTGCAATGCGAAATTCACAAGGCATTATCACGAAAATTCACCTCGTTCGTTAATGGAAAATCTGGCCATTAATGTAAGTCTATTTTTGTATTTAATATTTAATTTTTGTGCTAACTTGTGAGCCTTAGTATGTATTTAAGTTCTGTGTGATATTGGATATACATTCAATGTACATAGAAGTTATTATAATACATCTCCTAAACTATTTAAGATATTCGCATAGGATACTAATTAAATTCGAAACAATAGGTATTTTAAATTCCTATATAACGGTACCAATCCTATCCCGATATCTTTAATATTTTGGAGATTATAGTGAATTTCGAAGGGCTATAACTCGATAATTATACGAGAGCAGCAGAATTTTTTATTTTTGTTGCTTTTCACGAAGACTCCAACAACAATATCGGTTGCAAATAATAGTTTAGGCGCTTTCGTCCGGTTTCCGAGCTGTAGCCCTTTGCTAGTTATGCCCATTTTTCATATTTGAAACCTTATAACTCGTAAGCCAAACGCGATCGATAATATTTTTTAGCATCGTCGGAGGGTAGAAGATAAAAAAGAACACCTTGGATCCGTGCAAATGACCTATACTCTACCTATTCCAATATTTGTTGTATAATTTGTAAGTAATTCATGCACTCCCTGTTGCAATCCAAGTCTGATTTGAGTTTCCATCTGTAGTCAATCTACAATTAATTATAATCTTACATCTAAACATATAAAAATAAATTTAAGGATGTCGCCCTTTTTTGAAGTAAACCAAAATTTGTATACTTACTGTACTGAATCTCCAGTTTATTAAAAACGCAGCTTACATCGGCTCCCATTCAAAAACCTGCAAACCTGCAACCTGCTTTTTAAACAATTACATTTCACTTTTTACTTGAATTTGCTGCCAACAGAAGTTTTTACAAACGTTTAGAAATTTAAAATTTTTCACAACCAAAAACAAAAATAGAATCACTATCACAATTGTTTGCTGTTACTGTATTTTCCTGCCAACAGAAGTTTATTATATTTTCACTAATTTTTCAACACCGGAAACAGAAGCAAAAATATTCCACTGCTACCATGCGAGCGCATGATATTTTACGATCGCAACTTCGCTTAACCGTCAACCTTCTCTACGTTGCGGTGTTCTGTGCGCTGCCGGTTCTCTGGTTTGGCGAGTGCAAAAACGCCTTGTCACTAGTCTTCAAGAATATAAGAGAGTCATCTGACGATGAGATTGCCGGCTACTATTTTCCCACGGCCCTCCATGTCCCCTTCGTTTTCATTGGACTCTGGTTGTATAATATACATCGTCGCTGGCGGTGTGAAAAGGAGCGACAGCGCTCTGAAAATCTGAACCGCGAGCCTGATTTCACCACAACTCGCGAACTTCCGGCACTGAAGCAGAAGATTTTGACTGCAGTTCAAAAAGTGGCCGAGGAAAAGATTTCGGTGCCATTCAAGAATGCAACGGGCGACATCAAACCGATGCGGATTCTCAGAACGATGAACGGTGATGATTTCAACAACCAATTGGAGAATATTGAGAAAGAAACTCGAGAGAGAGCAGCATCATCCAACGTGGAATCAGACAGGCCAAAGATCCCCAAAACGCGTAAAACATCGGTAGCCCCATCCAGGCGCTTAAAATCCAATAAGTGATATACATATACATACATATATACTCTAAATACATACTCATACATACATATATATCTATATACATAATATAACATATTTACTAGCAAAAATAAAAATATTAGCTCTACAGCATTTGATTCAAATTTAAACTGGACTTTATTATTGTAAAGGATTGATATGCATGAATGCAAACAAAACACAACTTTCGGTTTCCTAGGAATTATGCGAGGATATACAATACATACACTAAAAACTACAAGATTTAAATTCGATTGGCACTCGTGATTGGCGCCCACGTTCGTGTTGTATTTAAAGGATTCCTTGAATTGCAACACATCAATGAGACGCACTCTTCTACAATGAACGAACAATTTGACAGATAATCCTGTAGCGGAGACACTACAGTCCTCAGCGTAGACCCACTACCACCATCGATGAATAACAACCGCCCAGCCGTGGTGAGCCTTCTTTTATAGTCTCGGCGGCGCTCTGAGTGCATTCGTTTCCTCACATCATATTTAAACGAGTCTGCTTTGCATTTATTAACACTTTATTTAGTTTTTTATTTATTTTTAATTAGAGAAACATCTTAGATAATACAGAAATGAGTGCTTAACCATCGTTTGGATTCAACAATTTATTTAACAACTAGTTAATAAAAGAGATGTACGAGAGTGAAAAACATAGTTAAGAGTTGAGTACTAAGATCCGAAACAAGTATTGAATTTCCAATTATGTAGTATTTATATTGTATTTTTGCATATTTTACTACAAACAAGTACGTCTTTCATTAAGTTAATAATAATATAATATAATTTTTTTTATTATTATTAACTTGTTTTAGTAGCTTCATTTTTGAAATCCAAAGATTTACGTATTCAATTTTTAGAGATCCTTGTAAATTATTACTTCTCAATAAAACAAGTTAAACATTTTCAAATGTGATCCTTACACGGTTCATAGTTTTTCTTATTTCACAGCAAACCTGACTTCTTTTTCTTCATCGGTATTTAAAAGTTCAATAAAAAGACCTCTAAACAATTTCTTATTTTTTTATAATAATATTTTATTTCTCTCTTGAGTTTCACTTTAATTGTTTACATAATCATTTCTACATTTGGGTCATATTACGAATTGTCACTGCTCTGTAGATTTCCTCTCAGGCGAATCCAGCTTCTGCTCAGGTATCTGTTGATTATCGATATAGTTCGATAGTTTTGAATTTATTCATATGAGTGGATGAGTAACTGGGCCAATCAATGGATTATTTGTTGTGTGTTGTGACATGTCGGCTACGGAATAATGCACTATATATACGTCAAAAATCGGGACACAATCAAGAGATGGACACCGACGCCAATATTGTTGAAGATGTTATTCATCTGCAGCTAATAGCGAGAAGAGAAACAAAGAGACAATCAAATAAATATAAGTTGGTAATATAAAGTGTATAATATAAAGACAAGTAAAATAAAGAGATGCAAGGAAAGTAGGAGAGTAGAGTAGGAGAAGAAAGAATACTGTGAAAGGAATTACAATTCAAGCAGACAAACAGACCAACATGAAAATAAAGACAGAGAATGTGAGGATGTGATTTTATCGATATTTTTATTTCTTACTTGTGGGGTGAACAACGATATGCTTCTTTGTTTGTGTGTTGTTGTGTGTCGATGTTCATTCGGTCTTTTGTGGGTTGTAAAAATATCCTGCCATCTCACAGAGTGTACAATGAGTAGTTACGAGCACGTGTCCGTGCGAAACTGAGTGTGGGTGATCGTAGCGGGATCCTTTTAGCGATACTTCGAAAGCTGCACGTAAACCATACGACAAATCACCAAAAATTTAACTTGATTTCGTTTGGTTTAATATTCTTTACTTTCGTTTCTTTGAATGGGTTGTTATAATTATAATCAAAATCATAGTAAGATTTGAAATGTTCTTGAAATCCTAAATATTTTCAGCCCATTTTGGAAGATTTTTCATGAATTCGGTTTGTAATTTTATTTTAATTGATTTTTATACCCTACACCTTAAGGTTGAGGGTATATTCACTTTGTCACGAAATGTGTAACGCATAGAAATAGAGACGATAGGTATAGAAAAGTATATATATTCTTGATCAGCGTGACCTCCTGAGTCGATTTAGATATGTCCTTCCGTCTGTCTGTCTGTCTGTCTGTTGAAATCACGATCACAGGAGAACCGCTGAAGATATCGTGATGAAATTTTGCATAAATATTGTTTCTTGTGGTGTGCAGGTTGGTATTGAAAATGGGCAAAATCGGTCCACGACCACGCCTATTTTTTAGTAAAAATGTGGTATCAGCCATTGTTGTTTAGTTATGACAACAAAATTTCATTGCTGGGTATAGAGTAACTTCATCCGTCGACATGCCAAATATGGGCGTGATCCGCCCACTTTTAGGTTATACAGGCAAAAGAGGGTCTTAAATGGTTATATTGTTAAATATGTAATCTTCCTGAATCAACTTTACATAACAACTTCTTTTCTAATAAAACATTATTACAGCAAAACTGGGCGCGGTCCGCCCACTTTTACACTGTTTATACAGCATAGCTCATGAAAACAAATTTATTACCACAGAAATGAAGTTTAAATTTAAACACAATAATAAAACTACTAAGCTAGTTATTTTATTTTGAAAATAGGTAACGACCACGCCTACTATTTATACAGAGGTGTAGCTGGGTCTCATAGAGCCCGGGACAGTTAATCAACTTGCAGCCCCAAAAATTCCTAGAATTCAATCAATCAATACTTGATTTCCACAACTGTCGTCCCCGACATTGTGCCGCCCAGAGTGGACCGCCACCCCCGCCCCACCCTAGCTTCGCCACTGTATTTATACCCGTCTGTGATTAAATGTGTTTATAAGATATCTTTTCTTATAACCACATATTTCTTCTAGTTTTTAAGATATGACAATAAAATTGCAATAGCGAGCGCCATTATTATATTTTACTTTGCAGAAAATGGGCGTGGCGCGCATACTTTTAGGTTACATGGACGTAAGCTTAATACGGCACAATCGTCCTACATAAATCCTTATATAAGTCTGTAATTTTATGATATGTTATTAATTAATATGAAATTTTGTATAAATATTCTTTGTTCGGATTTGTAAACGAGCAAATAAAACGAATATAAGACATATAGAATCAATTTAAGGTGTAGGGTATCTAAGATTCGGCCAGGCCGAATATAGCTTTCTTACTGGTTTTAATTGTGCAAATTTTTTCAAGAAAATTCTTCTCTTTTGTATTTGGATAAAGTGTTAATTTTTCGAAATAAAGAACTTTTAAACATAGCGTTCATTTAAAGACTTTGAACTCGGTTTACTCTTGGAAAAGATTTTCTAGCTGGATGACGCAAATAAACTGCTTCGGATTTTTGGGTAGACTGTTTCGACTCTCAAGAGAGTTGTGCGTATTATTTTTAGATTATTTGTGAAACATGGACTTGTTTACTTTTTGTATTCGACATCATCAATTTTACTATAGTTTATGTTTCGAAAGTATTGCAAACAATACTCAAAAAGCAGAGGCCAAGAAAGAAGATGAAACGTTGGAAGTTTTCGCACTGCAAGCAATAAGCAAATGCAATAAAACAACCAGGAGGTTGTCAAGTAAATAAAAACAACGGATGCGGTGAGTTGGGGAAGCAGCTAATCAAAGTCCAATATTGGCAAAGAGATAACCTAAAAATGCATCGAAACTGAAGCTCATCTTGTTCTCGAAGTTTCCCACAAGGACACTCACCGAAATTTCCGGCGACAAAGTAACCATGAACCATTGTGAACTCTCGAGACGTTTGCTTGACTGGCTTCTTAATCATGATCGAAGTAGTTTACTGAAATCAATCGACGACTGCAACATCATCTTCCTGTGGAAAATTCAAAGAATGAACATTAAAATACATTTGTTTGCATCTTCAGCTTTATGTTTGTATACCGTTATACCGAAGTTGATGCTATTACGGCGTCTACGGATGCTGCCAGAGCCAAACTCCTTCAGCTGTCGTAGAACCCACGTAAACAGTACCGAATTCGATGAGTTCACTCTCCGGGCGTCCTGTGCGATATAAAGAAGCAATGAAATCTTCCCGGGTTGAATTAAAGAGTTCAATAAACATAACAGCGTGGGGTTTAATAGTGCACGGACGGAGAACATGAACCATTCTAATCCGCTTGTTGCAAATAAGAGTCCCAGAAGCTGAACAAATGAGTCCTCAAAAACATATCAAAGAGCCTCTCAACCGGCAGTGACAATAGCAACTCAATGAAGTGCGTCCAGGAGCAGAACGGCTCTCCTTGCTGTCGCTGTCGTTGCAGCTGTTGGAACCGACTCGAAGCCTAGCTGCATGCTACTCACCAAGAGACTCAATAGATGTGTGCCGCCCCAGCGTCACATCCCGCTCAATCGTTATTAGGATAGCCTTCGGCATCTCCGCGTGCTGGACAGCACGATGTACAAGTTGGCAAAGCGGCCCAAAACAGAGATAACTATCTCTGGCCCAAAATCTTCAGAGTGTGCGGGAAACCGATGGTCATCGTCGCGTTAAAAATGCGTCCAACCGTCTCAACTTGAAAGGAATCGCTGCCTTGATACATTTTTTGCAATGGCAGCAACCCTTTTTTGCGAAAGAGGCAAATAAATAACATTGCATTTAGAAAGGGTTAAAAATATACAAACACAACGTTGAGAGCATACAACAGAACATACACGTATGGAAAAACAACAACAATAAAATCATCGACATCGTGACGAACAAAGTTTGGTATTTTGCAATGCGAAATTCACAAGGCATTATCACGAAAATTCACCTCGTTCGTTAATGGAAAATCTGGCCATTAATATACGTCTATTTTTGTATTTAATATTTAATTTTTGTGTTAACTTGTGAGCCTTAGTATGTTTTTAAGTTCTGTGTGACGTTGGATATACATTCAATGTACATAGAAGTTATTATAATACATCTCCTAAACTATTTAAGATATTCGCATAGGATACTAATTAAATTCGAAACAATAGGTATTTTAAATTCCTATATAACGGTACCAATCCTATCCCGATATCTTTAATATTTTGGAGATTATAGTGAATTTCGAAGGGCTATAACTCGATAATTATACGAGAGCAGCAGAATTTTTTATTTTTGTTGCTTTTCACGAAGACTCCAACAACAATATCGGTTGCAAATAATAGTTTAGGCGCTTTCGTCCGGTTTCCGAGCTGTAGCCCTTTGCTAGTTATGCCCATTTTTCATATTTGAAACCTTATCACTCGTAAGCCAAACGCGATCGATAATATTTTTTAGCATCGTCGGAGGGTAGGAGATAAAAAAGAACACCTTGGATCCGTGCAAATGACCTATACTCTACCTATTCCAATATTTGTTGTATAATTTGTAAGTAATTCTCATGCACTCCCTGTTGCAATCCAAGTCTGATTTGAGTTTCCATCTGTAGTCAATCTACAATTAATTATAATCTTACATCTAAACATATAAAAATAAATTTAAGCATGTCGCCCTTTTTTGAAATGAACCAAAATTTGTATACTTACTGTACTGAATCTCCAGTTTATTAAAAACGCAGCTTACATCGGCTCCCATTCAAAAACCTGCAAACCTGCGAACCTGCTTTTTAAAAAATTACATTTCACTTTTTACTTGAATTTGCTGCCAACAGAAGTTTTTACAAACGCTTAGAAATTTAAAATTTTTCACAACCAAAAACAAAAATAGAATCACTATCACAATTGTTTGCTGTTACTGTATTTTCCTGCCAACAGAAGTTTATTATATTTTCACTAATTTTTCAACACCGGAAACAGAAGCAAAAATATTCCACTGCTACCATGCGAGCGCATGATATTTTACGATCGCAACTTCGCTTAACCGTCAACCTTCTCTACGTTGCGGTGTTCTGTGCGCTGCCGGTTCTCTGGTTTGGCGAGTGCAAAAACGCCTTGTCACTAGTCTTCAAGAATATAAGAGAGTCATCTGACGATGAGATTGCCGGCTACTATTTTCCCACGGCCCTCCATGTCCCCTTCGTTTTCATTGGACTCTGGTTGTATAATATACATCGTCGCTGGCGGTGTGAAAAGGAGCAACAACGCTCTGAAAATCTGAACCGCGAGCCTGATTTCACCACAACTCGCGAACTTCCGGCACTGAAGCAGAAGATTTTGACTGCAGTTCAAAAAGTGGCCGAGGAAAAGATTTCGGTGCCATTCAAGAATGCAACGGGCGACATCAAACCGATGCGGATTCTCAGAACGATGAACGGTGATGATTTCAACAACCAATTGGAGAATATTGAGAAAGAAACTCGAGAGAGAGCAGCATCATCCAACGTGGAATCAGACAGGCCAAAGATCCCCAAAACGCGTAAAACATCGGTAGCCCCATCCAGGCGCTTAAAATCCAATAAGTGATATACATATACATATATACTCTAAATACATACTCATACATACATATATATCTATATACATAATATAACATATTTACTAGCAAAAATAAAAATATTAGCTCTACAGCATTTGATTCAAATTTAAACTGGACTTTGTTATTATTGTAAAGGATTGATATGCATGAATGCAAACAAAACACTAAAATATGCATGACAACTTTCGGTTTCCTAGGAATTATGCGAGGATATACAATACATACACTAAAAACTACAAGATTTAAATTCGATTGGCACTCGTGATTGGCGCCCACGTTCGTGTTGTATTTAAAGGATTCCTTGAATTGCAACACATCAATGAGACGCACTCTTCTACAATGAACGAACAATTTGACAGATAATCCTGTAGCGGAGACACTACAGTCCTCAGCGTAGACCCACTACCACCATCGATGAATAACAACCGCCCAGCCGTGGTGAGCCTTCTTTTATAGTCTCGGCGGCGCTCTGAGTGCATTCGTTACTTCATCATATTTAAACGAGTTTGTTTTGCATTTATTAACACTTTATTTAGTTTTTTATTTATTTTTAATTAGAGAAACATCTTAGATAATACAGAAATGAGTGCTTAACCATCGTTTGGATTCAACAATTTATTTAACAACTAGTTAATAAAAGAGATGTACGAGAGTGAAAAACATAGTTAAGAGTTGAGTACTAAGATCCGAAACAAGTATTGGATTTCCAATTATGTAGTATTTATATTGTATTTTTGCATATTTTACTACAAACAAGTGTGTCTTTCATTAAGTTAATAATAATATAATATAATTTTTTTTATTATTATTAACTTGTTTTAGTAGCTTCATTTTTGAAATTCAAAGATTTACGTATTCAATTTTTAGAGATCCTTGTAAATTATTACTTCTCAATAAAACAAGTTAAACATTTTCAAATGTGATCCTTACACGGTTCATAGTTTTTCTTATTTCACAGCAAACCTGACTTCTTTTTCTTCATCGGTATTTAAAAGTTCAATAAAAAGACCTCTAAACAATTTCTTATTTTTTTATAATAATATTTTATTTCTCTCTTGAGTTTCACTTTAATTGTTTACATAATCATTTCTACATTTGGGTCATATTACGAATTGTCACTGCTCTGTAGATTTCCTCTCAGGCGAATCCAGCTTCTGCTCAGGTATCTGTTGATTATCGATATAGTTTTGAATTTATTCATATGAGTGGATGAGTAACTGGGCCAATCAATGGATTATTTGTTGTGTGTTGTGACATGTCGGCTACGGAATAATGCACTATATATACGTCAAAAATCGGGACACAATCAAGAGATGGACACCGACGCCAATATTGTTGAAGATGTTATTCATCTGCAGCTAATAGAGAGAAGAGAAACAAAGAGACAATCAAATAAATATAAGTTGGTAATAAAAAAGTTGGTAATATAAAGTGTATAATATAAAGACAAGTAAAATAAAGAGATGCAAGGAAAGTAGGAGAGTAGAGTAGGAGAAGAAAGAATACTGTGAAAGGAATTGCAATTCAAGCAGACAAACAGACCAACATGAAAATAAAGACAGAGAATGTGAGGATGTGATTTTATCGATATTTTTATTTCTTACTTGTGGGGTGAACAACGATATGCTTCTTTGTTTGTGTGTTGTTGTGTGTCGATGTTCATTCGGTCTTTTGTGGGTTGTAAAAATATCCTGCCATCTCACAGAGTGTACAATGAGTAGTTACGAGCACGTGTCCGTGCGAAACTGAGTGTGGGTGATCGTAGCGGGATCCTTTTAGCGATACTTCGAAAGCTGCACGTAAACCATACGACAAATCACCAAAAATTTAACTTGATTTCGTTTGGTTTAATATTCTTTACTTTCGTTTCTTTGAATGGGTTGTTATAATTATAATCAAAATCATAGTAAGATTTGAAATGTTCTTGAAATCCTAAATATTTTCAGCCCATTTTGGAAGATTTTTCATGAATTCGGTTTGTAATTTTATTTTAATTGATTTTTATACCCTACACCTTAAGGTTGAGGGTATATTCACTTTGTCACGAAATGTGTAACGCATAGAAATAGAGACGATAGGTATAGAAAAGTATATATATTCTTGATCAGCGTGACCTCCTGAGTCGATTTAGATATGTCCTTCCGTCTGTCTGTCTGTCTGTCTGTTGAAATCACGATCACAGGAGAACCGCTGAAGATATCGTGATGAAATTTTGCATAAATATTGTTTCTTGTGGTGTGCAGGTTGGTATTGAAAATGGGCAAAATCGGTCCACGACCACGCCTATTTTTTAGTAAAAATGTGGTATCAGCCATTGTTGTTTAGTTATGACAACAAAATTTCATTGCTGGGTATAGAGTAACTTCATCCGTCGACATGCCAAATATGGGCGTGATCCGCCCACTTTTAGGTTATACAGGCAAAAGAGGGTCTTAAATGGTTATATTGTTAAATATGTAATCTTCCTGAATCAACTTTACATAACAACTTCTTTTCTAATAAAACATTATTACAGCAAAACTGGGCGCGGTCCGCCCACTTTTACACTGTTTATACAGCATAGCTCATGAAAACAAATTTATTACCACAGAAATGAAGTTTAAATTTAAACACAATAATAAAACTACTAAGCTAGTTATTTTATTTTGAAAATAGGTAACGACCACGCCTACTATTTATACAGAGGTGTAGCTGGGTCTCATAGAGCCCGGAACAGTTAATCAACTTGCAGCCCCAAAAATTCCTAGAATTCAATCAATCAATACTTGATTTCCACAACTGTCGTACCCGACATTGTGCCGCCCAGAGTGGACCGCCACCCCCGCCCCACCCTAGCTTCGCCACTGTATTTATACCCGTCTGTGATTAAATGTGATTATAAGATATCTTTTCTTATAACCACATATTTCTTCTAGTTTTTAAGATATGACAATAAAATTGCAATAGCGAGCGCCATTATTATATTTTACTTTGCAGAAAATGGGCGTGGCGCGCATACTTTTAGGTTACATGGACGTAAGCTTAATACGGCATAATCGTCGTCTTATTTTATGATATGTTATCAATTAATATGAAATTTTGTATAAATATTCTTTGTTCGGATTTGTAAACGAGCAAATAAAACGAATATAAGACATATAGAATCAATTTAAGGTGTAGGGTATCTAAGATTCGGCCAGGCCGAATATAGCTTTCTTACTGGTTTTAATTGTGCAAATTTTTTCAAGAAAATTCTTCTCTTTTGTATTTGGATAAAGTGTTAATTTTTCGAAATAAAGAACTTTTAAACATAGCGTTCATTTAAAGACTTTGAACTCGGTTTACTCTTGGAAAAGATTTTCTAGCTGGATGACGCAAATAAACTGCTTCGGATTTTTGGGTAGACTGTTTCGACTCTCAAGAGAGTTGTGCGTATTATTTTTAGATTATTTGTGAAACATGGACTTGTTTACTTTTTGTATTCGACATCATCAATTTTACTATAGTTTATGTTTCGAAAGTATTGCAAACAATACTCAAAAAGCAGAGGCCAAGAAAGAAGATGAAACGTTGGAAGTTTTCGCACTGCAAGCAATAAGCAAATGCAATAAAACAACCAGGAGGTTGTCAAGTAAATAAAAAGCAACGGATGCGGTGAGTTGGGGAAGCAGCTAATCAAAGTCCAATATTGGCAAAGAGATAACCTAAAAATGCATCGAAGCGCAGTAAAACTGAAGCTCATCTTTTTCTCCAAATTTCCCACAAGGACACTCACCGAAATTTCCTGCGACAAAGTAACCATGAACCATTGTGAACTCTCGAGACGTTTGCTTGACTGGCTTCTTAATCATGATCGAAGTAGTTTACTGAAATCAATCGACGACTGCAACATCATCTTCCTGTGGAAAATTCAAAGAATGAACATTAAAATACATTTGTTTGCATCTTCAGCTTTATGTTTGTATACCGTTATACCGAAGTTGATGCTATTACGGCGTCTACGGATGCTGCCAGAGCCAAACTCCTTCAGCTGTCGTAGAACCCACGTAAACAGTACCGAATTCGATGAGTTCACTCTCCGCGCGTCCTGTGCGATATAAAGAAGCAATGAAATCTTCCCGGGTTGAATTAAAGAGTTCAATAAACATAACAGCGTGGGGTTTAATAGTGCACGGACGGAGAACATGAACCATTCTAATCCGCTTGTTGCAAATAAGAGTCCCAGAAGCTGAACAAATGAGTCCTCAAAAACATATCAAAGAGCCTCTCAACCGGCAGTGGCAATAGCAACTCAATGAAGTGCGTCCAGGAGCAGAACGGTTGCGGCTCTCCTTGCTGTCGCTGTCGTTGCAGCTGTTGGAACCGACTCGAAGCCTAGCTGCATGCTACTCACCAAGAGACTCAATAGATGTGTGCCGCCCCAGCGTCACATCCCGCTCAATCGTTATTAGGATAGCCTTCGGCATCTCCGCGTGCTGGACAGCACGATGTACAAGTTGGCAAAGCGGCCCAAAACAGAGATAACTATCTCTGGCCCAAAATCTTCAGAGTGTGCGGGAAACCGATGGTCATCGTCGCGTTAAAAATGCGTCCAACCGTCTCAACTTGAAAGGAATCGCTGCCTTGATACATTTTTTGCAATGGCAGCAACCCTTTTTTGCGAAAGAGGCAAATAAATAACATTGCATTTAGAAAGGGTTAAAAATATACAAACACAACGTTGAGAGCATACAACAGAACATACACGTATGGAAAAACAACAACAATAAAATCATCGACATCGTGACGAACAAAGTTTGGTATTTTGCAATGCGAAATTCACAAGGCATTATCACGAAAATTCACCTCGTTCGTTAATGGAAAATCTGGCCATTAATATACGTCTATTTTTGTATTTAATATTTAATTTTTGTGTTAACTTGTGAGCCTTAGTATGTTTTTAAGTTCTGTGTGACGTTGGATATACATTCAATGTACATAGAAGTTATTATAATACATCTCCTAAACTATTTAAGATATTCGCATAGGATACTAATTAAATTCGAAACAATAGGTATTTTAAATTCCTATATAACAGTACCAATCCTATCCCGATATCTTTAATATTTTGGAGATTATAGTGAATTTCGAAGGGCTATAACTCGATAATTATACGAGAGCAGCAGAATTTTTTATTTTTGTTGCTTTTCACGAAGACTCCAACAACAATATCGGTTGCAAATAATAGTTTAGGCGCTTTCGTCCGGTTTCCGAGCTGTAGCCCTTTGCTAGTTATGCCCATTTTTCATATTTGAAACCTTATCACTCGTAAGCCAAACGCGATCGATAATATTTTTTAGCATCGTCGGAGGGTAGGAGATAAAAAAGAACACCTTGGATCCGTGCAAATGACCTATACTCTACCTATTCCAATATTTGTTGTATAATTTGTAAGTAATTCTCATGCACTCCCTGTTGCAATCCAAGTCTGATTTGAGTTTCCATCTGTAGTCAATCTACAATTAATTATAATCTTACATCTAAACATATAAAAATAAATTTAAGCATGTCGCCCTTTTTTGAAATGAACCAAAATTTGTATACTTACTGTACTGAATCTCCAGTTTATTAAAAACGCAGCTTACATCGGCTCCCATTCAAAAACCTGCAAACCTGCGAACCTGCTTTTTAAAAAATTACATTTCACTTTTTACTTGAATTTGCTGCCAACCGAAGTTTTTACAAACGTTTAGAAATTTAAAATTTTTCACAACCAAAAACAAAAATAGAATCACTATCACAATTGTTTGCTGTTACTGTATTTTCCTGCCAACAGAAGTTTATTATATTTTCACTAATTTTTCAACACCGGAAACAGAAGCAAAAATATTCCACTGCTACCATGCGAGCGCATGATATTTTACGATCGCAACTTCGCTTAACCGTCAACCTTCTCTACGTTGCGGTGTTCTGTGCGCTGCCGGTTCTCTGGTTTGGCGAGTGCAAAAACGCCTTGTCACTAGTCTTCAAGAATATAAGAGAGTCATCTGACGATGAGATTGCCGGCTACTATTTTCCCACGGCCCTCCATGTCCCCTTCGTTTTCATTGGACTCTGGTTGTATAATATACATCGTCGCTGGCGGTGTGAAAAGGAGCAACAACGCTCTGAAAATCTGAACCGCGAGCCTGATTTCACCACAACTCGCGAACTTCCGGCACTGAAGCAGAAGATTTTGACTGCAGTTCAAAAAGTGGCCGAGGAAAAGATTTCGGTGCCATTCAAGAATGCAACGGGCGACATCAAACCGATGCGGATTCTCAGAACGATGAACGGTGATGATTTCAACAACCAATTGGAGAATATTGAGAAAGAAACTCGAGAGAGAGCAGCATCATCCAACGTGGAATCAGACAGGCCAAAGATCCCCAAAACGCGTAAAACATCGGTAGCCCCATCCAGGCGCTTAAAATCCAATAAGTGATATACATATACATATATACTCTAAATACATACTCATACATACATATATATCTATATACATAATATAACATATTTACTAGCAAAAATAAAAATATTAGCTCTACAGCATTTGATTCAAATTTAAACTGGACTTTGTTATTATTGTAAAGGATTGATATGCATGAATGCAAACAAAACACTAAAATATGCATGACAACTTTCGGTTTCCTAGGAATTATGCGAGGATATACAATACATACACTAAAAACTACAAGATTTAAATTCGATTGGCACTCGTGATTGGCGCCCACGTTCGTGTTGTATTTAAAGGATTCCTTGAATTGCAACACATCAATGAGACGCACTCTTCTACAATGAACGAACAATTTGACAGATAATCCTGTAGCGGAGGCACGACAGTCCTCAGCGTAGACCCACTACCACCATCGATGAATAACAACCGCCCAGCCGTGGTGAGCCTTCTTTTATAGTCACCGCGGCGCTCTGAGTGCATTCGTTTCCTCACATCATATTTAAACGAGTTTGTTTTGCATTTATTAACACTTTATTTAGTTTTTTATTTATTTTTAATTAGAGAAACATCTTAGATAATACAGAAATGAGTGCTTAACCATCGTTTGGATTCAACAATTTATTTAACAACTAGTTAATAAAAGAGATGTACGAGAGTGAAAAACATAGTTAAGAGTTGAGTACTAAGATCCGAAACAAGTATTGGATTTCCAATTATGTAGTATTTATATTGTATTTTTGCATATTTTACTACAAACAAGTGTGTCTTTCATTAAGTTAATAATAATATAATATAATTTTTTTTATTATTATTAACTTGTTTTAGTAGCTTCATTTTTGAAATTCAAAGATTTACGTATTCAATTTTTAGAGATCCTTGTAAATTATTACTTCTCAATAAAACAAGTTAAACATTTTCAAATGTGATCCTTGCACGGTTTATAGTTTTTCTTATTTCACAGCAAACCTGACTTCTTTTTCTTCATCGGTATTTAAAAGTTCAATAAAAAGACCTCTAAACAATTTCTTATTTTTTTATAATAATATTTTATTTCTCTCTTGAGTTTCACTTTAATTGTTTACATAATCATTTCTACATTTGGGTCATATTACGAATTGTCACTGCTCTGTAGATTTCCTCTCAGGCGAATCCAGCTTCTGCTCAGGTATCTGTTGATTATCGATATAGTTCGATAGTTTTGAATTTATTCATATGAGTGGATGAGTAACTGGGCCAATCAATGGATTATTTGTTATGTGTTGTGACATGTCGGCTACGGAATAATGCACTATATATACGTCAAAAATCGGGACACGATCAAGAGATGGACACCGACGCCAATATTGTTGAAGATGTTATTCATCTGCAGCTAATAGCGAGAAGAGAAACAAAGAGACAATCAAATAAATATAAGTTGGTAATAAAAAAGTTGGTAATATAAAGTGTATAATATAAAGACAAGTAAAATAAAGAGATGCAAGGAAAGTAGGAGAGTAGAGTAGGAGAAGAAAGAATACTGTGAAAGGAATTACAATTCAAGCAGACAAACACACCAACATGAAAATAAAGACAGCGAATGTGAGGATGTGATTTTATCGATATTTTTATTTCTTACTTGTGGGGTGAACAACGATATGCTTCTTTGTTTGTGTGTTGTTGTGTGTCGATGTTCATTCGGTCTTTTGTGGGTTGTAAAAATATCCTGCCATCTCACAGAGTGTACAATGAGTAGTTACGAGCACGTGTCCGTGCGAAACTGAGTGTGGGTGATCGTAGCGGGATCCTTTTAGCGATAATTCGAAAGCTGCACGTAAACCATACGACAAATCACCAAAAATTTAACTTGATTTCGTTTGGTTTAATATTCTTTACTTTCGTTTCTTTGAATGGGTTTTTATAATTATAATCAAAATCATAGTAAGATTTGAAATGTTCTTGAAATCCTAAATATTTTCAGCCGATTTTGGAACATTTTTCATGAATTCGGTTTGTAATTTTATTTTAATTGATTTTTTCAAAAAAATTCTTCTCTTTTGTATTTGGATAAAGTGTTAATTTTTCGAAATAAAGAACTTTTAAACATAGCGTTCATTTAAAGACTTTGAACTCGGTTTACTCTTGGAAAAGATTTTCTAGCTGGATGACGCAAATAAACTGCTTCGGATTTTTGGGTAGACTGTTTCGACTCTCAAGAGAGTTGTGCGTATTATTTTTAGATTATTTGTGAAACATGGACTTGTTTACTTTTTGTATTCGACATCATCAATTTTACTATAGTTTATGTTTCGAAAGTATTGCAAACAATACTCAAAAAGCAGAGGCCAAGAAAGAAGATGAAACGTTGGAAGTTTTCGCACTGCAAGCAATAAGCAAATGCAATAAAACAACCAGGAGGTTGTCAAGTAAATAAAAACAACGGATGCGGTGAGTTGGGGAAGCAGCTAATCAAAGTCCAATATTGGCAAAGAGATAACCTAAAAATGCATCGAAACTGAAGCTCATCTTGTTCTCGAAGTTTCCCACAAGGACACTCACCGAAATTTCCGGCGACAAAGTAACCATGAACCATTGTGAACTCTCGAGACGTTTGCTTGACTGGCTTCTTAATCATGATCGAAGTAGTTTACTGAAATCAATCGACGACTGCAACATCATCTTCCTGTGGAAAATTCAAAGAATGAACATTAAAATACATTTGTTTGCATCTTCAGCTTTATGTTTGTATACCGTTATACCGAAGTTGATGCTATTACGGCGTCTACGGATGCTGCCAGAGCCAAACTCCTTCAGCTGTCGTAGAACCCACGTAAACAGTACCGAATTCGATGAGTTCACTCTCCGCGCGTCCTGTGCGATATAAAGAAGCAATGAAATCTTCCCGGGTTGAATTAAAGAGTTCAATAAACATAACAGCGTGGGGTTTAATAGTGCACGGATCGAGTACATGAACCATTCTAATCCGCTTGTTGCAAATAAGAGTCCCAGAAGCTGAACAAATGAGTCCTCAAAAACATATCAAAGAGCCTCTCAACCGGCAGTGGCAATAGCAACTCAATGAAGTGCGTCCAGGAGCAGAACGGTTGCGGCTCTCCTTGCTGTCGCTGTCGTTGCAGCTGTTGGAACCGACTCGAAGCCTAGCTGCATGCTACTCACCAAGAGACTCAATAGATGTGTGCCGCCCCAGCGTCACATCCCGCTCAATCGTTATTAGGATAGCCTTCGGCATCTCCGCGTGCTGGACAGCACGATGTACAAGTTGGCAAAGCGGCCCAAAACAGAGATAACTATCTCTGGCCCAAAATCTTCAGAGTGTGCGGGAAACCGATGGTCATCGTCGCGTTAAAAATGCGTCCAACCGTCTCAACTTGAAAGGAATCGCTGCCTTGATACATTTTTTGCAATGGCAGCAACCCATTTTTGCGAAAGGGGCAAATAAATAACACTGCATTTAGAAAGTGTTAAAAATATGCAAACACAACGTTGAGAGCATACAACAGAACATACACGTATGGAAAAACAACAACAATAAAATCATCGACATCGTGACGAACAAAGTTTGGTATTTTGCAATGCGAAATTCACAAGGCATTATCACGAAGATTCACCTCGTTCGTTAATGGAAAATCTGGCCATTAATGTACGTCTATTTTTGTATTTAATATTTAATTTTTGTGTTAACTTGTGAGCCCTAGTATGTTTTTAAGTTCTGTGTGACGTTGGATATACATTCAATGTATATAGAAGTTATTGTAATACATCTCCTAAACTATTTAAGATATTCGCATAGGATACTAATTAAATTCGAAACAATAGGTATTTTAAATTCCTATATAACGGTACCAATCCTATAACTATACTATAACTCGATAATTATACGAGAGCAGCAGAATTTTTTATTTTTGTTGCTTTTCACGAAGACTCCAACAACAATATCGGTTGCAAATACAGTGAAAGCTCTACTTGCGGACACCTCCCGCAGGCGGACACGTCTAATAAGCGGACAGTTTCTTCAGTTCCTTGGCGTTCTTCAGTTCCAGTTCAACTATCCCGTAGGCGGACACCTCTCGCGAACGGACAAACCTGCTGTGACGATCGTTGTCCGCCCACGAGAGCTTTCACTGTAATAGTTTAGGCGCTTTCGTCCGGTTTCCGAATCGATCGAATGACCTATACTCTACCTATTCCAATATTTGTTGTATAATTTGTAAGTAATTCTCATGCACTCCCTGTTGCAATCCAAGTCTGATTTGAGTTTCCATCTGTAGTCAATCTACAATTAATTATAATCTTACATCTAAACATATAAAAATAAATTTAAGGATGTCGCCCTTTTTTGAAGTGAACCAAAATTTGTATACTTACTGTACTGAATCTCCAGTTTATTAAAAACGCAGCTTACATCGGCTCCCATTCAAAAACCTGCAAACCTGCGAACCTGCTTTTTAAAAAATTACATTTCACTTTTTACTTGAATTTGCTGCCAACAGAAGTTTTTACAAACGCTTAGAAATTTAAAATTTTTCACAACCAAAAACAAAAATAGAATCACTATCACAATTGTTTGCTGTTACTGTATTTTCCTGCCAACAGAAGTTTATTATATTTTCACTAATTTTTCAACACCGGAAACAGAAGCAAAAATATTCCACTGCTACCATGCGAGCGCATGATATTTTACGATCGCAACTTCGCTTAACCGTCAACCTTCTCTACGTTGCGGTGTTCTGTGTGCTGCCGGTTCTCTGGTTTGGCGAGTGCAAAAACGCCTTGTCACTAGTCTTCAAGAATATAAGAGAGTCATCTGACGATGAGATTGCCGGCTACTATTTTCCCACGGCCCTCCATGTCCCCTTCGTTTTCATTGGACTCTGGTTGTATAATATACATCGTCGCTGGCGGTGTGAAAAGGAGCAACAACGCTCTGAAAATCTGAACCGCGAGCCTGATTTCACCACAACTCGCGAACTTCCGGCACTGAAGCAGAAGATTTTGACTGCAGTTCAAAAAGTGGCCGAGGAAAAGATTTCGGTGCCATTCAAGAATGCAACGGGCGACATCAAACCGATGCGGATTCTCAGAACGATGAACGGTAATGATTTCAACAACCAATTGGAGAATATTGAGAAAGAAACTCGAGAGAGAGCAGCATCATCCAACGTGGAATCAGACAGGCCAAAGATCCCCAAAACGCGTAAAATATCGGTAGCCCCATCCAGGCGCTTAAAATCCAATAAGTGATATACATATACATACATATATACTCTAAATTCATACTCAATCATACATACATATATATCTATATACATAATATAACATATTCACTAGCAAAAATAAAAATATTAGCTCTACAGCATTTGATTCAAATTTAAACTGGACTTTGTTATTATTGTAAAGGATTGATATGCATGAATGCAAACAAAACACTAAAATATGCATGACAACTTTCGGTTTCCTAGGAATTATGCGAGGATATACAATACATACACTAAAAACTACAAGATTTAAATTCGATTGGCACTCGTGATTGGCGCCCACGTTCGTGTTGTATTTAAAGGATTCCTTGAATTGCAACACATCAATGAGACGCACTCTTCTACAATGAACGAACAATTTGACAGATAATCCTGTAGTGGAGGCACTACAGTCCTCAGCGTAGACCCACTACCACCATCGATGAATAACAACCGCCCAGCCGTGGTGAGCCTTCTTTTATAGTCTCGGCGGCGCTCTGAGTGCATTCGTTACCTCATCATATTTAAACGAGTTTGTTTTGCATTTATTAACACTTTATTTAGTTTTTTATTTATTTTTAATTAGAGAAACATCTTAGATAATACAGAAATGAGTGCTTAACCATCGTTTGGATTCAACAATTTATTTAACTACTAGTTAATAAAAGAGATGCACGAGAGTGAAAAACATAGTTAAGAGTTGAGTACTAAGATCCGAAACAAGTATTGGATTTCCAATTATGTAGTATTTATATTGTATTTTTGCATATTTTACTACAAACAAGTACGTCTTTCATTAAGTTAATAATAATAAAAAAAATTATATTTTTATACATATATATAATATAGTTTTAGTAGCTTCATTTTTGAAATCCAAAGATTTACGTATTCAATTTTTAGAGATCCTTGTAAATTATTACTTCTCAATAAAACAAGTTAAACATTTTCAAATGTGATCCTTGCACGGTTTATAGTTTTTCTTATTTCACAGCAAACCTGACTTCTTTTTCTTCATCGGTATTTAAAAGTTCAATAGAAAGACCTCTTCACACTTAAACCATCAATAAAGTGAAATTTAATAAACGCGAGCGAATGTTACGAGTATTTATTTTAATCAGGGGTTTTAGGAGAGGGCGCTCGAATATTTAGTTAAAAATATTAGTTGAATATTAAAGCGCTAAACCGGAAGCGGAAACTGGTACATAAATTATTTTAGCGCTTAAAGAAGACTGCGTTTATTTCGTGTCGATGTTTGTGACGCGTATAATACACACACACCCACACACACACACACACACACATACACATACACTAACACTGAGCTATTTATAAGCGGTAGCTTAAATGAATATAAAGTAAAATAAATGAAAAGCTACGCGACAACAAGGCGACACTAAAGCGGCAAACATGCGTTTGTGCAATACTACGGCTACACACACACACACACACACACATTTATACATATATGGACATGGGACATTTTATCCCAGCATTGCTCCTGGAATGCGGTCGGTCTGTCTGTCGATCTGACTGTGCGTCGTTGCTGCGAGCCGTCGATGTAGCAACAGACGCAGCAGCAGCAGCTTGCATTTAAGTGTGTGTGTGTGTGCGTTTGCTTGCATTTCCGTTGAATATGTTGAACATCTTATGTTCTCTTTCTTTCTAACATAAACGCTAACGAATACATTGTAAAAACCTTTCAAAGCAAAAAGGACAGAAAAAACTACAAAATAGTTACTACATTAAAAACAGTGGGCGGGGGGAAAATCCACCCACGTTGGGACCCTCGCTCAAGCAGAGGAATTCAGAGACTTCTTCATTTTGTGACCATTGAAGAGTTCTTAAACGAATCGCCACGGAACGCACCTTTAAACCGAAAACAAAACAAAACAACGCACGAAAAGGAAGGTTTCACCAGCCAACCGAATAAATATATTTTGAAACCGCTTCAGTACGCTTTCCAAGAAGTACTAAAAGTATCTGAGAATCACGTAGATGAGTCCAACACCAAAACGACAACATTTGCGCTGTCGTCGATGTCGTCGTCGCTACTGCCGACTAGCAACAACAACAGGAGCAGCACTGAGCTACAGGATCATCGTCCTGCTGCCAATTTGTCGCCATCACAACAGAGAAGGAAACCGAAGGAGTGAAGTAACACTAAATGTGGGTCAATGAGTCCGGGAAGAGAACGGAATCAAAAGAGAACATGAAAAAGAGGTCGCCAAGGATCGTGTGAGAAGAAAACAGATACTAAAGAGAATGAAATTAAGACAGGATATTTTGAGAACTAGAATTTTGTAATTGTAGCACAGAGATAATAATACAGAGCGAGATAATGAAGAAGAGGAAGAGGAAGAGAGTGAGAAAAAAAGAGAGAATATATTTTCCATGCTGAGAGAGAGAGCAGCCGTGCGTCGTTGTAAGTGTTATTGACGTAGTAACGAGTTTGTGGTTATCTCATGCTTCATGTTAAACAGTCCGCTGTTAGTTTAGTTGCTGTTGTTGGTGCTCTAAAATGTCTGTCTCTGAGTCCGATTGTCTGAATCCACGCTCTTCGTTGCTACAACTTAACGTTGTTGACTTAAAAGCGAGCCACTCTAACCAGAGCCACCCTAACATTAGTGCTGTTAAGTTATAATATTCAACAGAAAGCCTTTCTTTTATTGAATCGTTTGTACAATCATTGAATCATTGACTTATAACCATCGAATTTTGAGGATAACTTTTAACTTCAAAAAGCTGTACTGTAAAACTATAATTAAATTGAGGAAAGTCTGTGCTTCTGTTTGTCCCTCTGAGTGAAATGAGAACAGAACTTGTTGCTGAGAGTCAAGGAATTTGTTGCTGAGCGTGCTGCATGCTGCCAAACATGTTTAAGAACGACGGATGCGAAACATGTCATTGGCAACATATTTCCTGAACAAACCATTGCTCAACAATGTTCTCCTTGGACTGAAGAGGCGTCAATGCAGTTGAGTGCTTTTCTACGATGTTCCTGCAAGAGGAGACAAGGTGGCTACAACATGTTTATTTGGAACTTAGCTCTGATGAATTTCGGGAATGCTTACGAACCTTTGACCAGCATCTTTGTGGCTAAACATGTGTGTGGAGCTCTCCTCAGTCGAAGGGAACATGTTTCAGTTCCTACGTTAGTTGAATTCATTTTATGTATTCGTGTGACGTGAAGATTAAAAGTTGAAACATACATTTGTTTCACTTTTAACTCAAAAATAGGAACCATTGCATTCTGGTGGAAGGAGTGAAAGCATTTCAGTGGTTTCTGAAGTGGAATAGTCAAGGCTCTTGTCAGAGGGTGGCGTTTAGAATGCTGTTTTATTGATTGTATATTTTATTGCAAATCTTCAAAATAGGGTGCACGGTATTCTTGGGAGTGCAGCCGTGAAGTGGTCCCAAATAATATGATGCACTGATGGGAGTGCAGTAAAATCTCTCAACTCAAGCGAACGGAAAAGTTTTTGCATTCCGTGGTTGAGTGCTGCACGCTGCTGAAGTTGAGACCGCGCGCCACAAACAAGACGACAGATTTTGACAGAATCACTTTGCTGCTCAAATCCTTGGCTGGCGTCAAGATGGGAACCGAGAAGAAGCAGCAGGAAAGAGCTACTGACAGACGCAACGAGGGTGGCAACGAGGGTGGCAACGAGGATCAAAACATCCACTTCATGGCTGTCTAGCGGCTGACAGAGCAAAAGTACGAATCGAGAAAGAATTAAAAAGGATTAAGAAAAGCATAGAAAGTGAGGGCAAGTGTTAAGCGGCTTTAAAGGAGTTTCGAGGATGATTGAGGAAACAGAGAGATGGAGAGCGATAGAGCGAGAGGGAGGGAGATTAGCATAAGCTAAAGTTATAATATAACTACGTGTGTGTCTGTATATGTACATATGCCCACATTCGCACATTCACGGGTTAACTAGCAATATTATCGAAGTCACGCTCAGCCGCTCGCGTGAAAAAACCTGTAATTCTTCATAAGGATTTGCAACTAGTTTGTGCATGCTTCAGATACTTGAATTGCTTACAGTTCAGCTCATAGAAGTCACACAGACACACACTCCCTTAACCCCTCCCCCACACATACACACACACACACACACAAACATAGATGTGGTAGCTGCAAGTAGCTTCGAGCAGAAAAGGAATCCTCTGTAAATCAGTGGCGCCTGCTGCGATAGTCGACCAACTCAGTTCAGAGAAATATTCATGCAGATTTACACACACACTCACACATGTGCACCACCCTTCCAAGTACACACACACAATCACACAATATAGCGTACTCGACGATTTAGAAATGCAGAACGAAGAGTTTTGCTTATTTTGTTGTAGTTTTGATATTTTGGGGAGTTTTTTGCCATAGAAGTAGCGGAAATCATGTGAAAAAATGGGCGGGATGTGCGGGAGACCATGCAAAGTGGAAAGAAAGCAGAAGAGGAACACCAAATAGAGCACACACACACACACATAAAAGTAGCAACCCCATCACTCGCTTGTTCATTTAATTCGCATGATTCGCATCCTGTTATCAAGAGCAATACAACGAATCCTTTAGTTCCGGTATCTTTGTCAAAACCAACTTATAACGAAGTCATATTTTGCGGTCACATCGAACCTCATATTTTGTGGCCACTCTAAGTCACCGTTACTCTGCCCGCTCCAATTCTAAAGAAGTCATGAGTTAATTCGAAAGGACTTCTTTTTTACTCCCCCTCCCCCCCTTCCAACTTAAAATTAAACAATTCTGTCACAAAATAGCAAAACTATTTAAATTTGTAGAATAATTTTATAATATATTATCTCTGCATAACAATTTAATAAAGAACAATTTTTTAAAGAGCAGAACAGAGAAAGAAGAGAACAAAATAAATATGGCCAATTAATTAATTAATTATAAATAGTAATAAATAGTATAATTTGTAGAATAATTTTATAATATATTATCTCTGCATAAGAATTTAATAAAGAACAATTTTTTAAAGAGCATAGAGAAAGGAACAGAACAAAATAAATATGGCCAATTAATTAATTAATTATAAATAGTAATAAATAGTAGTAACTCGCGAAAATGATGAATGATTTTAGCAAATTAGATCGAAATTTTGAAAAATATTCCCGTTTATCATAATATAAAAAGTAGAAAATATAGCAAGCGAATCTTTTTGATGATGTGCCATTCTGTTGACTGCATGTGATACACTTAATCACAATATATGCCTGAGTTATCACCAGAGATAAGATCACCGTTTAATTGTCTACCACAAGCACAGTTCCGTCGTCCTGCTTCTGCTCCTTCTCCTGCTGCTCTCTTTCGCGTTGACGCACCGCAACTGCTGCATCTACCAACAAATGGAGGTATTGGAACATATCTCCGTCGTCTCGTACAAAACCTTCGACCAAGTGATTTGCTGATTGGTGAACTTGCACTGCCGATGTTGCAGTATGGTTATTGATAAGATTGTTGTTGTTGTTGTTGTTGTTATTGTTGATGATCTCATTGTTATTATTGCTGCTGTTGATTTTATTATTAGCTATGTTCGAAGTGACCACAGTTGATGTGCTGTATGTGGCAGTAGATCCCGACATTGTTACTTTCTCGGTATTCATCCCACTTCGCCAAGCATCGGAGTTTTCGACCTTAACTTCGCTGTGCGCTCCACATGGATCATACTCTATAATGTAAGCCTCATTGTAGTCTATATCAGGGTCGACTTCAGCGACCTTTTGTGGTTTTGATGTTTGTGCAAGATCATGTCCGGGA
Organism: Myopa testacea; assembly: GCA_949629155.1. Taxonomy (NCBI): domain Eukaryota; kingdom Metazoa; phylum Arthropoda; class Insecta; order Diptera; family Conopidae; genus Myopa; species Myopa testacea. Next base: position 39,290,707 of record OX451348.1, on the reverse strand, counting down.
GAGGTGAGCACATTGGCGACGTCATCGGGAACTTCCTCGACCTCAATTTCTTCTATAGCATCAACATCCCCTTCTGAATCCGGATTTCCTGTGCGTGGGTTCGGAGCAGCGCCAGTTGTGTTCAGCGAGGAATTTCGTTGTTTGACACGACGGGAAATGGTAAAATGTAGAGGATTGTTTCCCTCTTGTCGTAACATCTTGGGTAGAATACGACGTCGAGCATTAATGAACCAGTAAGCCACCTGTACAACCGTTATATTAGCGTCCCGTGCTAGTTGCTCCTTCTCGTTATCGGTGGGGTAGGCGTGGTACCGGTGCTGGTACATCCAGCGCTTTAAGATTTCAACTGAAGCTAACGGAAGGTTTCGCCGTCTTTTTCTATTCGATAAACTCTCTTGATATTCATTAATATACTCCCTTTCTGCCATATCGATGTCCTTTTCGACGCTTGTCTCTTCATCCCCACCGTGTTGATCAACTCCAACGACTGTGACGCCATCCTGTTCGGTGTCTACTTCTTGTTTTACGTATTCAATGTTTGATGTCGGACGTAAACACTCACGGGCTTTGAGAACATTAACTTCTGGTTGTATTTGCGCCTTATGCGCCATACCTTGAATGTTCCGGCGAGTCTGTCGATCCAACGCAGAGTTCACCTCCTCCGGCTTACGTAGCTTGAGCGGATAAAACATGGCAGAAACGTTTTTCCTGTCGACTGAGGAAAGTCTCTAATAAGGCTTGAACGACTTGGCGAAGATGACCGACTCAATTGCATTCACCGGTATTCGACACTTTTTCGGTTCTTGTGGCACTTTTTGTTTATTTAAATTTGGAATTCTATTAACAACAATTGAAATTTTTCTTCAGACTGAAAAAACAAGCAAATGTCGAATGTGAAATCTGGAAAAGTTGTTGCTCAGGTGAGAAAACTTCTGAAATTTTGTCTGCCATGAAAAGTTTTCAGAGTGGAACATGGAAAATGGTTAACAAAATGTTTGTTTACAGTGGAAACAAAAGGACACACTATTTACACACTAATGAACATCGAATTCGCTCCTTTTTTCCACTGACGTAATCGAATTTCTAAAATCGAAAATAAATCCTCTTTCGTTGTACGAAAACTGGTAAATCTTAAAGTGTTTTAAATTTACTTACTTTCAAATATCGAACCATTTTTCCAGCATATAGATTGAGAATATCCATTCTGAGTGCTGTTAGCTTTGTGCGCCCTGGAATATATGCTGATCGTCTTGTTGTTGGTATTCGAACACCAAAGTAGCAATACAGTAGTACGTTAGGGTCTGGATTACGGTGGATCGCTTGTCTGCCAGCTGAACATGGTGTTTCTATCTACCTCAGAGGGTATGCAGTCTGGAAAATAAAAACAGTTGGGTTAGCTGTTTGGCGAAAGTGGCAGAGGACACAAAACCTTTACGTTAGCGTGGATGCAAATCGTTGGCTGACAGAGCTGCAAGTCGAATGGAGTGTCTCGCGTCAAGGAGCTTGTGATTACCTTTTTATTAAAAACTCAAGCAAAACATGATTCTAACGTCTTTGCATTTGCATGCATTATTTCTTTGCAACAGACATCATTAAATATTTAAAACATTTAGGCTACTTTTAAAGGCTTCTTCTTCCGCAGCACTGCTTTTAGAAGGAAGCTAATTATATATCCATTATAAACGTATTGTGTAAGGATCTCTCATCATCCCTTTGATCCGTATTCAACATCTTCCTCCAGTCACTCGAGACATACTTCAACACTTCGTAGAGTGTATCATGTGATGACGTATGTCTGCTTTGATGCTTTTCGCTTCTCCTTTCCACCGAAACCATTATTATTCTGCTAAATTTCATGGTGCAACATGGTTCAGTGAATAGCAGCTGCGTTCTTCAAAGCACTCAACGCTTTGCTGGCTGCTTTAGTTTCACGTTTCTGCCACCTAAAGTAATCTTCTGGAGCAACCAACTGCGTATCTGCGGTGAAACAAAAGCTACCGTCAATCGAGTGGATTTTAGTCGTGGATCTCAAAGATTCTCATATTCAAAAGCACAAATAAATGTCAGAAGAGAGAGAAAGTGGAGAGAAACTACTTACAAACAAGTACTAAAATATTTCGTTGCCTTATTAAGATACACATGATTGCACATGTAATTTGAGTGCGAAAACAAATTCTACTGAATACAAATAATAAAATCTTCAACTATTGGAATGAACTGAAAGAACTGAACGACCTTGAATCAAAGAAGGGTCGCATTTTTGTTGACCTTTTGTCCATCGATGACTTCCTTGTGTTGTTTGTTTCATACAAACAGACAGAGAACGAAGCAACCAAGATTTTCATTCTGATGTGAGTGCAAATTTGTGTAAAGTATAAGAAATTTTTAGTCGCTTTGACCTTTCAACTGCCCTTCTTCACTACAAACAGTGTGGCTCGCATTATACGCTTGCGTCGAAACAATTGGCCCCAAATAAAGACCAACAACTGCAACAAAGAACGATGGGCCGTAACTCTTTAAAAGAACTACAAACAAAACGAAGCGAAATGAAACGAAACGAAGAGATCAGACCAGACCAGCAACCAGAAAGTCCTAAAATAACAAAAAAGGTGTTCAAGTCGCAACCGTCGCGACGTTGGCAACACTTGAAAATCGTGCAGCTTTTCATAGAAATTTACTTTCGTTTTCCCCAACAACTCACTCAGACGCACACACAGACAAATAAACCACGAACCTGGTTAAATTGAAATGAAAACGTGCGACTTACATGAGGGCCAAAATGCCAGCAGAAAGATAATAAAATCGCAGCTAAGGAATTGTTTTGCTGCAGCTGTCAGGAGAGTGCAGCCAGACACAAACCATAGCAGAAAATTTATGACTTTCTACAACTCTAGACTAAAGACCCTTACGCCCATCTGCCCCCTCCTCCCCCCTCACGCTGCTTGTTGCAGGATCAGCTATTCACCAAACACTACAAAACAAAGTCTTTTATCTCCCGTCCTTTTCTCTGTTGCGAAATTAAAAATACCATAGAAAAAACGTTAAGTTGAATGGCAACGCGACTTCGGTTTGTTCGGGGCGTCGCGACGGTGAACGACCACAGCACCGAGTGACCGGGAACCAGTCCCGTTCTCGGACGGAGAGGAGGCGACATATTTTAAAAGCTTCTTGCAATTCATTTAATGTTGATTTAGTTTTGTATTTTTTTAGTTGCAGATATAAAAACATTCATTGTTTACTCGCAATAATATAAGGAAATAATTTTATAGTAAGTTCTTTAATTATATCTTTCGTATTCGTACCACGGCTTCTGTATTCCCTTATTTAATTTATTCTCTCATTCTGACCATAAAATCCACTCTGTGGATGGTGTAAAAATTAGAAAATGTACTTGCATTTTTTTCCTCTACATAGAAAATGCAATTTTAATAATATTATTGTATAACATGACGTAATTCAATTAAAGCACGTTTTCGTCATGCCTCTCTTCAGGTATTCGACAAACAGTTCCTTTGTTAGATTTGCAAAAGAAATAATAAATGCATTCATTTTCTTTGGCTTCGAAAGGTAAATAATTCCATTAAATTGGAAAAATGTTAGAGAATAAAAGCGGAAATTAAGAGTTTCTTTCCTTTCCTTGAGTGACTTTCTTCTTGGTTGATCTGCAAAAAATCATCACAGTCATGCGCATTATTATCGTCGTAATTAATGCTATAATGAGCAACGACAGATTCCTCTCCACCCTAAGCAACTCCGCCCTCCTTCAGTCCCCCTTCCGTCTCTTCGGGAAACGCATGAGCTGCCGCGTACGTGTCGCAAACATGCATCCGCAGCAGCTCCAAGCAGACGATAAATTATTCGATCCTTTCCTCACAGAAGAGATGGAACATCAAAGGAAGGTCAATATAGTAAAGATAGCTCTGTCCTCTTTCAACATCTCTTTCGTCTTCTTCTGATTTTCTGTGTTCTTTTTAAAAGTTTCCTGAAAGCGTCTTCATCGGTTGCTTTGATGCGTTCTTCCGTGGCAATCGCAGCACGTTTCAGTATCGCGCCACGCTGCGTTTTCCATTCAAGTGCATCAGAGGAAGAGGAAATCTTTTGGCTGATCGATGTTGTTGTAGTCGTTGTTTTCTTTGATCTGCCTGAAAAAAACTGTCCGTCTTGTTCATGTTCACCGTCATCAACCAACTTAACTCACCATCATCTTAGACAACAACCGAAATCTCCTGTCGTACGTCGAAGTCTCCTCTCCGCGACGAGTTGTTGGACCGAATTTTTAGACATCTTCTCTGCATAATAATGAGAACGGCGAACCACAGCGAGTAGCTAAGAAGCTTTGAAACTTTGCCCAGTGATGACGATTAAATGAGACTCTCATCGTGCAGCGTCAATGATAATTTTGATGGATGCGTTGATTTTTTAACTTCTAACCGTATTCTCGGCATCACTCTCTTATGGTGTCTATCGCCTTTATGCTTTTCCAAAGGACACTGTATCATAAAATAACAAGATTCCAAGCATAGCATTACGACCAACTTTCTTGTTTCATAATCGTTAATCAAAAATCTGAAGTCACTCATCCATTCACTTAACTACTTATTCTGTGCTCTATTATAAAAAGTGCACTTCGATTTAAATACTATACAAATCCTTAAATTATATTGACTATAGTTTAGCTCTCAGAAGATGTCTGAAGCTTTTTTCTGTCTTAGGCTTTTTTTGCCTTTCAGCCTTACCGCGTCCTTCGTCCAGCCTCTTTAATGTTAAACTCTGCTTTCAATGCACAAATAAATAAACATTAAGTAGCTTGTTGAAAACATTATCCTGTCCAACACTCTCTCTCTCTCTTCTCGAATTCAGATTTGGTTTGCTTTCCCTGACTTCTTTTTTCGTTTGTCTATCTTTTATTTTCTTTTTATTGTAGACATTTTACGATACTTCGCTCTGATAAGCGCTTCAATTACGTTGCTTGCTATAGCACTTTAAATCTGCTGTACAGCCAACAGTGATAAAAAAAATAATGTTATAAGTAATCGCCAGAGAAGCACAGCAACACTGGATGATTCATAATAAAACAGAAATAAGTCTCGGTCCCATGTAATTTATATGAAACCGAAATAAATTTGGGGAAAAATTAAGTGATTAAAAGCTGGCCTTCGTCGGGGTGAAGAGAATAAAACAGAGACCGCCATTGAACGTGCGACTCGCAGAGAAGAGGCGGGGGGGGGGGGGGGGGGTACATTTGGGTCCAGCCCTAAATAAATGTTGAATAGCGAAGCTTCAACATTGATTTCTAGCTTCAAGTGTTGATTGCATTGAGGCTAATAAAAGAAATAAACCAAAATTTTTATTTAATCTCTTTCTTTTCATCGAAGATTACAAAACTCTAAAGACATTTATTTTTATTTCTATATGAAAACTTGTATTATTTGTAGGTTTTATTGTAGCTTTAAAGCTAGTCTTTAAATAGACTGCAAAGTATCTGCAGCATAGGATTAGGTTTGCTTAAAAAACTATAGAATTTCTGTTCTTAACGTATATAAATGCAATCAAAAAGAAACTTCATACAAAATACAAATAAAACTGGGTTTGGGTGTTAAATTAAATTATATGTTCATTGTAGCCGAACCCATCGCCCCTTCATACGACCCTCTGCCGCCCTTTTTACAGCCCTGTCTGCATGCAACTGATACAAATTGCTAAACGATACGAATTCAGATATCCTTGTATTTTTACCAACAACAGACAACACTACGATTTCGAGAACGTTGCTAAAGTTAACAATAGAAAGAGTTTAAAATCACATTGAAACAGAAACAAAACACGTTCCATGTCAGATGTAACAACAGCAGAAGCAGCACCACAAACAACAACAACAACCTAGACACCTGCAGCAACTGTAACATTTAACGGATCGTTAGCGAAGAGTCTGTGGGCGTGACTGTGTGTGTGTGTGGTTCCTGCCCCCGCCCACCCTGTACAATTTTCAACTTGCTATTATACAAGCCCATTTTAGAGTGTTAGTAGTTTAAGCAATAAAATATTCTGCTTTCGTTTCTGCGGTTTATGTGTTCAAATATCACTTCATACACCGTTAAAGATGAACCGGGGGAAGAAAGGGGCATGGAGATGGTGGCCACGTACAGTTTTTCTGCATCATCAGAGTGCATCGCACAGAATAGCGTAGAGTTTGATAACTTTGTGCTGTTGCAACGTGTTTATGACGTGTTTTCGACTATTCGTGTTTCGAAAACATTCTTCCCCCGCATCGTTTGGGCTCGTTGTATTGTAGTTCGTATCGCTTGAAAATTATTATGAAGGAGAAAGCAAACTAGAAATGTTTCTCTCTTTTCCATGCGGATATACATATTTCATCGATAAGACAATCATAACTGCTTTACGGTAGACATGATTGCTTCCCAAACCGTTTTTAAGGCGAAAGGACTAAATCTATATATTTTTTTGGTAACTTCGATAAAGTGAATCGGTTTCTTTATCTTAGTCAGATAGGAAATTTAAACCTAACAAAACTATTTTAGGTCACACGTAGGTTCTTTCGGACACTTCTTCCTTAGTCACTGTTTTTACCTTTCATACGTTGTCAATTGGTAAAGTTACACAATGCAATTCGATTTCTAGTTCCATATCCTGATAGTTCAGCTCTCAACTCAACCACTATCCAGGGGCGTAGGTAGGCAGAAATGAAGGACATACATTCACCGTTCACACATCCTCTGCAGGACAATTTCAGGAAAGAGAATATCCTGTAGTCTACTCACTGTTCTCATTGTTGTTTGTACTGTTTGTTGCTTTTGTCGTCTTTGTTGTTGGCGTCAAAGTGGAAAATAATTTGAGCCCAACTTAAGTGACTGTGGCCAACACCTGGTTGCGTGTACGTGTATGCTTTGTATTTGGTAACGAAATCGAATCAAAAAGGATAACAAATCGAGATTCAGGCGATTCAGGGTTGGCAAAAAAGACCTAAGGGACAGTTTTCGAGCGGGTTTATTTAGGATTTCGAAACTTTGTCAGGAAGTTTAAAAAAGTGGTCACAGCGTAGGACAGCGAATATTTAGTATTAGTCTTTAGCTTTTATAAAGAAAACAAGTATAATTATTTGAAAATACATACAAATACCAAGTATTGGCTAAATAAGTAGCGAAGAGAACGACAAAATGCATCCGGGGCTCCGAGGTTCTTGAGATATAATTACGGGAAAATAAGTACTTCCATCTCTAGCAATCGCCCAGCTTTACTGCTTAAATGATTGCTCCATTTCAATAGTAACATGTTTACTATTTTTTATTTAAGGGTTCTTCTAGGATTTACAACCACTTAATAAATTCTGATGTCGTTTTTCCCAAAGCGATTTGCATTTCTACTCACGCTTTGGTTTCATACGAAGTGTTCGCCAACGACAGAAAAATTAGATTTTCTCATAAAAGAAAAAGCAGCAAACCGAAAGAAGAAATCATAAAAATTAAGTATTAATAAACTCTAATTGCCGATGGTTTCTTTCATTGCTTACATCAGAGAAAAATCAACAGAACTAAAATCTAATTAAATCTAATCTAATTAAAAATCTAATTAATTCGAACACTGTTTGAGAAAAAAATCATTATTAATTCAGGGAAAGTTCAGAATAAAATTCGTAATTAAGAATTGTCTCGGTAAAACCATAATAATCTATCTACATTAATATTTACACTCCAATGATATAAAAACACAAAATAAATTATTCGAGTATTTTATATAAATTGGCATTTACGAAGTATTAAGTGAATGGAAAGCTTTTAACATAAATATGAGAAAAAGTAAATAAAATATGATCATTAAATGATGACCAACTTAATTGGTTTTTGTATGCTGCGGCATAACTATAGTTGAGATATAAGTGAGATGTAATTTGTCACTTATTAAAAAGATTTTTGCTTTACGTAGCTTTGCATTTTATATGAAGTACTGATGACGTCAGATCGTGTTAAACGTAGTCATTTTGTCACATATAAAGTGGCATAAGTGGCAGACGTTGATTACATTCATTATTATACTGTATTTTAATGAACTTTAAGTAGACCTTAATTTTGTATTAGAAACTGTCGCAATTTTGCCCTCGAAGTGGACCATTTTAATTGTGATGCATACTTTAATGGCGAAAATGGTGCTTGTACAGAGAAAGTTTCCGGCTGCCTGTGGAATGTGCAAATTATTAATTATTAAAACGAATTACGAATTACAGGCAGTTTAAAACTTCACTAAATGAATCGTTTGTTGGGGCTCACTTTCTACATCTGGGTTGAGGCACTTTCGAACGCACAAGACGCATCCGAGAAACTTGGAGTATAACTCAACTTCTTAAAGTGATTTTGTATGCATAATAAGTGTACTAATAAAGGCAAAATATTTATTTGTTGCATATCGAGTTATGTAAAGGCTAAGTTCTATATACGATAAACCACAAATAAACTTCCAGTTTAGTTTAATAATGATATAGAGTTAGAAAATGCTCGAGTACATGTTTTTAGTAATTTAAAGATTATTCCAAAATTAAGCAATTTTAATTTTAACAGGAAAACTCACCCAATTTCGGTCCATTGACAGTCCACATGCTCCAACAAGATTCGTTGTTGTGAAATTCAACTGATATTTCCACGGGTGAGTAAATGAAGAGCAAACACATATACATACATGCATGTGACACATTTTTGATGTTGATAAAAATAATTTCCATTGATCCGGCGGAAAAACTCCATGTCGAATTCTGTCCTTTCATGTGTTGTTCCTGCTGACCGCAATTTCCGCATTTATTGCTTTTGTATCCGAACATCAGATTTTATAGGTGAACCTGATGTGTTGCCAACAGGTTGATTGCCGTTCGGTCAGCAGACAAACAAGACTAAAAAATACTCAATAAATATTGTTGCAGGGTTTTGTTTTTCTTGCAGTGAATAAAATAATCGAATTTATGGTTAAAATAGTGAAAAACTTAAAAAATTTGGTGTTGTTATTCTGTGGATTGAATTTGTTAAAGCTCCGAACTATTAAGTAACAGAATTGGTCAAGCAATTTATTACAAACTTCAATTGTATCAAAATTGTTCAAAAAGCGAAATGAGAGAGATTTTTTAAATATTAAATGCTATAAAAATAATCTTTACTCACCACGCCCAGAGTATCTCCCGGCATACAATTAAGTATAGGTATTTTTATCCCAGAATAATATATAACCTCAATCGCTTCTGCTTGTAATATACTCAGAATTTGGGCCAAGGAAATGCACACCTTTAATTTTGTTTTATTATTGCTAAAGTGTGAAGAAAACAACAAAATTAAACACGAATTAGAATAGAATTGTACAGTCCAACACTAAAGAATATCAGGAAGCTGTTCATAAAATGAATTTTAATTATTAATAACTTAGGTTAGTTTAGATTAGAAGGGCGTGAGTCAAGAAGCGGCCCATTCGGACTGCCTGATCTGTCATTTATCGCGCCCTTGTTGGACCCCGGTTTTCGGCGATGAATCAGCTTCAGAGCACTTGGCACCAGAAGGACTACCAAGATACTCTCTCTGAAAGAGCTCTCTGAAAAACCCAATCCCCAGAACTGGGAAACAGCGTTGTCATTTGTACTACGACAATTGTATTTTATACTATTAGAAAGCATGCACTATGTTCTTAAAGCCAGTACCACGGTTTTACATTGGCTTATTTAGCCGTTTATCCGAACGTATCTCATATTCTTTTCGTACTACTCTGAACCATTACGCTATCATTATTATCTGTACCAGCGAAGCAGTGTCCTGCAGCGACTCCATCCTGATCTACTGAATTGCATTGCTTCTAGGACATTTGTTGATAATTTCCAGTGTTGCCAACGTAGCCAACAATTTATTTTGTACTATATCTGAGATTTTTATATTTATAAATACAGAATTAATTGTAATTAATTGTAATTGGAATTAAAAATGTTCATTGAGTTCGTAAAAAAACAACAACTTCTTTTGTTCACGTACAGTTATCGAGTTATAGCCCGTGTAAAATTGACATTAATAACTTGACATTTCTATCCAAATAGTGCTCGTATCTCTGTGGTACCCCAATTTAGGGATTTCTGCTGTTTGACTCTATTGATTGATTGAATACCGCGAGTATTACTGCAGCAAAGGAATGTAATTGTTGCAAATGATTGGATTGCTTTGGAGAGAAATGATTGGAATCGTGAACTAAAATGACCGAAGTTACTCGAGGAGAAAATTTGCTCAATTAACCAGACATTATTTGAGTTCTACAGTATACAAGGAGCATGTAATTCGCTTAAGAATTTGACCACATTCAGCATTGTGACAGAAGAGCGTCGTAATGAGAAGCGGATGTGGATTTGATTCTAATTTCGTCATAAATTGATTACATCGTTCTGAGGCAAGTTTGCATTCAACATGTTAATTAAAATTATATGAGAATAAACACATATGTATGTATGTATTTAAGCGATTATTATTCTAATGAAACAACAGAAAAAGAAAACAAAAATTGAATTTATTTCAAAATCCGTGAAAAACAAAAGGCAGAACCTTTTGTTGTTTAGTATACAACCTAAAAAACGTAATTCTTTCTTTTTTATGGTGTTTACCGAGATGACAGAAAATGTTTGCGTCACAGCAGTGCGTAATCATCTCACTCCTAATCATCTCTCATCATCAGATTTATGAACGTTTAGAATCACTCCTCGTCATTCTTGTCCCAGTATCACAGACGCATCCTGCTTATCTGCATGCTATTGATGAGGACGATGAATACGCAGAGCAGATTTCGGCACTTTTAAGCAACCACTGAATCATAAAGTTAGATGAAGAACAGCAAGGAGAAGGACTCGTAATGACGGTAGTAAAAACATTCAGTTGAACGATGATATATCGGCGCTCCTTTCTAATTGAAGAGGAGAGATTTTATGACGATTTATCTTTCGTGATAAACAAAACAGATCTCAACACTAAACTTCGCATCACTGAGATTTCTGGCAGTCCTCGTATACATGATATCAACATTATTCTCATATGCAGAGACTGGGATATATCTTGTCTTCGTCTCTGCTCTTCTCATCTCTAATTATTCTGGATAATCACTTCGTCATCGATGGTAATGGCAGCTGAGAAAGACGACTATGAAACTGCTAAAACGCTAAAAACAAAGCGCTGAGTAATTATCACCTTCTTATGTTGCTCACAATGGAACAACTTGACGCTTCATGCATTTGATGCGAGTCGTTGTGCAAAATGCTTGAGAATAATAGCAATAATAAAGGGATGCAGCTTTAAGACAATAGAATCTCAGACGATACTATCCACTGAATAGTAAAGAAACACTATTGAAATCCATTCTTCGCACTTCTAGTAGCGCATTGAAGACTCACTGAAATCCATTCACTGAAATATGTCATGGATTCTCATAGTTTTCATAATTCGCATAGTTTGTGTAGCTCAGTGCTAGCATGAATGCAGACTATAAAACTTGATGGATATGCAAAACTGCTTCATGCAAAACCGCAATTCGAAGGAGCAGAATTAAAAGACTGAATCTAAATAATCGATTAAAATGCAATCTTCAATAAAACGGCAACGAAGCAAGTCTCATTGTATTATAGATATAACTCTAAAGAAATATGAATGTATTTAGCCTCCTTTCTTGTTTTCAAATCATTTACTTCATTTACGTCTTCATTCTACAGCTTTTATTTTTCCTTGAAACATTTTTAATTAAGAGCAAACCAGAGCTCACTCACCGCATTCTTGCACAATTGGCAATCCTTACCCTAAAATCCACACATCTTCAGTGTTGTCTGTTGCCATACTCATCAGTGCTGGGAAATGAGTGCTCAGATTTGATTTTGCAAACAACAAAAAACACTTCATCAGTCAAAACCGTGTGTGACGTAATGAGGGGCGTAAAAGAGTCTCAGATCATTAATCAAAATACAAAATAATCAACATGAGTTTCGTAGCTAGTTTTTGCTAATATAACTCTACATTAAAGCGCTGAGTAAAGCAAGCTAGTGTGAATGTCGAGGTGTCTCATATAATTAGTGCGTGCGAATGTGCAGAAAGGATGCTGTGAATATTTACCAACAGCCAAGTGAAAGCCGTGCTTGTGTCTGGAAACACGGCGCTGGTGGAGTGCAGCACACATGAATTTGCTTATGTTGCTTACTTGTTGCCTGTCGCACGCCGTTAGTAGCGTCCACACCCACGAGACCCTCATGTGACTGACGTCATGCGTGCAGATGCGACAATCAAAGCCCAGGAGGCGGCACACACAGCAACAGAAGAAGCAACAGCAGCCACCCAGACAGCGACGCTGATATAATTAATTACGTTAATGCGTTTAGAATGCTTTTTGATGCTACAGCCTAAGCTGCTGCTTATTTAAGTACGACACAATAAATTCATTTACATCTGTTGATCTTAAATTCATTTCATACTCTCTCTTAATATATGGCGAATACTATAAACCAGAGCAGATCCGAGAATTGGGTTGCCACCTCGTTAATTGCATAAGCTTGAATCAACTGTTGTAATGTAAACATAAATGCAGTGAAATATCTCGAATTTACGGAGAAATCACCTTTAATACCTCACTAGAAACTAATTCAACACAATTTATATTCAATCCTTGACTCAATCAATGAAATTGACACCGACTGATCCTAAATTCGTTCCAATCCTAAACATTCTGAGCAATCCTACAGCCTCTGCAATGAAGAGTATCTTCTTCCATCAATTAGTTTTTCAAGGGTATCCTCTGCAATAAGTTTTCATTGAAATGGAAAAAAATTTCAAATTAACAATAATGAAAAGAAACTTCACCAGCGCTTCAAACTACAACTAATTCGTTCACAAATTATTCACTTCATTAAATTATTTGTAACAACGAAAGAAAAAAAAAATTAATTAACGAAATTATAAAATGTTGATCTACAAAGAAAACTGAGAAAAACTTCGTACAGCTGCTAGAAGAAGATTTCCTCGGAAGAGAAGAAAAGTTTATCATCAGGATGCAGCGGTGTAGAATATGAAGTGTTTTCTGAACACCCGCGGGATTAATTAAGTTAATTTAGGCAAATCCTAGGCACAGTAAGCTTGCTTCAACTGAAATAACAGTGAAGAAAAACTGCAACCAACAAAGTTAAGTAATCAAAAAACGATCCCATTTATAGCAAAAAGACCTAAAGACGCTATTAAAACCCTACCGGAAACATTCTTATTTCCCGTAGCTTCTCATTCAACTGACTCAATCTCGCACGTTGAAACTCACTCTGCTTTTATTTTTCCTGAGCAAATAAATTATTTCTTATCAGCCGACTTTCGAAGGTTGTTTGCTGATCGATAATTTGTTCCCGTCGTTCCTCTTCAATGCGTTTGAAGGTGTGTGCCACTCCACGATGCTGCTTTTGTCGTGTCGCTTCTCGGCAGTAATCAGCAGAATCAGGAAAGCTATCAACTGGTTTCTGTTGGTCTGTCTCTCTGTCTTAAAAATGTGTTCAGACGGTTTTCATTTAAAAGTTTTGGCTTTTTCAATTTTTACTTTTAGACTTTTTACCATGTTGAAGCTTTGTTTCGATTTCTTTTCTCCTTTTTTCATTCCTCTTTGGTTTGAATTCATGGGATCCACTGTTTCTCGATTTATACGCCCCTTTTTAAACACGTTGTTAAGTGGTTCTCTCAACAGCAGCAGTTTGTTCAGTTTTGAACAGCGACGAAAGTTTCGGCATCTCGAGGTAATGACATTTTTTTTAAGTCACCAAAGCTACTAGAGTATGGAAACTTGTAGACCGAGTCTCGTTTTCTTCAGATTCAACAGTTTATACAGCGAACCGGGTGACTTACAAGCCGCGAGCTACGCATAGATTTTAGATGTCGTAGAAATCTCCGCCTAAAGACGACTTCGATAGTTTGGAAAACTTTCTAAAACTTAATTTCAAAGTTTTCGCATTTCTCCCTGTCTTTTCCTGAGACAAAGAAGAACTCGAGATTTGCAGAGTTTTTGCTGAACTCAGATCACTTGGATTTCAATTTCTTTTTCTTAGCTGTTGATAGGAGGCCAGGATGACGTTTTATTTAGTGTGGTGACTCACTTAATAAAGTACTTTGTTTGACTAGTGTGTATATTCATCAATGCCAAAAGTAATAATTAGAATTTTAATTACGCTTAAAGATATTTTTTTATGTATTCGAAAATTTAACTTAGGAATGTATAATATATTGAAATCGCAGTCATATCTTTTTTAAAATTAACGGAATTTCTTGTAGAATTATTGAATTATAGAATTTTTTTAGAACTAGTGTTAACAAATCACTAAACATTTCTTGAGCCACTCTAAATATAATACTTAGCAGCTTTGACCTGTTTCTGAATTTAAACCTGGACCTGATCTCTGAATTCAGTTGAAAAGAAACGTCATCCTTGAAATTTTCGGCCACTGAAGTTTACATTCGATTTTAGGTATTAGATAACATAATTGAAGCAATGAAATGAACCCTGTCTAATCCAGACCCATTCGAAATTCAAAGCATTATGAACATAAACTCATGCACACATCCTTAACTCGAAAGCTGAAAAGTCAGCAAGAATCATACTTTCCTTTCAGACATTGCCAACAACAAGGACTTTGCTCACAGTTGTCAGGACCATGGATAAGATTTTCAGTGCAGGAGTTTATATGCTCGACTGCAATGTGTAGAGTGATGAATATTTTACAAAGCATTTAACTGAACCCGTCTTCATCATTGCCAGAGTGAAAAAGAAATCTTAACATTAAAAACAAAAGAAGAATAAAGTGAGGAAGTCAGATGTATTGAATTGCAGCCTATGATGTGAAACGAAGGACATCATTTGAAATTATTTCGGTACAAATGTACTTTAAAAGCATGAAATTTAAAGCGAAGGATAAACCCTTTCGAAATACAGAATGTGTTGGTGCTCTTAATTCAATTTTGTGATTTTTAAATTGATTTAAACTCAATCATAAATTGAGATCATAACTCTTAACTGTGTCCAAAGTCATACTATATAACTATATAGAAATATTAATTTTTATTCAACCAACGTGGAGCATTTTATTCCTGTATACAGTTCATGAATATCTACGATATTTAAACGCATCGCACACGAGTTGAAAGGAGAGCCTATTAGAGGGAGATAGCACACATGTCTCGGTGCCAGATTCTTATCTCATTCACTACCCTTCCACGTTATCCCCTTGGTCCACATTTTCTGACGTTTAAAAGTTTCTCCAAAGCATGGCGTTCTGCATAACTTTGCTGTTAGTCACCGCCTTCGGAATTCGCTCGGTCAGCGATTTTTTGTTCTTTCATGTACGTCCTGTTCCGCTCCAGACTGTCCTTGGGATATAATTTAACAAGATTTTAAATGACAAAAGTGCCGCTTGTTGGACAAAGTAACAGGAAACATAAAAAAACGATGATGTTGTGTTGGAATCTAGAACGAAAGTCAGTGACCAAAACTGTGTTCCGTTCCTCTCTCTTTTAGTTGCATTGTGTAATTTATTTATTCATATTCTGCATGAAAAAGCATGAAGTTTCATTTTAATCAGAGTTGCGGTAAATTTAGGAAACTTTATGAATTATTTAAGCGCTTTGTGAACATAATTAAATTACTTTTTGGACTTTTGAAACTGTTTAGTAACAGTTAAGCACGTTTGGAAAGAATTCTCCGGAATCTGTACTACATTTCAGCCAATTGAAAATGTAAAAAACGGGGCTACGATTTCCATTACTTACTTTTAGTCTTTCCCTGCATAAGGTCCTTCGATGCTTTTAGTGAGCCTCCCTTCAATCGGTCTCTCGTTACTTGTTGTGTGGAGCTGCGTGCAACGTCATTCATTCCTGTTGTGTACAGTTTAATTAACGATTCACATTCCATGACTAAAATCGTGCTAATGGCTTCATCGGCATTCAACATTGGAAATCGTCTCCAGTAAATTTTAATTAGTTGAATCAGTGAATGATGCCGATTCATTACATTGCAAAATTTCAATTACGTTGGAATGAAATCGATGAAAGTTTTTCTTTTTTTTCTCTTTTGGTATTTTGTTGCATTATTCATTCTTGAAAACAATATTATATGAAAACGCATTCAATAGATAATTCAAACGAGGATCAAATTAATCGACAGTACAGCAGATTTATTATTTATAGAATTAATTCAATGAAAACAGATTTATACATGAATAATAATAAGGCTACAGATTCCATTGAGTTATTGAGTTCATTGATTTAATCACTTTCTTGTTGTTTTTCTACTGCTGTGATAGACAACGATCTCTCTTTGAACTAATCATGGACTTAACATTTATCTCTAGCGTATTTCAATTTTTATTTTAATATGATCGACTGTGTAGAATTTGATTCTTTATAATGCTAAAGCTTCGAGTGGAGTTTTTCTCTCTCTCTCTCATGTGAACCAAAGCAAACAGGAATTAAAATGGAGAAAAACTTGAACCCGTCGCTGATGCTGAAGAGGCAAAAGTCAACAAAAGCAAGCTGTTGGATAACCTGGAAGGACGTCAAGGTTGGGGGACGAAGCATTCATCAACGAGTTAAATGCTTCAATGGAAGGGGTTACTTATTCTTCCTGAAGTGTTTTGTGCATTTAAAAATTTTACTAGGGAAACACTGAGAGCCCTTTAAATCAGGGCAAAGAATAAAAAATCCTTTCTTAGCCAGTTCGAAGAGTCGAATGTGGAGTGCATAGAATAGGTCAGGAATTTCAGAGGGGCTGCTATAAGGTAAGCATTCCTTTTATCATCGATTTTGCGGTGCGTTACATTAGACTAAAATTGGATGATGTATGTATACAGTTGTTATATAGAATTGTAAGTATTTTCTAAGAAAAAACAGACATCGTTCTAAACAAGCTGCTTACATCAAGAGAGGGACTCACAGACGCATGATTCTGTGTGTTTATTACATCTGCTATGCATCACATTGTGATGAAGTCTTCAAAGACTTTAAGGAAGAACAACTCTCCTCTATTCTTGTTTTTTGTTCCTTTTTCTGTAGCATCATGTGAATATCATGAATACGAATACAAGCACTCAACACAAATCGATATCGATTTTTAGCTTTCACTTATCTATCGATAACAATGATGACCGTCATTTATACAAGTGGGACGAATGCTTAGATATGTCCGGAAAATGAAATGAATCCATATAAAAAGCGCAAATAAAGCGAATCGACCTCCGGTACAATTCATATGTGTGTGTGTGTGTGTGTGTGCGTGAATAGGAGAGGAATATATGCTGTATTGTGTGCTGCTTTGTTTCTTGTTAAGTTTCCACAGAAGTTCAAATATCGTGTGACTGCAAAGACTGTTGCCAAGTGATGTGATTTATGTTGAGCCGATTGGAAGGATTTGAAATTTGCATGTAACGAGTGCCCTATGATGGAAACTTCATTGAAATCAGAGTGCAGCACCAAGAGTCACATATTTAGATACGTAACTAAAACATTAGCTTTTGTATGTGATGTCAAAAGTGGACCAGCACTCAACTTATTTACTTAAAATTAGAATGTTTGATAAATAACTATCTTAAATTTTCAGAAAATTTTAAAATTAAGAAATGTTTACCGCCCTTGAACAGAGAAGTCTTATTCCCTGGTACCTATTTTTATGTCCACATTTTTACTTGCGTTTCTTTCCTTCAGCAGCATTTCATGCCACTCATGGAAACGGACGCGTGTTGCCACGTCGGTGAAGTGCACCACTGAGCAGCTTCAACAACAACAACATCAACAGCAACACTAATTGTGGTGAGATGTCTTGAGGAAAACGCGAAGGAAGCTGAAGTCTTCATTAGGATTACGTGAGGTTTCCGCACGAGGTGTTGACATACAATCACCGAGATGCCCTCCTCCTTTGTACTAGAAATACGACGGTTCTTTTGCTTGTAGTTAGCAACATGTTACTGCTGTTTCTTATGCTTTTAAGGCGTGGAAAATGTGAAGTTATTTTAGAGGGAGCTGAGGTAAGAAGGAAAAAAAAAAGAAAACTCAGACAGCTTCCTCCGGTGAGATTTCATTCTCTTTGCTATAATTTGTTTCCTTTTAGAATTAGTGTTACATGCAAAGTTCTGTCATCTTTTCCCGTGGAACAGTACTTGTAACATACGTTTAAATAAATAACAGGAAATTGTTTCAAAGACTTTCGTATTACCAAATATTATAGAGCTTCCTTCGATCTATCACTTTGTTTTCTTTTATAGAGTTAATACATTTTGTTATTGCATTTCCTTTTAATAAATGCTTCATGTCAAATTCATGGTCCGTTTAAGTTCATGTCCCATTATAGTGATTTATAAAAGTGCCTCTATTCTTCTATTCTATTGAAGCGTTATTAACTTATATTATTAACTTAAGCGCACATCGGCAAGAAAGCGAAAACTGATACTGTACAAAATTAAAAGCTAAGAAAATGTACTCGTATATTATTTTAATATATTGTTTCTTCTACTTATTATGGTGCTTATGTTACATCTTTTGGTCAGCTCACATACACAGTGCCGTGAATGGCATTTCTCTTTCTCGTCCTTCTCTAATAAAACGTATTTCTTGTAATGAAATACCTACAAAAAAAATTTGGCTTGTAGCCTTATAAATTTTTAATCTATAGATTCCAGAATGCTTGCCAACTACAAGGTAACTCTTTCGGATGATATTTCAGTTTTCAGCCTTTTATTTTATTTGCTCTCTTTAATACAGCTTCATTTTTATGTGGGTTCTGCAGCAAAAACATGAGGAAAGAAAGAACATAATAATGATGATGGTCGTTTATAGATGAAGTAATAAAGATACATTTTTATGGAGTTTACAGTGTAAGAGTGTATGTTATAAGGTTATAATCGTTGTTAAGAGGTCGATTTTTAACAATGACACAAAAGAGAACATTTATTGACATAATCGTACTTATAAAAATAAATATAATACAATTTATTTTGGGCAGTTTTTTCGTTTTTATCATGTCGTTCTTTAAAAAATCTTATCTTATCTTAAAACCCTATACAACTTTATAAACTCAACGCGAAAAACTGATATAATAATGAAATCTTAAACTGACCAACCGAAGTGTTGCCACAATAAAAACTTTCTTCAACTTCTAAATAGCCTTAAGTGACAGAAGAGGGAAAAACGGGATGATTTGTAAAAATATTCGCTACTTTCTACGTCGTTGCTGTTATTGTTGTTGATGTACTTTTTTCAACCCAGAAAAAGGATCTGTTTAATTAAATTCCTGTGGACAGCAAGGATTGTTCTTAATCTTTTTAATAAAATGTGAATTTTTTGCTCTGCTTAACAGCGCGATATTTAATCTTCAATTCTTCATTCGGTTTTTCATGTAGAAATGAAAAAAGATAATGTTTTAATCTAAGCGGCGAACAGTTTTCTGAAAATGTTTAATTGGGGGAAGTATTTCAGGGTCCTAAAGGAACTTTGAAGCTATTTAAAAAAAGCTTCGTGAAATACGTTTTTCTGTTGAGAGATCTTTAAAATCTGTTGAGAAAATTTAAAGTAAGATTTCATATATTATATTGTAGAATATAATGGATTTATATGTATATATCGTATATTTGTGTATAATAAAGATGGAAAGCGAAGGATTCATCTTCAAGTGTATCGGGAAACTTATACAGAACTGTAATTTGAGTTGTTTAGCTTTATTTTTGCTGTACCAGGATTTCTTTTCTATTGAAAATAAATCCCTTAATTTAACAGAAATAATACAAAGAAACTACCGTTATTTCAGAGCTGACAAAACAAATATATTCCTAGTACAATATACATATATAAGCAAATATAGAATATACATATTATATATAAAGAACCAGAAAATCAAAAAGAAAACTGAAACGAATTATTTTATACACAAGTCTTTGCGTTTGAATTAAATAAGAATCACTATCAGTCACTATTTTGACCCTTCTTCTGAAGCGGTAATTGAACTCAAAGGAGTTCTTGAAGAACGAACTTAAAAAACATAACAAAGAATATTAAAAACATCTCCGGACTCTTAGGGCGCTACTAGGTACCAAATAAACTAGAAACAAAACCACTGATGGACCGAAATATAGGAACCGGCTTCCTCTTCATGCTAACAGACGCCACACGAAATGCTCGAGTGATTTGCTTTAATCAATGCAACTCTTAAGAATACACAATGAAATCAAAACGAATGGACGAATGTCGAGAGGTGAGCTCACAAAACTCTCGAATTTAACAAGAATTTGATTACTGAATAATTTCCTGCTTTGGGAAATATCTGATCTGAAGTAACAAGACAAAGGATTATATACCTCACATAGAAGACTGTACAAGTGATCTCAAGTTAACTAGATGCTGTTTAATACACATCATTTTTTTCTGACCTCTGTTTATGTTGGATTTAACCGTGTCCTGTTAGCGTTTCACTCTCTTTCTTCCCATCCTGCCCTTTGTACCATGCGACCATTATTCTGTTACGATTCTTAAACTTAATGGATTGAGCATTCATAAAATATTCAGCACGGATTTCAAAGGCAGTCACAGGCGTTGCTCATCGCTTCCGAGTAGCGTTGCTCTAAAATGCAAATGCTTTCGCTATTGACACCGGCGTCATGTGAGCGACAGCAACTGCTGATGATATTCATGATTATGATGATGATGAGGTTGATGTAGAAAGCGAAGAGGTCAACAATGGTTTATTCCTACCTGTTGATGGTGTAAAAGTCCCTGATGTGGATGTTGTTGTTATCGTTGCAGCTGCTGCAGCATAAATATATAAGTATGTTCTACATACATACATGACTGATACTGTGTACACTATACTATATACACATCTCATGGTTGTAGTTGATGAGAAAAAATAAGCAATAGTAATATATTAAAAGCTGTTTGTGATCTAACAATAGAGCCACAGCTACGCCAACGCCAACCGATTTAAAGGCATATAAATTCAAACATTCTAAGCTTTTATAAAAACCAACGCATGATTTCGTGCATATACTTTTGAGAATTGGAATCATACGCATTCGACTTAAGCTAAGTGAGATGAAACTCACAACGTATGGCAGGCATATGTTACCCGTTTCTTGAAGTTTCACTTACTAAAAATAAACTCTAAACTTGTTAGAATTCCGTCTTGAATTTCATGCTCCTAACAGAGGATTTCTCTGCTTATATTCATCGTATACAATCGAGTTCAGAGTTGGATTTTATCGTGATATATACCACAATAGTTAGGAAGAATCTTTACTATTCTTTACTTCAACCGGGAGCTTCAAATCGGTCAGCCGCTGCGTGTCAAACTCACTCTCTTGAAATTCTGAGTGCTTTTGAAAGGATTCGCAAACTTTGAGAAGCGTTGGTTTATTTCAACAATTCATAGAACGCAAGTCTTCTAAAAATATACGAGTGCGAAAAACTATGGTAGAAGTTCTAATATGAGTTTCTCCACATACGTTCTACAGCAAGTTTGAAGCAAATCTTATCAGATCACATTAAACTGTTTCCTCGTAAATTGAAATTCGGAGAAATTTATACACATTTCAGACTGCATCAACTTACATTTTTTCGGGAAACTTCCGTGCTATGAACTCAATTAAACCCAATTCCATTCCGCGACTTTCATTAAAATTGTTAAAACTTTAAACAATTCTTTAAAATCAAACAATTTGATCACTTAAACTTATAAACTTCCATCATAAAACAAGCACTGAATATGTACAGCTTCCTCAAGTTTAGTAGGAAAGATTACACATTTCGGTATAGGTTATGTTGCGACAAGCCGGAATGACGTGACTCCCGGAACAAAAATCATTGGGGTTAACACACACAATAAGAAACACAATTTTTAGTAGTATGAAGAAGTAATATTTTAATAACTGCAAATAAGTGTAAATAATAGAAAGAAACAACTTTACCGATGGTGAATCGCTCAAATTTTGTTGTTGTTGTAGTTCTTGATGCTGATTACAACAACAACAAGAACTTTTTTTGCTTGTATTGTTAAGTAATAAACATTAAATACTAATTTAAAAAAAACGTCGCAAGTGCCATCAGAAAATTGCAAAAATTTGCGCCTTTCACGGCGGTTCTCATAAATTCTCATGGAATATCACTGGAATATTCAAGAAATTATGGTTGTACTCACATGGATGCCCTGCAATAATCACGAAAGTGATTTTTTCTTAAGATTCTGCACCGATCCTGATGAAACAAATACGCTTTGAAAGCTCCGGATATCTTTAATAGTTTTGGAGTAATATTGAATTTTGACGGGCTATAACTCGATAACTATACGAGAGCAGAGGAATCTGCTCTTAAGCGCTCTCGTTTTGTTTCAGAGTTATATCCCTTTGAGATAACTAAACATGTTTTCGGATGTTTGATATTTTGTCCCTTAAAATGGAAACATTTTTTTTAACGATCTGTTCAATTTTTCTACTAAAGTGGTCTTTAAGTAACCTTTTAAATGTCGCATATATCACGCCGATAGCTCACTTGGCTATAAATATATCAATCAACAAACCCTTATAACTCGTAAACTAAACGCAATCGTTAATATTTGTTGGCATGGTTGGAGCTATAAAAGAAAAAAAAAAGATTCAAATCTGTGGGAATTACCCATACTTTACTTATGCCAATATGTATTGTATAATAAATACATACACTAATTTTTAGAATTTGTAAATAAAGTTCATGCAATTCCTGTTGCAATTCAAGCTTGATTGGAGTTTTTTACAGATTACGCCCTTTTTTAAAATTAAGCAAACCTTTTATACATACTGTACTGAATCTCCAGTTCATTAATAAACGCAGCTTACATCTGCTCCCATGCAAAAACCTGCAAACCTGATTTTTAACGAATTACATTTCACTTTTGCTTTTGATTTACTAGCAACCGGAGATTATTGCAAACGTTTTTACGAATTTTTCATCACCGAAAACGAAGTAATATTCTTCACTTATACAATGGGACCAAACAATAATTCGCGATCAGAAGTTTGGTCGTTCCGGTTTGGCGAGTACAGAAACGACGTGTCATTTGTCCCCAAGGAAGTAGAAGTGCCATCTGTTGATGAGGACGCCTGCGATTTTCGGAGTCTGGAGATAGCCATCCTTTCGATTGTCATCGTTATGTATTTCATGCGTCGCTGGCGTTTGGGTCATCGGCGTGTCCGTGCGATGAGATTTGCTGCTGTTAACAACCAAATGTAGAAGATTAAGAAACAAACTCGAGAGACATCAAAATCATCCAACGTGGAATCTGACCATAAACAATCCCAAAAAACAGAAGCAATTGGTAGCAGCAGTATCCAGGCCTTCAAAATCAAATAAGTGATGTATATATAGTCTTTTACATAATGTAATACATTTGCTAGTAAAAATAAATGCACGAATACAAACAAGAACTGTAAAGTATTTATGAGGACTTTCGACTCCTTAAGATTTATGCGAGGATATACGAGTATGGTATTTCAGTAAAATCATGTGGATATATAGTAGATGCAGATAGATTGGAAAACGGTTCTACGAATCCACTATAAAGTGCAACTTTGGAATTCGATTAACACTCATGATTGGCCCCCACTTTCGTGTTGTGTTTAAAGAATTCCTTGAATTAGATTAGTAACAAAAAGAACACCAACGCATCAATAAGACGCACTCTTCTACAATCAACAAACAATTTAAAAGAGATCTTTCAATATATTTCTCCGTGCTGACGTCGTTACAATAATTCACTCATTCATCGTTCATAATTGTATTGTAATATATTGTGGATTATAGAAAATCTCGTAGATTACTAAAATTTATTGTGTGTTTAATATACAGGGAGATACGCTTGTGTCTATTTGTGGTGTGTTTTAAGTAAAACATGACGTATGAGTGATGAGCGATTATCGAAGAACTTTTGACCTTTTTCGGTATGAAGAAGAGAATATCCTTAATTATACCCTACACCTTAAGATTACGGGTATATTCACTTTGTCACGAAATGTGTAAGGCATAGAAAGCCATGCGTCGATTGAGCCATGTCCGTCCGTCTGTCTGTCTGTTGAAATCACGATCACAGGAGAACCGGTGAAGATATCGTGATGAAATTTTTCAGAAATGTTGTTTCTTGTGGTGTGCAGGTTGGTATTGACCACGTCTTAAATGGTTATACTGTTAAATATATAAACTTCCTGAATAAAATAAAATTTACATAACGATTTATTTTCCAATAGAACATTATAACAGCAAAACTGGGAGCGGTCCGGCCCCTTTCACACTACTTACAGAATATAGCTCATAAAAACAAGTATATTACCACGGAAATAAAGTTTAAATTTGAACATAATTATAAAACCACTAAGCTAGTTATTTTGTTTTGGAAACTGGTAACGACCACGGCTACTATTTATACAATGGCGTAGCTAGGACTCATGGAGCCCGGGACGGTTAATCAACTTGCAGCACTAAAAATTCCTAGAATTCAATCAATCAATACTAGATTTCCACAACTGCCACCCCCGAGAGGGATTGAGTTCGAGCTCTCTCGAACTGCCAGATCGAGAGCTGTTCCACTTTTTGTAAGCAAACCATCAGAGCGAGCGAGTCTGGCGTTCAGAGTGATCTAGTGTGGCACGGGACAGCGTCTGACCAGCAACTCCACAAAAAGTAAAAGGGAACAATGACTGTGCATTCACACCTGTCAATTGAGTGGTCGTGTGAACTGACTATTTGAAGAATTATGCAATGAAGTTGGCTGCTGCTTCGAGTATAGCGAAATTTCCTTCATCTTATTAAAGAACGCGATCGCCATTGCTATACGCGTTCTTCTGTGTTTTATTACGCGTAGTTTTAATTTTCAGTGAAAAGATTTTCACTTTGTCTAAAATAATATATTGTGAGCCAGAAACCACTAAAATAAACTCTCTTCTCCAATCGACTCAACAAAAAATTGCAAATGGCCACAGTATCAATGAAACGAAAACGTGGCCGGCCGCGTCGTGGTGAAATGCTGGAGAACAGCGGAACAGCGGCTTCAATGCGCAGCAATATAGAAGTGCATGAGGTAAAAAAAGAAGCGCCGGAACCGGCGAAAGAGTGCCTTGGGATTAGGCAAGAGAAATACAAGGCTTTCGGGCGGTTCTTAGCCAATTCGTTGATGGAGAGGAGCGAAGTGGAAGCGATGGAGCTGGTGAAAAAGTTCACCGACGACTTGGTTCGCTCGAAGCACGAGTTTGAAACCAAAGCGGATCATCATGCAAGCGACAACTCCAGCGAAAAGATGCCTCCTCTTACCCTCATTTTTCCACATAAATAATGTTTCCACATTAGATGTTTCCACTTTGTAATGTCTTCATTGTAATTGTGTGTTTTTGAAAATAGTTTTAAATAAATAAGATTTTAGTCAAAACAAGTTTTTATAATTTTAGTAATACCAAAAAGTGGTGGTCTCTTGCGATTCTAATTTAAATCCCTTTGAACTTTGAAATTGAACTGCCTATATCTCCTAAACTAGTGCACATCGGGTTGGTACAGGTACTGTCATAAAGACTAAAAATATCTTCTATTTATGTTTTATAACATTTTCTCAAAAAACTTATAGTTTTCGAGGAAAACGCAATTTAATATTCTTGGTAATTTTTCCAATTCATTTTCTTGAATATTGCAGTGGTTCCACGTAAGCATAAAAATATTTGCTAAATATTCCAGTGTTGTTCAAAGCTGTCTGTCAGCTGCTATAGTTATTGAAATAAAAAATGGATAAAAGGTAGGTTGAAATTTTGGGGGCGAAAGAAGGAAATATGTTTGAAAAATTGTTGTATACTTGTGGCATTTGTATTAAAAACGGTATGAGCTGCGTTCCTTTTTCCTAGTCTAATCATGACTTAAAATGGAACGCAAGGACACAAAATCACACACAAAGAAGTTTGTGCCACGAAATATCAGCTGTATGACTTTTAAGAATCAAGTACAGTTTTTGCTGGAGTAAATAAAATATATGAATTAAAAATGGACAACGGCAGCCATGTAGGTATGGTATTCAATTTGAACTGAATGTCTTGACTAGTTTAGGAAATATAGTGATAAGAATTTCAAATTCGAAGAGCTGAAACTCGATAACTATACGAGGGCAAGAGAAGTTTAGTTGTTTTTGTAATCAACGCTAAACACTAGTACAACAGGAATAACAACAATGAAATTGCAGTGAGTTTCCAAGGGTAAACTTAAGCCCAACTTGGCATGATTATTCTATATTTTCTATAATATTTGCGTCTGATAGCACTGACATTTTTATCCTGTACGCAAACCTTTTTGACCACATAAGAATGCGGGTGAATGCAACGTAATAGCAAGACGACACGAGTTGCGTGACTCCTGGAATACCGCGACTACGAGGTATCTTAAGCCACAATCAAAATAGACGAATGCAGACGAAACGAATCAGTACGAATACGTCAATGCGATAAGAGTTGTGAAAGGCTGTCCAAAATGAGTAGGTAACTGATCCAATTTGAACCAAACATTCTGACGATACGTAGGCATACTTAAGAACCGTACAGCATACGGATCTACTCGTCATCAATCTTCTTTTCCAATTACTTTTTAATATAAACTGAATGATGCGAAGTTGTTAAACACCAGGCAAATGTTTAGCAGATGCTGCCAAATTGTAATGAAGACACGTGAAAAATTGCATAATGATTTAACGTTGGCAACGCTGGATATGAAATTTCATTTGACTTTTGCAATCGGAGAAGGCGTATGTTTGCTTTTCTAAGTTGGAGTTTGTGAAAATATTAATAGAATCAAAGCAACGATGTCTGCAACAAGTAATCACTTAATCCGTAAGAACAACTGATCGTTTAGATACATAGTCTGCATTCAAACACTTCCTTTCACTTGCAGAGAGACAGACTCCATTCAAAAGGATGTTCGACGATATCGTTCGCAATCTGAGGAGTAATCATGAAGTTTCGACATTTTGTCATTCTTTCGGATGGCGGCTTGTGGCGGCCATAACAAAAGCTTCTGGAAACTGTTTGACCCGCATTAAGAAGCAGCACAAGCTTAAGAGGAAAAAAATATATAAAAGAATACATATATAAAGGCTAAGTTCAATACTTACATTTCAACGTCTATCGGGAGACGTGGGCTGACCTTCTAGGAACGCCCTCGAATTGCAAAACAATATCTAAATAGCTCATCATTACTTTCATCCGAATCCAATAACCATAAATAATGGAGTTGTCCTGAATAAATCGTGTTTTGTATAATACTTTTCTCTGTATTGTACTTTTATCGCCATGAATAAATACATATGAATTTAATTTATACAATTAAAGCTTAACCCCTTGAAAAGCATTCCAAATTTAAACTATAAAATAATAAAGAATTTACATATCTGCAAATATATGCATTTCCTGATCTCATATCGAATCTGCCCCGTATTCCATGAAGAAACCAATTCAATCTGTTCCGATGTGTATATTGTATAATGTTAGGTTTTCCTTTCAATCCTTTGAGACATAGCAAGTTGGTTCTGCT
Source organism: Myopa testacea (assembly GCA_949629155.1). Classification (NCBI taxonomy): domain Eukaryota; kingdom Metazoa; phylum Arthropoda; class Insecta; order Diptera; family Conopidae; genus Myopa; species Myopa testacea. The sequence continues at coordinate 39,263,120 of OX451348.1, read as the reverse complement.
TTGTGCACACAAGCCACGAATTGAGTTTCCTGGTTAGTTTGCAAGAATTTATTAATTAAATTCGGGCATCTTAGAAAGTGATTCTGCTCTGTACTCAATAGATACTGCTTTTAGGTCATACCATCAAATATCTAGAAATATTTTGTGGATACTCAAGGAAAACTTTTCCAACATGGTTTCTAAATGAAAAATCAACACAAGGAACAGCTGACCAGCTGGTGCCCCACAAGATTCAATAACTTGTCTATTCAATTCTCAATTTAAGCAATTAATTATTGCAACACGCATGCTGAATATTTAATTGAGCTGTTGAGCTGTTGTTAGAGTCCGCTTTTCACTCGTTCTCATGTTTAGACACTATGAATAATATAAATCCAAGGAGTCCTGGGCTCTAAGCACCCACCGTCCTCGATTGGGCGATTATTGGTGATTGCGTACTTCCATCACGTGCCACGTATTTAAAGTATGAATTAATGTCATTTTCTTGGTACTTAACGAAGCGCGGTATTTAATAATCGTACGTCTGAGCAACTCTTCGCTCATTGTATCACTATACAGTGAGTAGACAAAATAAAATAGATTTCAGAGATATTTTTAATATCTGATGATGTCTTCATTCGTAATGACTTGACTACAGATGACCCTGGTTTTAATATCGAATAAAAACTTCACATCTCAACCTTTGGTAAAGCGAAGTGATAGATTTTAACGACACAATCTTTTAGAATCTTCATTCAAGTATTCAGAAAAGTGGAAAAAGAATTTCAAATGATCAAATAAAATATTTCTTAATGTTTGCATGCTTTTTATCGAATTCCCTCCGAATATTGGACATTTTTTAACTGATTTTAGATTGATTTCTAAATAATTTTTGCGTCAACAAAAAAGCAGTCATCAAAGTAAACTAAATGAGTTTAGAAAACGCTTGAATATCTGCCTAAAGAATTCTCTGGTTGCTCTGGATGGTAGATTGCAATTCAAAAATTTTATAGACATTAAAATTGGGAAATCGTTATAGCTTAAAATAAAAATCTCATCCCAGGGATGCGTTAAAAAAAATGACAAAATCGGAAAAAATTACCCAAGTTAAACTGTTGTTCTTTTCTAGACCAATCCTAAGTATTGCAACTATTTTGCAATAAGTTTCAAGTGAATTCATTTTGCATTCCTTCTTCATGTCGGGGGTGCTCGAAATTCTGTAACAACAACACTGAGCAACAACAACAGCAACACATCTGGTAGCTGTAGAAAAAATTCACAATGAAGTTCTTCTATCGTACTAAATGTCATTTCTTTTGTTGTGTTTGTTGCAGTGTACAATAAAAACTGACTTCGCTCTCCTTTAATATATTTTTTATTCACTTTCAATATATTGTATTTTATATTAAAAATGTTGTTATTTATTTCCTTTTTCAGCCCTTTTCTTTGGTGTAAATAGAAGCTCAAGAAATACTGGAAATCCTTTAAAGCCAAGCGTTCTCTGCGTGAAGACAGTGAGAATTATTAAGTTTCTGAGTTGGAGAAACAAAAAGCTTACTATTTATTCTTATATATTTAAGAGAATAAAACTAATAAAGGCAGTTTCAGTTTCATAAAATTATTTAATATTTAATAGTCACTGAAAATGAAATCGCATTTAAAAGTCAAACAGAATTCTCTACATTTTATTTGCACTTAAAGAAAAGAGTGTTTTATTAATAAGTTTATTTTCTAAAGTTTAAATATTAATTTCCTATAAAAACACTATTAAACCACCCACACGCAGCCACACACATACCAATAAGCTATCATTTCAACATTTTAACACCTCGAAAACTTCATCATGGTCTTTGCGGCTGAACTTTTGAACTTAATCGTATTTTCTTCGTTTCTTCCGTCGCTGTTCTTTTTGTTTGCTTTCTGCTGCTTTAACCCTTGTTATTCTTCAGTATAACGCTATACTTTCCCTTGAAAAATATTTAAAAACCGCTAAGAAACCCAGCGGAACTCATCACCCACGAAGAAGTACTCTGTTCCTCTCAACGAGACCAGTGAACTTAAGGGTGTTTAAGAGTTTACTTTAAACAGTGCTCCGTCACACACACACACCTACACTCACACTCACACATATTTATACACCCCATAAAGCAAGCAACCTCAGCACTGAACAACGCCAGCATAATTTTAAGCTAAGATACACCAAACATAAATAATCAAACATCACCGTTGTTTGGCTTCACTTGAATATGTACTCGTATACCACTTCCTAGGACTCTACGTGTGCATGTGTTTGTATGTGAAGATGTGCTCTTAATTGATACAAAGTAGTTTAAACGGATTAAAAATGATAATCATTTCAGTTTCACTATAGCGCCAGCAGCCAGTCGTCATTCTGCACTTTCGAGGATTAATAAAAGGCTGTCGTTTGCAGCAGCGTCTACAAAAGGATCTAAAAAAGATTTGGCCTATGCAGATCGAAAGCTGTTCCACCTTTTGGAAGCAAACCATCAGAGCGAGCGAGTCTGGCGTTCAGAGTGACCCAGTGTGGCACGGGACAGCGTCTGACCAGCAACTCCACAAAAAGTAAAAGGGAACAATGACTGTGCATTCACACCTGTCAATTGAGTGGTCGTGTGAACTGACTATTTGAAGAATTATGCAATGAAGTTGGCTGCTGCTTCGAGTATAGCGAAATTTCCTTCATCTTATTAAAGAACGCGATCGCCATTGCTATACGCGTTCTTCTGTGTTTTATTACGCGTAGTTTTAATTTTCAGTGAAAAGATTTTCACTTTGTCTAAAATAATATATTGTGAGCCAGAAACCACTAAAATAAACTCTTCTCCAATCGACTCAACAAAAAATTGCAAATGGCCACAGTATCAATGAAACGAAAACGTGGCCGACCGCGTCGAATTGAAATGCTGGAGAACAGCGGAACAGCGGCTTCAATGCGCAGCAGTATAGAAGTGCATGAGGTAAAAAAAGAAGCGCCGGAACCGGCGAAAGAGTGCCTTGGGATTAGGCAAGAGAAATACAAGGCTTTCGGGCGGTTCTTAGCCAATACGTTGATGGAGAGGAACGAAGTGGAAGCGATGGAGCTGGTGAAAAAGTTCACCGACGACTTGGTTCGCTCGAAGCACGAGTTTGAAACCAAAGCGGATCATCATGCAAGCGACAACTCCAGCGAAAAGATGCCTCCTCTTACCCTCATTTTTCCACATAAATAATGTTTCCACATTAAGAATTTCAAATTCGAAGAGCTGAAACTCGATAACTATACGAGGGCAAGAGAAGTTTAGTTGTTTTTGTAATCAACGCTAAACACTAGTACAACAGGAATAACAACAATGAAATTGCAGTGAGTTTCGAAGGGTAAACTTAAGCCCAACTTGGCATGATTATTCTATATTTTCTATAATATTTGCGTCTGATAGCACTGACATTTTTATCCTGTACGCAAACCTTTTTGACCACATAAGAATGCGGGTGAATGCAACGTAATAGCAAGACGACACGAGTTGCGTGACTCCTGGAATACCGCGACTACGAGGTATCTTAAGCCACAATCAAAATAGACGAATGCAGACGAAACGAATCAGTACGAATACGTCAATGCGATAAGAGTTGTGAAAGGCTGTCCAAAATGAGTAGGTAACTGATCCAATTTGAACCAAACATTCTGACGATACGTAGGCATACTTAAGAACCGTACAGCATACGGATCTACTCGTCATCAATCTTCTTTTCCAATTACTTTTTAATATAAACTGAATGATGCGAAGTTGTTAAACACCAGGCAAATGTTTAGCAGATGCTGCCAAATTGTAATGAAGACACGTGAAAAATTGCATAATGATTTAACGTTGGCAACGCTGGATATGAAATTTCATTTGACTTTTGCAATCGGAGAAGGCGTATGTTTGCTTTTCTAAGTTGGAGTTTGTGAAAATATTAATAGAATCAAAGCAACGATGTCTGCAACAAGTAATCACTTAATCCGTAAGAACAACTGATCGTTTAGATACATAGTCTGCATTCAAACACTTCCTTTCACTTGCAGAGAGACAGACTCCATTCAAAAGGATGTTCGACGATATCGTTCGCAATCTGAGGAGTAATCATGAAGTTTCGACATTTTGTCATTCTTTCGGATGGCGGCTTGTGGCGGCCATAACAAAAGCTTCTGGAAACTGTTTGACCCGCATTAAGAAGCAGCACAAGCTTAAGAGGAAAAAAATATATAAAAGAATACATATATAAAGGCTAAGTTCAATACTTACATTTCAACGTCTATCGGGAGACGTGGGCTGACCTTCTAGGAACGCCCTCGAATTGCAAAACAATATCTAAATAGCTCATCATTACTTTCATCCGAATCCAATAACCATAAATAATGGAGTTGTCCTGAATAAATCGTGTTTTGTATAATACTTTTCTCTGTATTGTACTTTTATCGCCATGAATAAATACATATGAATTTAATTTATACAATTAAAGCTTAACCCCTTGAAAAGCATTCCAAATTTAAACTATAAAATAATAAAGAATTTACATATCTGCAAATATATGCATTTCCTGATCTCATATCGAATCTGCCCCGTATTCCATGAAGAAACCAATTCAATCTGTTCCGATGTGTATATTGTATAATGTTAGGTTTTCCTTTCAATCCTTTGAGACATAGCAAGTTGGTTCTGCTTTGTGCACACAAGCCACGAATTGAGTTTCCTGGTTAGTTTGCAAGAATTTATTAATTAAATTCGGGCATCTTAGAAAGTGATTCTGCTCTGTACTCAATAGATACTGCTTTTAGGTCATACCATCAAATATCTAGAAATATTTTGTGGATACTCAAGGAAAACTTTTCCAACATGGTTTCTAAATGAAAAATCAACACAAGGAACAGCTGACCAGCTGGTGCCCCACAAGATTCAATAACTTGTCTATTCAATTCTCAATTTAAGCAATTAATTATTGCAACACGCATGCTGAATATTTAATTGAGCTGTTGAGCTGTTGTTAGAGTCCGCTTTTCACTCGTTCTCATGTTTAGACACTATGAATAATATAAATCCAAGGAGTCCTGGGCTCTAAGCACCCACCGTCCTCGATTGGGCGATTATTGGTGATTGCGTACTTCCATCACGTGCCACGTATTTAAAGTATGAATTAATGTCATTTTCTTGGTACTTAACGAAGCGCGGTATTTAATAATCGTACGTCTGAGCAACTCTTCGCTCATTGTATCACTATACAGTGAGTAGACAAAATAAAATAGATTTCAGAGATATTTTTAATATCTGATGATGTCTTCATTCGTAATGACTTGACTACAGATGACCCTGGTTTTAATATCGAATAAAAACTTCACATCTCAACCTTTGGTAAAGCGAAGTGATAGATTTTAACGACACAATCTTTTAGAATCTTCATTCAAGTATTCAGAAAAGTGGAAAAAGAATTTCAAATGATCAAATAAAATATTTCTTAATGTTTGCATGCTTTTTATCGAATTCCCTCCGAATATTGGACATTTTTTAACTGATTTTAGATTGATTTCTAAATAATTTTTGCGTCAACAAAAAAGCAGTCATCAAAGTAAACTAAATGAGTTTAGAAAACGCTTGAATATCTGCCTAAAGAATTCTCTGGTTGCTCTGGATGGTAGATTGCAATTCAAAAATTTTATAGACATTAAAATTGGGAAATCGTTATAGCTTAAAATAAAAATCTCATCCCAGGGATGCGTTAAAAAAAATGACAAAATCGGAAAAAATTACCCAAGTTAAACTGTTGTTCTTTTCTAGACCAATCCTAAGTATTGCAACTATTTTGCAATAAGTTTCAAGTGAATTCATTTTGCATTCCTTCTTCATGTCGGGGGTGCTCGAAATTCTGTAACAACAACACTGAGCAACAACAACAGCAACACATCTGGTAGCTGTAGAAAAAATTCACAATGAAGTTCTTCTATCGTACTAAATGTCATTTCTTTTGTTGTGTTTGTTGCAGTGTACAATAAAAACTGACTTCGCTCTCCTTTAATATATTTTTTATTCACTTTCAATATATTGTATTTTATATTAAAAATGTTGTTATTTATTTCCTTTTTCAGCCCTTTTCTTTGGTGTAAATAGAAGCTCAAGAAATACTGGAAATCCTTTAAAGCCAAGCGTTCTCTGCGTGAAGACAGTGAGAATTATTAAGTTTCTGAGTTGGAGAAACAAAAAGCTTACTATTTATTCTTATATATTTAAGAGAATAAAACTAATAAAGGCAGTTTCAGTTTCATAAAATTATTTAATATTTAATAGTCACTGAAAATGAAATCGCATTTAAAAGTCAAACAGAATTCTCTACATTTTATTTGCACTTAAAGAAAAGAGTGTTTTATTAATAAGTTTATTTTCTAAAGTTTAAATATTAATTTCCTATAAAAACACTATTAAACCACCCACACGCAGCCACACACATACCAATAAGCTATCATTTCAACATTTTAACACCTCGAAAACTTCATCATGGTCTTTGCGGCTGAACTTTTGAACTTAATCGTATTTTCTTCGTTTCTTCCGTCGCTGTTCTTTTTGTTTGCTTTCTGCTGCTTTAACCCTTGTTATTCTTCAGTATAACGCTATACTTTCCCTTGAAAAATATTTAAAAACCGCTAAGAAACCCAGCGGAACTCATCACCCACGAAGAAGTACTCTGTTCCTCTCAACGAGACCAGTGAACTTAAGGGTGTTTAAGAGTTTACTTTAAACAGTGCTCCGTCACACACACACACCTACACTCACACTCACACATATTTATACACCCCATAAAGCAAGCAACCTCAGCACTGAACAACGCCAGCATAATTTTAAGCTAAGATACACCAAACATAAATAATCAAACATCACCGTTGTTTGGCTTCACTTGAATATGTACTCGTATACCACTTCCTAGGACTCTACGTGTGCATGTGTTTGTATGTGAAGATGTGCTCTTAATTGATACAAAGTAGTTTAAACGGATTAAAAATGATAATCATTTCAGTTTCACTATAGCGCCAGCAGCCAGTCGTCATTCTGCACTTTCGAGGATTAATAAAAGGCTGTCGTTTGCAGCAGCGTCTACAAAAGGATCTAAAAAAGATTTGGCCTATGCAGATCGAAAGCTGTTCCACCTTTTGGAAGCAAACCATCAGAGCGAGCGAGTCTGGCGTTCAGAGTGACCCAGTGTGGCACGGGACAGCGTCTGACCAGCAACTCCACAAAAAGTAAAAGGGAACAATGACTGTGCATTCACACCTGTCAATTGAGTGGTCGTGTGAACTGACTATTTGAAGAATTATGCAATGAAGTTGGCTGCTGCTTCGAGTATAGCGAAATTTCCTTCATCTTATTAAAGAACGCGATCGCCATTGCTATACGCGTTCTTCTGTGTTTTATTACGCGTAGTTTTAATTTTCAGTGAAAAGATTTTCACTTTGTCTAAAATAATATATTGTGAGCCAGAAACCACTAAAATAAACTCTTCTCCAATCGACTCAACAAAAAATTGCAAATGGCCACAGTATCAATGAAACGAAAACGTGGCCGACCGCGTCGAATTGAAATGCTGGAGAACAGCGGAACAGCGGCTTCAATGCGCAGCAGTATAGAAGTGCATGAGGTAAAAAAAGAAGCGCCGGAACCGGCGAAAGAGTGCCTTGGGATTAGGCAAGAGAAATACAAGGCTTTCGGGCGGTTCTTAGCCAATACGTTGATGGAGAGGAACGAAGTGGAAGCGATGGAGCTGGTGAAAAAGTTCACCGACGACTTGGTTCGCTCGAAGCACGAGTTTGAAACCAAAGCGGATCATCATGCAAGCGACAACTCCAGCGAAAAGATGCCTCCTCTTACCCTCATTTTTCCACATAAATAATGTTTCCACATTAGATGTTTCCACTTTGTAATGTCTTCATTGTAATTGTGTGTTTTTGAAAATAGTTTTAAATAAATAAGATTTTAGTCAAAACTAGTTTTTATAATTTTAGTAATACCAAAAAGTGGTGGTTTCTTGCGATTCTAATTTAAATCCCTTTGAACTTTGAAATTGAACTGCCTATATCTCCTAAACTAGTGCACATCGGGTTGGTACAGGTACTGTCATAAAGACTGTAAAAATATCTTCTATTTATGTTTTATAACATTTTCTCAAAAAACTTATAGTTTTCGAGGAAAACGCAATTTAATATTCTTGGTAATTTTTCCAATTCATTTTCTTGAATATTGCAGTGGTTCCACGTAAGCATAAAAATATTTGCTAAATATTCCAGTGTTGTTCAAAGCTGTCTGTCAGCTGCTATAGTTATTGAAATAAAAAATGGATAAAAGGTAGGTTGAAATTTTGGGGGCGAAAGAAGGAAATATGTTTGAAAAATTGTTGTATACTTGTGGCATTTGTATTAAAAACGGTATGAGCTGCGTTCCTTTTTCCTAGTCTAATCATGACTTAAAATGGAACGCAAGGACACAAAATCACACACAAAGAAGTTTGTGCCACGAAATATCAGCTGTTTGACTTTTAAGAATCAAGTACAGTTTTTGCTGGAGTAAATAAAATATATGAATTAAAAATGGACAACGGCAGCCATGTAGGTATGGTATTCAATTTGAACTGAATGTCTTGACTAGTTTAGGAAATATAGTGATAAGAATTTCAAATTCGAAGAGCTGAAACTCGATAACTATACGAGGGCAAGAGAAGTTTAGTTGTTTTTGTAATCAACGCTAAACACTAGTACAACAGGAATAACAACAATGAAATTGCAGTGAGTTTCCAAGGGTAAACTTAAGCCCAACTTGGCATGATTATTCTATATTTTCTATAATATTTGCGTCTGATAGCGCTGACATTTTTATCCTGTACGCAAACCTTTTTGACCACATAAGAATGCGGGTGAATGCAACGTAATAGCAAGACGAGTTGCGTGACTCCTGGAATACCGCGACTACGAGGTATCTTAAGCCACAATCAAAATAGACGAATGCAGACGAAACGAATCAGTACGAATACGTCAATGCGATAAGAGTTGTGAAAGGCTGTCCAAAATGAGTAGGTAACTGATCCAATTTGAACCAAACATTCTGACGATACGTAGGCATACTTAAGAACCGTACAGCATACGGATCTACTCGTCATCAATCTTCTTTTCCAATTACTTTTTAATATAAACTGAATGATGCGAAGTTGTTAAACACCAGGCAAATGTTTAGCAGATGCTGCCAAATTGTAATGAAGACACGTGAAAAATTGCATAATGATTTAACGTTGGCAACGCTGGATATGAAATTTCATTTGACTTTTGCAATCGGAGAAGGCGTATGTTTGCTTTTCTAAGTTGGAGTTTGTGAAAATATTAATAGAATCAAAGCAACGATGTCCGCAACAAGTAATCACTTAATCCGTAAGAACAACTGATTGTTTAGATACATAGTCTGCATTCAAACACTTCCTTTCACTTGCAGAGAGACAGACTCCATTCAAAAGGATGTTCGACGATATCGTTCGCAATCTGAGGAGTGATCATGAAGTTTCGACATTTTGTCATTCTTTCGGATGGCGTCTTGTGGCGGCCATAACAAAAGCTTCTGGAAACTGTTTGACCCGCATTAAGAAGCAGCACAAGCTTAAGAGGAAAAAAATATATAAAAGAATACATATATAAAGGCTAAGTTCAATACTTACATTTCAACGTCTATCGGGAGACGTGGGCTGACCTTCTAGGAACGCCCTCGAATTGCAAAACAATATCTAAATAGCTCATCATTACTTTCATCCGAATCCAATAACCATAAATAATGGAGTTGTCCTGAATAAATCGTGTTTTGTATAATACTTTTCTCTGTATTGTACTTTTATCGCCATGAATAAATATGAATTTAATTTATACAATTAAAGCTTAACCCCTTGAAAAGCATTCCAAATTTAAACTATAAAATAATAAAGAATTTACATATCTGCAAATATATGCGTTTCCTGATCTCATATCGAATCTGCCTCGTATTCCATGAAGAAACCAATTAAATCTGTTCCGATGTGTATATTGTATAATGTTAGGTTTTCCTTTCAATCCTTTGAGACATAGCAAGTTGGTTCTGCTTTGTGCACACAAGCCACGAATTGAGTTTGCTGGTTAGTTTGCAAGAATTTATTAATTAAATTCGGGCATCTTAGAAAGTGATTCTGCTCTGTACTCAATAGATACTGCTTTTAGGTCATACCATCAAATATCTAGAAATATTTTGTGGATACTCAAGGAAAACTTTTTCCAACATGGTTTCTAAATGAAAAATCAACACAAGGAACAGCTGACCAGCTGGTGCCCCACAAGATTCAATAACTTGTCTATTCAATTCTCAATTTAAGCAATTAATTATTGCAACACGCATGCTGAATATTTAATTGAGCTGTTGAGCTGTTGTTAGAGTCCGCTTTTCACTCGTTCTCATGTTTAGACACTATGAATAATATAAATCCAAGGAGTCCTGGGCTCTAAGCACCCACCGTCCTCGATTGGGCGATTATTGGTGATTGCGTACTTCCATCACGTGCCACGTATTTAAAGTATGAATTAATGTCATTTTCTTGGTACTTAACGAAGCGCGGTATTTAATAATCGCACGTCTGAGCAACTCTTCGCTCAATACAGTGAGTAGACAAAATAAAATAGATTTCAGAGATATTTTTAATATCTGATGATGTCTTCATTCGTAATGACTTGACTACAGATGACCCTGGTTTTAATATCGAATAAAAACTTCACATCTCAACCTTTGGTAAAGCGAAGTGATAGATTTTAACGACACAATCTTTTCGAATCTTCATTCAAGTATTCAGAAAAGTGGGAAAAGAATTTCAAATGATCAAATAAAATATTTCTTAATGTTTGCATGCTTTTTATCGAATTCCCTCCGAATATTGGACATTTTTTAACTGATTTTAGATTGATTTCTAAATAATTTTTGCGTCAACAAAAAAGCAGTCATCAAAGTAAACTAAATGAGTTTAGAAAACGATTGAATATCTGCCTAAAGAATTTTCTGGTTGCTCTGGATGGTAGGTTGCAATTCAAAAATTTTATAGACATTAAAATTGGGAAATCGTTATAGATTAAAATAAAAATCTCATCCCAGGGATGCGTTAAAAAAATGACAAAATCGGAAAAAATTACCCAAGTTAAACTGTTGTTCTTTTCTAGACCAATCCTAAGTATTGCAACTATTTTGCAATAAGTTTCAAGTGAATTCATTTTGCATTCCTTCTTCATGTCGGGGGTGCTCGAAATTCTGTAACAACAACACTGAGCAACAACAACAGCAACACATCTGGTAGCTGTAGAAAAAATTCACAATGAAGTTTTTCTATCGTACTAAATGTCATTTCTTTTGTTGTGTTTGTTGCAGTGTACAATAAAAACTGACTTCGCTCTCCTTTAATATATTTTTGATTCACTTTCAATATATTGTATTTTATATTAAAAATGTTGTTATTTATTTCCTTTGTTAGCCCTTTTCTTTTGTGTAAATAGAAGCTCAAGAAATACTGGAAATCCTTTAAAGCCAAGCGTTCTCTCCGTGAAGACAGTGAGAATTATTAAGTTTCTGAGTTGAAGAAATAAAAAGCTTACTATTTATTCTCAAATATTTAAGAGAATAAAACAAATAAAAGTAGTTTCAGTTTCATAAAATTATTTAATATTTAATAGTCACTGGAAATCGCATTTAAAAGTCAAACAGAATTCGCTTCATTTCATTTGCACTTAAAGAAAAGAGTGTTTTATTAATAAGTTTATTTTCTAAAGTTTAAATATTAATTTCCTATAAAAGCACTATTAAACCACCCACACGCAGCCACACACATACCAATAAGCTATCATTTCAACATTTTAACACCTCGAAAACTTCATCATGGTCTTTGCGGCTGAACTTTTGAACTTAATCGTATTTTCTTCGTTTCTTCCGTCGCTGTTCTTTTTGTTTGCTTTCTGCTGCTTTAACCCTTGTTATTCTTCAGTATAACGCTATACTTTCCCTTGAAAAATATTTAAAAACCGCTAAGAAACCCAGCGGAACTCATCACCCACGAAGAAGTACTCTGTTCCTCTCAACGAGACCAGTGAACTTAAGGGTGTTTAAGAGTTTACTTTAAACAGTGCTCCGTCACACACACACACCTACACTCACACTCACACATATTTATACACCCCATAAAGCAAGCAACCTCAGCACTGAACAACGCCAGCATAATTTTAAGCTAAGATACACCAAACATAAATAATCAAACATCACCGTTGTTTGGCTTCACTTGAATATGTACTCGTATACCACTTCCTAGGACTCTACGTGTGCATGTGTTTGTATGTGAAGATGGGCTCTTAATTGATACAAAGTAGTTTAAACGGATTAAAAATGATAATCATTTCAGTTTCACTATACCGCCAGCAGCCAGTCGTCATTCTGCACTTTCGAGGATTAATAAAATTATTAAAACTTCAATGCTTAAACTCATGGTTAATAATACTGGAATAAAACGCCGAAATTTTATTGTAAAATGTAAATTGTGGAATAGCTACATGCGGCTACGATATAATATTATATAAAAGCATTACAGCGGTGAGAGGAAGATAAAAGAAGAGAGAACAGAACGACTTCAGATAGAAGTTGTTAAGAAAACCTCGCGTGTCAATTTTTACTGTCTTCGGTTGCAAAAACTTTGGTTACTCAACATCAACATGATTGATTTTTGTAATATTCTGAGCTCTGCAGAATTTAAAGTAGTTGTTAGTTTCTGAGTTAAAATCACCTGTGTTAAAATTCATAGATATATCGAACAGCTTTGAAACAGCTTTTCAACAGCAACCACACAACAAATATGAGCATGAAACTCAAAACTATCGAGTTTTTTTTTGTCTCACAAATGATGGGAATTCGACCAAAATTAATCGGGAAAACATTACATTTTACCACAATTTACACTGGTGCAAAATAACACAAGCGAAAGCTATCAACAGCAACAACACGAAGACCAGCTTTTTAATCATAACATTATTGATTACCATCCGATTATAAATCCTCAAAAATAGTAGATGTAAATCGTCAGCGAAAGTGAGAAACGCGTGGAGGAGGGGGAAAAGGGGCAAGGAAAGGAGGAGATTCATTCCCAGAAGTTTCTGTGAAAGGAGGGTGAAGCTGCTTTAATTTAATGGTCCGGTTCGGTCCAAATGGATTCAATTGAATTAAATATTTGCTCAATATTTAAAGTCCGATTTTCACTCACAACACATATACACGATTCGGTACCCGATATACACGGGAGCGGGTACTGAAGTGCTGCCATCAGCAACAACAAAGCAACAGCAAGAGCAACAACAACAAACATTTAACGCACAACTGAATGTGCTCCACGTTGGGCTGAACTGCATTGCGTTGTTTTTGACCCTGAAGGGAGAAATCGACAAAATGACAAACACTTGTGTTTGTGGAACGAGTAACAACAACACCAAATATAACAACAATGCAGAGGCAATCAAAATAACAACAACAACAACACTGAGATCAACATGAACAACAGACACAAAGCCAGGATACTTTCTAAAACCAGGCCATTCCATGTGTCGAAATGAAGAAGTGGGCTTTAGTAGCCCTCGGGCGCTGAATATCCTTAGGAGCACCTGGTCCACCCCACCACAAAACCCTCTCCATGCCAATGTGTATAATAAGTTTTTCTGTCCGTTTGTAACGCACAAAAGTAGGCGTGGCAGATGGAAAAAAGCACTATGGTCTTGATCAGCATCACCTCGAATCGAGTCGATTTAGTCCTGGGCGTCTGTCTGCCTGTTTGTCATGCTTTGTCGGTTGCGCAGTTTAAGTTTGACCATGTACACGATGTGGAAATGGACTAACCACGCTCACTAATTTGAGTATTATTTTATTTCAACTAAGCCAACTATAATCAAGTTACGGAATCGCCTCAGACTATCACGAATATGTAGAAAGTTGCTATTTCTATACCGGGCACACTTATATAACGTCTATAAATTAAAAACTATTATAATGAATGTTTTCTGTTCTACGTAAAAATTTATAATTTAATTCTTTAATTTAAAAAGAAACTATCCCCTCGACCCCTTTACGAATGTAGCTGTATTTTAATATGTAGAAACGTTTACAAATAATTGAGATAACCCAAAAGGTGGTCACGAACCGAAAACCCCGCGAACGGAATTCCAGCTCCATTTCCGCCGATTCTCAGAACATATCAAACTTCTCATCTCCCAGTGTGTAGTGCAGTGTACTCCTTTCTGAAAATAGCGTAGCTCCGTCTTCGGCTGGACGTATATGCCGCCATTGTTAGCGTTCTTTTCATCCTCCTTCCCGCAAATCAGGGGTCGTGGGACCAACCCCTCCTGACAATGGAGAGTGGACCATCGAACATTGGAACATTTATTAGGTGTTATATTTATATCACTGCTTATAAGAAAAACTTATTACGAATTATAAACGACTGAACAAAGCATAAAAAGCACAAACGCGTTTGGCGTATATACATATGTATGTACATATGTATATTTTAATAAATTTCAGCGGTTCTCCAACTGCTTGTGTGTGTATGTAAAAGCTATTGTTGCAGTGCTTCTGAAAGTGTTCCGGATCTGCACCCGGATTTCATAGGTCGAGATAAATGCAATTAGCTACGTTTTTTTAAAGAAATTTTTTTTTTTAAAGTTCTTCGCCATACAACTGACACTTACCCAGGTTTTACCCACTTCTCTGCCTGAGTTATAGGGAAATTTTAAGAGATCCCTCTTTTTTAAGTGTAGCCAACTTCACGCATTGCGAAAAACGTCAAAAAATAAAATTTAAAGACAATTTTAGTTGCGTTTTTTTAATGAACTGAAGATCCAGTTCATTAAAAGAACGACGAGGGAAATTTCTCTAAAATCGATATCGCGCCCAACTTCATTGTATAATCTTTCATACGTAGAGTAATCTGAATCGCGTTTTTTTAATGAACTATACAGGTCTTCAAACAAAATAATTTTTCAATTTTATTTTTTGACGTTTATCAAAATTTGTGAAGTTGGCTATATTCAAAATAGAGGGAAATCTTAAAATTTCCCTACAACCCAGATAGAGACCTGGGTAAAACCTGAGTAAGTGTCAGTTGTATGGCGAAGATCTATACAGTTCATTAAAAAACGCAGCTTTTGTATGGAGATCCAGTGTTGCTGATTTAAAGGCGTCTGAACTCATTTAAATCGGTTAGCGTCGAAGAGGTGTAATTTACAGACATGCAAGTTAACATCCTGCACCCTGGAATTATTAATTGCTAGTCCCAAAAGAGTTTCAAAGTATTAAAGTGCCTTATTATTATTATATATTTAAATGAATTCAATCATAGAAAAGCTTTCAAAACCAAACTAAAAACATTTGAAAAAGCTGTAGAAAGGAACATGTGGTGTCTAGCTATTTATAGTGAATTCATAGCGAATACGCCGCTACTAAATAACAGATGGCGCTATTCACCCATCCGTATAACGAAACCTTTTCTCAAACATTTTCAAATTAATCATGTATTTCTATATTTAATTTAATCAAAATTTAATTTAGCTAAAATATTGAAAAAGGAATTGCAAAACTATTAATACTAATTGAATAATAATACCTTAATTCAGAACAAATTTGTTACAAAACCTATCAAAGGAGCTGTTCAATTAATGTAAAAACCATATTAAATTTTCATTAAAAACCCCTTAAAAGTTTCTGTTACACTTTGCTCTAGCCTCTATTTTCTGTTTCGAGTCCACCAAAATGAGGAGTCAGAACTTCGTCGAGATAATCAGCCTAATTCGGCTTCCTCGGATTCGAATCGTAGTATTCCACCGATGTTACAGAATTTCCGCCACACAATCCTCCAGATACGTACGATTTTCGTCCAATATCTATTCTCCCTTTTTTACCCAAGGTTTTTTAAAAAATAGCTTTTAACCAAATATCTGAAATGTGCGCGGAATATAGTCTAATCTCAGAAATGCAATCGGCTTCAGAAGTGGACGCAGCTGCATCTCTGCCTTCATTTATATTATTGAGGATGTGCGTTTGAACATTGAGGATGATAAAGTCACCTTTCTTGTACTACGGGATCACTCCAAAGCATTCGACTCAGTCGACCAAAATACTTTACTCACACAGCTATCACGCATGTGTGGTTTCTAACAGAACACAGGAAGTATGGCATAATGGATCTATCTCCTAGCCCCTTTATTTATCAGTATGCTTAGTTATAAGTGGAAAGAAAATAAGTAATACTAGGCTGCCCAAACTAAACTTGAATGCAAACACAATTGAATATGTCGACAAGGCGAAAAACCTTGGAGTCATCATAAACAGTTCCTTATCGTGGAATGACCACATCAATCATGTTGTAGGGATTACTTATGCTAAACTTCGAGCTCTCTGGGGTGCCAAATTTTTTACTCCATTTAAAATCAGACTTCTGCTGGCTAAGACGTATCTAATGCCATCCCTTTTATATGGAAGTGAGTTGTATTGCAACTGTGATTTCGCAAGTAAAGGAAGAAATTAACTTTCGCATATAATAACATTGTACTCTAAATTTGGGGTTTAAAGCGATTCGATCACGTATCGATATATCGTAATCTGGTCTATGGCATATCTTTCGACTCCTTACTGGTTCTTAGGGTTTTGATTTGCCTGCATAAGTCTGTTGATTACAGTTCTCCACATCTAACCGTAATAATGTATTAATTCCATTTAGGCACCAGTATCTGATTTCTGAGCGTCACTTCTATATATTTGCAATCAGGCAGTGGAACTCCTTACCAACTCAGATAGAGTCACCAGTACATTGCACTTCAACAGCAAATTGTTACAACATCTTACTTCCGTTTCAACAAACTCGCAGGAAGTTAGTGTCGTTTCCTTTTCCCTCTTTCTCTCTTGATCTCTCTCTATCGTTTGTTCTACGTACTGGGTTCTGTACCTTAAATCTTAGTTTTCCTGATCTTTATAGTTCTGCTATTAATCATAATCAGTATACATTAAAATCATTTTAGTTATTATATGATTATAATTCTTATTATTACTAATTATACCCTACACCTTAAGGTTAAGGGTATATTCACTTTGTCACGAAATGTGTAACGCATAGACATAGAGACGATAGGTATAGAAAAGTATATATATTCTTGATCAGCGTGACCTCCTGAGTCGATTTAGCCATGTCCGTCTGTCTGTCTGTCTGTTGAAATCACGATCACAGGAGAACCGGTAAAGATATCGTGAGTAAGTTTTGCAGAAATATTGTTTCTTGTGGTGTGCAGGTTGGTATTGAAAATGGGCAAAATCGGTCCACGACCACGTCTATCTTTTAGTAAATATAGGTTACACAGGCAAAAGATGGTTATATTGTAAAATATATAAACTTCCTGAATAAAACTTTAAATAACAACTTGTTTAACAAAAAAACATACATCAAAACTGGGTGCGGTCCGCCCACTTTTACACTACTTATGTATACAGAATAGCTCATGAAAACAAGTTTATTACCACGGATATAAAGTTTAAATTTGAACACAATAATAAAATAACTAAACTAGTTATTTTGTTTTATAAAAGGTAATGACCACGCCTACTATTTATACAGAGGCGTAGCTAGGTCTCATGGAGCCCGAGACGGTTAATCAACTTGCAGCCCCAAAAATTCCTAGAATTTAATAAGTTACTTGACTCACTACTTGAATTCCACAACTGCCCCCGACATCGTGCCGTCCAGAGTGGGCCGCCACCCCCGCCCCCCTTACTACGCCACTGTTTGTGATTAAATGTGATTATAAGGTAGCTTTCCTTATTGCCACATATTTCCTCTAGTTTTAGTTTTTTTTAAATTTTTTCAAAACTTTTAGCTGTTGGGTATCTAAGATTCGGCCAGGCCGAATATAGCTTTCTTACTGGTTTTTCTTACTATATCTTATTATTATAATTACTGATTTATAAGTTCTGTAAGTCTTATAAGTGTAATGAATTAAAAAAATAATAACTAATATGATTTTATTTTTTTTTATTTTATTTTTATTTATTTATTGAATAAAATATTGATTTATTTATAAACAAATTATAATAATAAACTTATTACTAACTTATAAATTTATGATTTACAATCTTTTTAAATAACATGATTAATTTTTCCTTTATAATTAAATAAATAATTCTATATCATTATTATTCTTTTTAAATTTAATAATTCTTCAAGTTGAAGAAATAAAAATGTGTTTAGTAAATTTATACGCTTCATTAATTTTTATAAAATAATAAATTTTCTTCGAACAGATTTTTATTTTGATTAATTTTTAAATTCAGTAATTTTGAAATTTAAATTAAATTAAATCAATTATATTTTATTATTCAATTATATTATTTTAATTAACATTATATTTTTTTTAATTTTTTATGAATTCCTTCATTTGTACTTCTTATTTCTTATTATTATTTTACACTTTTACACTTTTATTCTATCATTATATCATTAAATATTAAATATTAATTTAAATATTATTGAAATTTACATTTTTACATGTACATTAATATTTAACATATCAAAATCATTATATTTCATATAAGTATAAGTTCATTCGTCATTATACATAAGATGATTTTTGATTAATTTCTTCCGTTGATGAAAACCTTGTAGGTGTAGAAAATCCGTTGGTAGTTGATTAAGTAACACCGGTACCAAGACATTTAGCGTGTTCTTTCCGTAATCATTATGATACTGTTTCACCATATACCTTCCTTCTACTCTTCTCCGCGTTTCGTACGAGTGTGCAATAGATTGATTGAAATGTAATGTAATAATAATAAATAAATAATAAATAAATAACTAAAATATAAAATATAGTTATTTATAAAATAAAATAAAAATAAATAACTCGAATATTTAATATAAATAAATAAATAAATAAACTTAAAATTTTTAGAAATTTTGAAAACTTTTCGAAAAGCAAAAATTTGAGTCGATTTGCTGAAATAAAATATAAAACATCGTTTTCCACTCTACGCAATTCATTCGATTCGTTGCTGCTGATGGCTCCGGTTGCCATTTTCCATTGTTCAATGCTTGGACAGAAAACCAAGATTCTAGAGATTCCATCTTCCAGAACGTTGCTGTGTCTGCACTTCAAGGAATGAAACTGCACCCAAATATATACGGTTTCCCACAACGCCTGAAGTCCAACGCAATATACACAGAAGTTTTACTCAAAATTCAATAGAAAATTTTTAATTTTAAATTCATTTCCAATATTTAGTCTACAGGTTTTCTGCGTGCAACCGGTGCCGCTAATTGCAACCCATTGAAAGAAAAAAACTTGAAACCCATCTCGAGTCTCAATTTTGTAATGCACACTCAAGAACGCAATTGCAGCGAGTAGTTGTTGTGCAGAATTTGCTCAGAATCACGGAGGAAGTTGAGGTATCCGTTAAATGTGACGCGTCCTGGTCGCATGCACTTCTTTTTGGTGACCTTCCCCCGCTTTCTGACACATCCTTTTAATAGGAAAAAATAGAAATATCTGCGGATGTGGGAAGTATCTGCCTCTTCAGGTTGTCGCAGCTGTCTTCACAGCTTGTCGTATAAAACTTGGAATTATAAATAAATAGTTGTGGTCAAGTGAAGCGAGTCTAATATAACCATGAATGTTCGGCGACCAGGAAATCTGAAAAGGATGACACGTAAAACGTCACATGAAATACACTGGATAACATACCGATATCCATGTGTATGTGAGTGGATCATAGCTTTCAATGGGAATATTGTGAACACTGGTGGGCCTTCCACTGGTATATATAACTATACTATATCCACCGACAGCAAACAAGTAACCTTTGTGAGCTGCCAGCGCACGGTAGAATTTATTTAAATCATTTGTTGGCATAAATTTAACATACATCTACACAATGAAAATAGCGTCCCACTTTCATTGGTGCCATGGATCTCCACGTGTTGCCCACCGATGTTACAGAATTTCCGCCACACAACCATCGCAGCCAAATCGTTTTGCGTTAACTTACAGGCAAAACTTTAAGCAACAAAACAAAAAAAAAAATTTAAATACGAAAAATTTTATCCAGAATTTTGAAAAGTTTTCGAAAAGGAAAATAAGAAGTGCGTGAGTTTGAATGCAAAAGCAGTCAAAAGCTTTAAGCAACAAACCAAGTTAAAATAAATAAATGAAAAAGATCGATCGGAGGCTGGCAGCTCATAAAGGTTACTTGTTTGCTGTCAGTGGATATAGTATAGTTATATATAC
This sequence comes from Myopa testacea, assembly GCA_949629155.1. Lineage (NCBI taxonomy): Eukaryota > Metazoa > Arthropoda > Insecta > Diptera > Conopidae > Myopa > Myopa testacea. The sequence goes on along the minus strand of OX451348.1, from coordinate 39,242,782 downwards.
CAGTGGAAGGCCCACCAGTGTTCACAATACTCCCACTGAACGCTATGATCCACTCACAGACACATGGACATCGGTATGTTATCCAATGTACTTCATGTGACGTTTTACGCGTTGATATATCCTTGCATTTTTCCTGGTCGCCGAACATTCATGGTTATACTAGACTCGCTTCACTTGGATCTCAATTATTTATTTATGTTTATAACTCCAAGTTTTATACGGCAAGCTGTGAAGACAGCTGCGACAACCTGAACCGGCAGATACTTCCCACATCCGCAGATATTTCTATTTTTTCCTATTAAAAGGATGTGTCAGAAAGCGGGGGAAGGTCACCAAGAAGAAGTGCATGCGACCAGGATACGTCACATTTAACGGATACCTCAACTTCCTCCGTGAATCTCAGCAAATGCTGCACAACAACTACTCGCTGCAATTGCGTTCTTGAGTGTGCATTACAAAATTGAGACCCGAAATGGGTTTCAAGTTTTTTTTCTTTTAATGGCTTGCAATTACGGGCACCGGTTGCACGCAGAAAACCTGCGGACTAAAAAAATCTGTAAATATTGGAAATGAGTTTAAAATTAAAAATTTTCTATTGAATTTTGAGTAAACCTTCTGTGTATACTGCGTTGGGCTTCAGGCGTTGTGGGAAGCCGTATATATTTCGGTGGAGCTTCATTCCCTGAAGTGCAGACACAGCAAAATTCTAGAAGATGGAATCTTATTATTGTTTTCAGACCAAAATTTGAATATAATTTAAATGTATTAAAAAAAGATAGCCAAAGATGATGAAATTAATGTACATTTTAAATGTGTACATTTTAATGTACATTTAAAATACTTTTTCTGAATTTTGAACCAGCAACCGAAAATGGCAACCGGAGCCATCAGCAGCAACGAGTCGAATGACTGGCGTAGAGTCGGAAACAATGCTTTATATTTTATTTCAGCAAATCGACTGAAAAAAGTCAAATGAAAAGTGAGTGAGTTTGAATGCAAAGCCTACCTGATTGTTTTGCGTCTGTTGGTTGGGAGAGGCTGAAAGAGCAGAAAACATAACGCAGAGAGTATATATGTATGTATATACATATGTATATGCATACAGATTTCATGAAGCCGCCATGTTTTTCCCAGAAATGTTCGCTTATTGTTCATCGCCCGTGCTTCCCATCGCCCGCTGTTCGACATAATTGATCGATTCTTTCTTTCACACTTTATCTGGCATACGAATGACGAATTGATTAACTCTTCTTACACATATTCATATCCGAAGTCATACAGAATTCAACAACCTTATAGGCATCAAACATTATCAGACGCAGTTCGAGTCCAATACTCGCTGCTCCCAACTTGTCATTACTGAACCTCAATACTTCATACACGTCGTGCCTCTGTACATTTATACTCTCTGCGATATGTTCTCTGCTCTTTTAACCTTTCCCTGCGGGCAACGAGTATGTATCAACTTCGTTCTGCTTCGTGTTCGATGTCCAAGCCAAAGACTACAAGACTGGAAACTCCTCTTATTTCGTGAGAGAGCTCAAAAAAATATCCGTCCGCGTGTTCACATACAGTGTATGTGAATTTTATGGTGAAATTGTCGACTTCTTACAAGCTAAAACAGGCCATCTCAAAGCATGATATCTGACAAGGTAAATCGTTTTGCTTTGTTACCACACCGCCACAAAATGTTGGGGTGAGTTAGTGGCAGGGATACCAATGACACAACTTTATTACTAATTATTTTTTTGGTTTTTAAGTAAACATTAATAGAAAAACTATTTTTCATTTATGAGTTCTCGAGGTTCTGACGAATTCTAAGCTGTTTAGGAATATTAAAAAGTAAGTAGGTACGAAATGAGCAATTTTTATGAATTTTAACTTCGTTTTACTTGCAAAATATTCAAGATTGTGCAACTATAAGACTTAAAAAAGGTTTCATGTCCATTTCTAGAAGCGTGGCTTGGTTTTAAAACTATCTCCTGGGTCTGTTTTACATATTTGAAAAATCATATTTCTGGCTTATTTCTATGAAGAAGAACAAGAGTTCATTCCTCTCTCAAAATATGTTGTAAACAAATTCCCGAACTGTCAAAATTACATGCGTTTTGTTTTTGTAATCTACGGCACCCAAGCCTGATTTCACCAATACATTTAAAGCGAAAAAAGAGTTTCCAGTCTTGTAGTCTTTGGTCCAAGCTTTGTAAAGCGTTGGCACGATCTACGTTCCGTGCATAGCGTGCTGTTGAAGAATTTGTATAAGCAGAAGATATATTTTAATCGGCATATCAAGTCAGTGAATACGTTATACGGCAAGATTAAAAAGCTAATGAAGTCCAATTATGGAAATATTTCAGAGGAAGTATTTATTTATTACATGTCTATTTTTTTATCAATTAAATCGAGTTAGGCTGCTATGGCTTGTGGCCACAAATATTTATTTATACATACTATATAAATTAAAATTTATATTATTTATTTTATTCAGATATTATACTATGAAGTAAAACTTGGAATAAATGCAGAACAGCTGCCAAGTTCTGATTTTTTTTTTTTTTGCCGTTATTTGGGATCGTTATAACCGGAAGAGGCTATGTTTTTTCGGGGGCGCGTCAGCCATCTTGGATTTATGACCGTTTGAAGGTTAAATAAATGGTACTAATAAAAGGAACTTATCTCATAAACTAAGTGAACTAAAATCGCGCGATTTTTTATAAAAATCTTTTAATTTCAATGCTTTTTCCGTGTTTACACTTATTTGCTTACAGAAAAGTAAAGCTAAAGTAATGTAATAGAATAGTAAGTATAACATATTATGTACCATTTTAAAGGTAAGAGAAACAGAAAAGAAAGAGAAATATTACATAAATGAAAGATACTATAAATACCTTTACAACAGTACTACGTTTGTTCCGCTAACTCGCTTAGTTTGTGAGATAAGTGCCTTTTATTAGTGCCATTTATTTGACCGTCAAACGGTCATAAATACAAGATGGCTGACCAGCCCCCGAAAAAGCATGGCCACTTCCCTTCCTGATAGTCCCAACTAACGGTAAAAAAGGATGAACAAAATCTGAGCTTGGCAGCTACTCTGCACTTATGCATAAAACTTTACTATATCTACACTATATTTTCTAAGTAGGCGATGCTTACATTTCAACACATTTCAAATATTTTCAATAACTTTCAATAGAATCCTAATATATATGATATACATACCGGGTCGAAGTAAAACTTTGCTATATCTACACTATATTTTCTAAGTAGGCGATGCTCACATTTCAACACATTTCAAATATTTTCAATAACTTTCAATAGAATTCTAATATATATGATATACATACCGGGGTGAAGTAAAACTTTGCTATATCTACACTTTATTTTCTTAGTAGGCGATGCTTACATTTCAACACATTTCAAATATTTTCAATAACTTTCAATAGAATCCTAATATATATGATATACATACCGGGTCGAAGTAAAACTTTGCTATATCTACACTATATTTTCTAAGTAGGCGTGCTTACATTTCAACACATTTCAAATATTTTCAATAACTTTCAATAGAATCCTAATATATATGATATACATACCGGGTCGAAGTAAAACTTTGCTATATCTACACTATATTTTCTAAGTAGGCGATGCTTACATTTCAACACATTTCAAATATTTTCAATAACTTTCAATAGAATCCTAATATATATGATATACATACCGGGTCGAAGTAAAACTTTGCTATATCTACACTATATTTTCTAAGTAGGCGTGCTTACATTTCAACACATTTCAAATATTTTCAATAACTTTCAATAGAATCCTAATATATATGATATACATACCGGGTCGAAGTAAAACTTTGCTATATCTACACTATATTTTCTAAGTAGGCGATGCTCACATTTCAACACATTTCAAATATTTTCAATAACTTTCAATAGAATCCTAATATATATGATATACATACCGGGGTGAAGTAAAACTTTGCTATATCTACACTATATTTTCTAAGTAGGCGTGCTTACATTTCAACACATTTCAAATATTTTCAATAACTTTCAATAGAATTCTAATATATATGATATACATACCGGGGTGAAGTAAAACTTTGCTATATCTACACTATATTTTCTAAGTAGGCGATGCTTACATTTCAACACATTTCAAATATTTTCAATAACTTTCAATAGAATTCTAATATATATGATATACATACCCGGGTGAAGTAAAACTTTGCTATATCTACACTTTATTTTCTAAGTAGGCGATGCTTACATTTCAACACATTTCAAATATTTTCAATAACTTTCAATAGAATTCTAATATATATGATATATGTATGTACATACCGGGGTGAAGTAAAACTTTGCTATATCTACACTATATTTTCTAAGTAGGCGATGCTCACATTTCAACACATTTCAAATATTTTCAATAACTTTCAATAGAATTCTAATATATATGATATACATACCGGGGTGAAGTAAAACTTTGCTATATCTACACTTTATTTTCTAAGTAGGCGATGCTTACATTTCAACACATTTCAAATATTTTCAATAACTTTCAATAGAATCCTAATATATATGATATACATACCGGGTCGAAGTAAAACTTTGCTATATCTACACTATATTTTCTAAGTAGGCGATGCTCACATTTCAACACATTTCAAATATTTTCAATAACTTTCAATAGAATTCTAATATATATGATATACATACCGGGGTGAAGTAAAACTTTGCTATATCTACACCTTATTTTCTTAGTAGGCGATGCTTACATTTCAACACATTTCAAATATTTTCAATAACTTTCAATAGAATCCTAATATATATGATATACATACCGGGGTGAAGTAAAACTTTGCTATATCTACACTATATTTTCTAAGTAGGCGATGCTTACATTTCAACACATTTCAAATATTTTCAATAACTTTCAATAGAATCCTAATATATATGATATACATACCGGGTCGAAGTAAAACTTTGCTATATCTACACTATATTTTCTAAGTAGGCGATGCTCACATTTCAACACATTTCAAATATTTTCAATAACTTTCAATAGAATCCTAATATATATGATATACATACCGGGGTGAAGTAAAACTTTGCTATATCTACACTATATTTTCTAAGTAGGCGTGCTTACATTTCAACACATTTCAAATATTTTCAATAACTTTCAATAGAATTCTAATATATATGATATACATACCGGGGTGAAGTAAAACTTTGCTATATCTACACTATATTTTCTAAGTAGGCGATGCTTACATTTCAACACATTTCAAATATTTTCAATAACTTTCAATAGAATTCTAATATATATGATATACATACCGGGGTGAAGTAAAACTTTGCTATATCTACACTATATTTTCTAAGTAGGCGTGCTTACATTTCAACACATTTCAAATATTTTCAATAACTTTCAATAGAATTCTAATATATATGATATACATACCGGGGTGAAGTAAAACTTGTGGTGTTGTGGTGTAATCTTTCGGGGTAGTCTTCTTCTTTATGGTTCCGTCGTCCTCTGGACAACGAGTGAAACGCCTTGGTTAAGTTATTGATCTTTATTTGGACTTTCCTGTTAAACACTAAACACTAATCTTAGTATCCACACTGATACTTATTATTATTAATTAGCTTTAACACTTATTATTATTTAACTAAAACTAACTCGCGACTTTATACGCGACGATAAACGAGACGACTTCTTCGTTTGGATTTAACTACAAGACTCTCGATCGAATCTTTTCTATTTTCCACCTTGGCTCGGTCGACACACCCGTCGACCGAACCAAAGTGGGTCAGTATGCCGTGTTTCGCAATTTCCATTATTTCGCAATATTAAAATTGTAAAATTCGCAGAATCAATACGCGGAAGAAGATCGTTCTCAATTTAATTCTTCCGCGTGTGGATTCTGATCGTTGGTTATTTTAAGTCAAGCGTTTTTATGGTTTGGAAGCTTGCTACTGAACGCTAGCTTCCACAATCCATTCCATACGACGTGTTCTGGTTGTTACCTTGGCTTTTGAATTTACTTTAAACAAAGCTTGACTAAAGCTTTTGGCTTACCACGCAAAGTGCTGTGGTTGCATTAATAACGTGAACTTGGCCTTGACTCACTCGCGGAGTAGTATTATAAAACGATAATACTGGCCTTGAAAGTTCTTAACTCCCGGATCTGGAAATTGCGATCGCGACATACAACATCCCTCCACCCTCGGGGAAGAAAAATTTAGTATCGTACGAAACGATATTAAATTTTTCTTGTACATTCGTGGTTTGTTGAATTGTGGGTGGTTTATGTTGATTTTGCTTATTGTCTACTTATGTATGCTAGTGTATTTAATTTTCTGAATATGTGCGATGTCAATATTAAGTAGTTATCAATAATAATTACAACAACTAAATTACAATTAATTATTAATAAAAATGGCAATAAAACTGATAATAAACTGATAATACCATAATAATACAATAATATGACCGGTGACCTTCTTCGGTGTCATTCTTCGTGTAGGTTTAGGATGATTTTGATGTTGATCTTGACGTTGTTGATGGTCTTGTTGTTGTTGATGGTGGGTTTGATGCTTGCTTTTGATGTTGATGTACACCTTGAAGCTGATGTACACGTCGCTGATGCTTCCGATGTTGCCGTTGATGTACACACCGCTGTATTCACGTCTTCTTCTGGATTTCTTGTGGGGAATGCTGCTGCTGGGTATTGGTTGCTGTGTTGTAGGGACTATACGTGGAACGGTCGTTGTTAATTTTCGACCTTAATTCCCGTTGTTCTGCTGATAATATTCGGTTGTTCGTTGGTGATAGTTTCGGTTGTTCCACAATTGGGATCAATTGTTGTTTGCTTGAGCTGTAGTGGATGGTGAGATGTTGCCGGAAACATCGTTCTGACGTCGTGCTCCGTCATCTGCAACATCTCCCTTGTCGACAGTGATGATGTTTTTTAAATTGTTATCTCTTGAGGTACTGTTGTAAAGTGTGATTTGTGCCACGGAGTAGGGTACCATAACTTTAACTGGTGAACTGTGAATGACTGGCGTAACTTTAACTGTGACTGCATTAGGAGTTGTGTACTAGCTGCTTCATCGTCACGACGTTGTGATGCTATCCCTTTACGCTTAACGTAACTTTTGCTTGAAGTTAAGCTGCTAGGCTGCCATCATGATGATTTCGCTTTCGCGCAGACACTGGAAATTAGCTGCTGCAGATAGGTTAAGCCCCTAGTTTGTCGCGTGTTTCATTGCGGTGGCTTTGGTCTCCGCGTGACCTCAGGGCACGGTGTATTTGTCACCACTGTCACTCGATAATATTGATGTTCAACTGTTGTTGTTGTCTTGTTGACTGTTCCGTCTTTGGTTGCGATGGTTGTTGTCGCTACGCTGATCAGCTGTTCCAGCTACCCTTCCCCCTTCGATTTGGTTGGGCGTTAATCGTCGCCCTGTTGTAAATGTTCGTACTGTTGTGGTGTGTTGTTGTACTTCTGCTGTTGTGATGGGTGTACATCGGGATGCCTGTTGGGTTCTCTGCATGATGGGTTCTTATTATGTATCTTACATTTTACATATTTTAATTCTTTATTTGTATTTTTACAATGTATATTTTGTTTTAATATAATTTGTTTATTACAAATTTAAAATGAATTCAATTTCAATTAAAATTTAATCAATGTATGTTAACAACGTTATTTTTCATGCAATTATTATATTTATGTACTTTCTTTCTTATTTTAATGTACGAACTTATTCTTCTTTTTAATCAATACCTAATTATGTTATTTTGTAAAAGTTAAGAGCAATTCTTTTTCCTTTTCCTTAATAATTATATATTCTTTCCTATTTCTTTTAATTTTCTTAATTTTATATTGAATGCACATTAAAATTTTATTAATTTTAAATTTTTCTATATGTATATCTGTACATTTGTAAATGTACTTTAATTATTGTATATATGTTTATGTGTATAACAACGGTTACATTATGTCTTTGTTTTACTATTATTTTATTATTAGTTTCTTAATTCTTTCGCCTATTTTGAAGTTGTTCACCTTTTGTGTTTTTGTTTTCTTCATTTGGCTTGTGTTAAAAAAAAATTTTTCATTTACTGTTGTTTTTCATTTTTCATTAAATGTTTTTAACTGACACTGCGTTCTGCTCGTGTTCAGTTGCGCTACTTTTGCATCTGCTTCGTTGCAGTGCTTTCGTTAATCGCTCAATTAAATGGAATTTTAATTAACTACATTTTGTACGACCGTATATGTACGTTCTATATTTTTTTAAAAATTTTATTTTGTATAATTAGAAGAATATTTTATAAGAATTAAGGCAATAAATTTTTTTTTTTTTTGGTCTTAGGTTTATATAACTTTTCTTCTATGTCTGCATCGAGGTGCAGATATGGTTTTTTTTTTTAATTGTGGTTATGCATAAACTAAGTCTTTATGCATAGATTTCATGTGCATTTATTCCTTTAATAAATGCAAATGCAATAGTAATGGCTGTTTATTCAAAACGGAAACAGCTACTTTTCACATACCGTATATTACCAATTCAAATAACTACAATCTAAAAAGTTCAATTCCAAATTTACAAAAGAAATGGCTCAAATATTAAGTACGAAGTTATTTTATCACTATATAAGTTTCTTTTCTTATATTTTTACGCTTAAATAAACAAATTGTTGCTTATTGAAACGTTATTCTGATTTTCTTTGCGACCTTCGTTTTGAATTTGTCTTGATTTCCTGTCCTAAGTCTGAAATTAAAATTTAAAATTTCGCTAATACTTTTGATTTTACGTTCCTTGCAAAGGCTTTTATATCTGTAATATATCCTGCTATATTAAGACTAATGCTCCCTGCTTTGTATCGTGGAAAATTGAGACACAATCTTTTTATAATCGAAGAACATGCTAACTGCTTGATTAGCAAGGTGATTAGTAAAACTCTGCTCCTAGTTCTATTGTCCCCTTTGCTTTATTGGTTAATTTATTCACGGTCTTATTCACTTTATCGTTTTGTTCTCTTGTTGTTGATCTTGGTTACCTGTTTTTGCTTTTGACCGTGTTTGTACGGCTCCTATTGTTTTGTGTTTCTCCTGAGGAATTCTACTTAGCGCATCTGCGTTTAAATTTTTCTTTCCTGGCTTATATAGAATTTCGAAGTCGTATTCCGATAGTTTATGCCTAAATCTTGCAAGTCTTGAAGTTTGGTCCTTTAAATTGGCTATACCCTTTAGTGGCTGATGGTCAGTAAAAATTTTGAAATGTCTCCCTAAGAGATATGCTCTAAAGTTTTTTGTTGCCCAAACTATCGCTAAGAATTCCTTTTCTATTGTTGAATATCTCTTCTCCGTGTCGCTCAGCGCTCGGCTAGCAAACGCTATGGGTCTATCTTCGCCTACTTCCCCTTGCGACAGTACTGCGCCCAACGCTTCGTTACTTGCGTCGGTCGTTAACAGAAATTCTTTTGAAAAATCTGGATATGCTAACACTGGTGGTGACATAACCGATTCTTTTAATTCTTCAAACGCTCTTTGGCAGCTTTCTGTCCAGACGAACTTCGCGTCTTTTCTTAACAATTTGTTAATGGGAAGTGCTATTTTTGCGGTTCCCGGTATAAACTTTCTATAATAATTAACAAGGCCTAGGAAGGCTTGTACTTCCTTTTTATTTTTAGGAGGCGGAATGTTTTTAACGCACTCCACCTTGCTAGGGTCTGGAAGTGCTCCATGTTCTGAACACTTGTGCCCTAAATATACGACTTCTCGTCGTAGGAATTGGCACTTGCTAATGTTTAATTTTAAATTATTTTCTCTAATTACCTCGAAAACCTTAGTTAACCTTTCTTCATGCTGTCCCAGGTTTGTTGCGTATACGACTATGTCGTCTAAATAGACAAAACAATCTATACCCTGAAGTCCTGTCAGAATATGATTCATAAGACGTTGAAAGGTTGCTGGGGCGCCGGTTAACCCGAAAGGCATTCGGTTGAACTCGAAATGTCCTAAAGCCGAACTAAATGCGGTCTTTTCCTTATCCGCCTTGTCCATTAGGACTTGGTGGTATCCACTTGCCAAGTCTAACGTGGAAAAATATCTACTACTGCCTAACTGATCCAATATCTCATCTATCCTAGGCAGTGGAAAAACTTGTTTAATTGTCGCTTCGTTTACTTTTCTGTAATCTATTACTAAACGCCATTTCTTTTCTCCATCTTTTCCACTCTTCTTTGGAACTAGAAGTAGCGGGGAGTTCCATGGAGATACACTTGGGGATATTAAATCCTCTTCTAGTAATTTATGAATTTGTTTATTCATTTCTTCCCTATGTGTTTGAGGAATTCGGTACTGTTTTTGGTTAATTGGTGGCTGATCCACCTTTATTGGAATCTTATGTGTTAGTACCGGGGTGTATGTCAATGGGTCACCCTCTAAAAGAAAAATATCATGGTATTTGGCACATAGTTTCGTTATGGATTCCCTTTCCTCTCTGTTTAAGGAAGGATCCAAATCTAAATCTTTCATTAAACTATTAATGCGTTGCGCTATGTCTGCATTATTTATACTGTTGATGGTAGTCCATTGATTACACGAAACATCACTTAGCTTGTATTTGTGGAAATCACTAAATTTCGGTACAAAGTTGTCACTAAGAATGAAATCGTTTGCCGTTGAATTTAGGATTGGTACCTTGACCTCTTTGTTTTCCACATTTGCTAGTGTTTCTCCCAGGTACACTCCTGGTGCAATTTCTTGTTTATGAACTACCACAGTCATAACTTTAGTTTTAATTTTTAATGGCGTTATTCTAACCGTTCTTGCTTCAATTGTTATGTTATTTTGGTTTCTTTGTTCTTTTATATTTTGCATGCCTTTCAGTGGCAATTTAACTATAAATTCTTTATTTTCATTAAATAGGGTTAACTTTTTATTGAGCGTGTTTATAATGGATCTGTTCCACATGTTGTCTCTACCCAGTATGCCGTCCGCCGGTACCCCTTGTTTAAGTGACACTACGTGTAGCGTTAAACGTAAGGGCTGTACCTCATCATGGCATATGCTGGTGGACCCTATCGTGGTTATACAGCCTCCAAATGCTCCACTTAATTCCCTTTTAACCTTTTTATTTATAATGGCATTTTCTTTTAATGCGCATTCCTTTACTAGGCTTGTATCTGCTCCTGTATCCACCAGTAAAATGAGTTTTCCATTTCTCGCCTCTACACAAGGCAGTTCAATGAACACATCACTTAACGTGGCTGAATCCCAGTTAGATACTTCCTTTATAGTGTTTTTATAATTATTATTTAAATTATACGTTAGCCACGAACATATTGTTTTCATGTCCTGGTTCTGTATATTTGAGCTGAAATGTTTAAATTTTGCTAATACCTCTGATTTCATGTTACTTGCAAGTGCTTTTATATCTGTAATATATTCTGCTATATTAAGACTAGTGCTCCTTGCTTTATAATGTTGAAAATTGAGAAACATTGTTTTTACAATCGATGTACATGCTAACTGTATAATTAGCAAGATGATTATTAAAAACTCTGCTCCCATTTCTACTATTTTCTTTGCTTTATTTGTTATTGTGCCGACTGTTTCATTTAAAATATTTACTTTATCATTTTGTTTGATAATTTTTATTTTATTATTAAAATTGTACCCTATATTTTTAGCTTTGTTAGCTTCTAATATTTCTGAAGTCTGTAACGTATCCACGATCTCCTCCGATGTTGGATGTACGGTTACTACTTCTTTTGGCCTTACATTTCTATTTTTGTTGGGTTCCCAGATTACTGGCCTTGTCTGGGCCCTTGCCGGTTTCCCTGCTGATTATTCTGAAGAGTTTCCCAACTTCTTTTAGCTGTACAGTTTGCTTCTATGTGTCCTGGTCTGTTACACCAATTACATATTGTTGGAATCTTGCCGTTCGGCGTGTTGATAGTGCTCTGGTTACCTTGAACCCCCTTAAACGGATTCGGTTTTGGATTTCCGGGGTTCTTTTGCATTTGATTCCAATTCTTTTGTGCCTGTTTTTGTTGCCAATTTTGCTGGGGTTGATTAGGTTGCCAGGTTTGCTGTACTTGATTTGGGTTCCATGTTTGCTGGCCTTGGTTCGATTGCCAATTTTGATGAGGTCGATTCCATTGTTGGTTTCCTCGACTTTGGTTGGTAGGCCTCTGATTTTTGTTGTTCGCTCCACTTCTGTTGTAGTCATTGGTATTACACCTCCAGTTTGTCTCGTGACCATATGTTAGACATTTTTGGCAATACGGTGTGTTTTCCCTAGTTAAACATTTTTCTCTCGTATGCCCGCGTTTATTGCAAAATGAACAAATTATTTTCTCCTGTGGTGCTCTCGAGACGTTCCGCCTTTCTTCTGGTCTTGGGTAATCCACGCGATAATTTACAGGAGGTCTTATATGAGGTTCAACCGTATTCATATTAATTATTGGTGTAATTGTTGGTTGATGAATGGAGTTACTTCTTTGTATTTCCACCAGCGTGTTTACTGCTATTTCAGTCATTTCCTCTATAGTTTTCCCTGTAACATTTAACATGTGAGTTCGTAACGTTGTATCTGTTAACCCTGTTCTAAACGCCTTATTTGCCGACGTCGTTATCATAGATATCAGTGCGCTGTCACCTACTCCTTTATAGGTGTCTCTTACTATTTGCAATGCCTGGGTTTTTTTCATGTTGAGGCGTCTTGCGAACTGCCGGACGTCCTCATTGTGCAATTGGCTGCAATTCTGGAGTTCTGTCAACGTTACGTCTAATGCAGCTGTTGGTAGGTAGACCCTTCGTATCGCTAGGTATAATTCATCTAGAGTGTTGACTTGTTGTGTGCCTACAAGATCATAAGCGTCTCCATATAATCTTTGTTTGATGCATTCTATGTATAGTGGTTTATTTGCTTCAGTTGCTTCATTTGTAGCTAACTCGCACGCCTGTATGAACTTATACACTTCACCTCGCAAATCTGGTGACTGCGTTCCCGCAAACAATGGAACAATACTGCTTGTTATTTTTGCTATTTCTGCTATACCCATCTTGTTGTGATCTGCCGCTGGCTGTTTATATGAAGGAAATGAAATTGGATTATATTCCTTTTGACTGGCTGCGGCTGGGGTGGGATCCTTATGGTATAGTGATTGGTCGTGTGCTAGCTCTATTTCCTGTTTTAACCGTCTGTTTTCCTCTTTTAATTCTCGGATTCTGGAATGCGCCTTTTCTAAAGATGCACAGTCTTCCCTCGACTTTTGGGCTGATTCCAGTTCTAACGTTTTATTTAAGGTTTCTTCTGTCAACCCTTCGTCATTCAACAATTTCCTTAGGTGTTCGTTCTCGTCTTCCAAAGTCTTTATTATCTCTTCTTGAAAATGTTTTTCGTTTAGATAAGTTTCGTATTTCCTTTTTAACGCGTTAAATTCTGACGAATAATCCCTTATGCTTTGGTTTTTACTTTCTATTATATTTTTAAAAAATGTTAGCAATTCCTCTATGACTGCGTCTGCTTTTTCCAACGTTGATGTTTCTCCTAGGGCTTGTATTCTAGTCTTGATTAACTCTAGATTTTCCTTATTGGAAACAGTGCTCTTCAGGATGCTCCAAAGTTTTGATGCAAAGTCTTCTATTTGCCTTTTCAAATCCTTATGGTTCTTTTCTAAGGCTAAATATGCTTGCTCCTGCAACGACTCGGCCATTAATTAAACGAACGATATATAGTTTAATAGGTTTTTATTTTTCCTAATGTTTATAATTAACATATGTACGAGTATAAATACATTTTCCTTGATGTTTTGAAGTTCATTCATTTCATTTTAAATTCATTTTAATTCATTCAATTATTCATTTTCATTTAAAGTGTTGAATTCATTTTAAAGTGAATTCATTTTAAAGTGTTGGATTCCGAATGCTGTAAAATGACTACTTAGCGCCGCTACTTAACGTTCCGTAATTTAATTTTTTATACTAGTCTTAGTACTTTTGAATGAGAGGTAATTAAAACTTTTATTATGAAGATTCGACTTCCTTAACCGGCTTAGAATTCTTGCTCGTTTCGTTTACCGAGCGTGCAGTAAACATTCGCTGTACATCCGTTTATTTGTCTGTACGCTGACGTCCGCTGCTGCTTTGTTTCAAGCAGAGACGAAGCGTCAAAATTTTCGTGACTGCGCTATTCAGCTTTCTTTCACATTTATTGTTTCATTTTTCCTCTAAATTTTCCTTTTGTTTTAAGGTCGGCAAATTACAAATTCTCTATTTGCTGTAATTTGCATTTGTTTGTTCTAAAATTAAATTAAACTTCTTTCCTTATTAAATCTAAAACAAATCCTGTTTTCTCCAATACTTTATCCTATAATTATAAAAATATAAGAATGACTTCCCGAGTGAAATGGGTCGACCTCAGCAAAGATTTTGTCCAGCTAATGCTATTGGACAGATAAGTTTGCCGTGCAATTAAGCTGGCATCCTTTTGATGAAACCGATGATTTAGGGACCTGAAAGTTATTTTATGTTTTATATAATATATATAAAATAATATATTTGATATAGTAATATAACTGAATTCTTTTAATTCTACTACTATTCTTTTTCACTCTTTCCTATTATTTTATTCTACTTTTATTTTTCAATTTTCTAAAATTATTACTTCATTTTTCCAAAATTTCTCTGCAAAATTTATTCATTATTAAATCATTGTTCCACTTTTCACTGTATTTTTTTTTTTTCTTGATGAGAAAAGAAATTTAATTTGTTGTGTTTAGTTAAATTATTTTAATTTCATCAATAGAATCCTTTTCATTTGTATCTTCTATTATTTAATTCTTATTTTTCATTTCTTTGTTCACTTTTAATTTTTCCTGAGCTACTAATCTTTGTTATATCACTTATCTTTTAAGTAATCTAAACTGCTATTCTTATTTTTAATTTCCGTATTTTATTGTTACTTACTTTTTCCTTAATCAAGCGATCCTCGGCTCGAAAAATCCGGCTGCGCCAATTTGTTGTGGTGTAATCTTTCGGGGTAGTCTTCTTCTTTATGGTTCCGTCGTCCTCTGGACAACGAGTGAAACGCCTTGGTTAAGTTATTGATCTTTATTTGGACTTTCCTGTTAAACACTAAACACTAATCTTAGTATCCACACTGATACTTATTATTATTAATTAGCTTTAACACTTATTATTATTTAACTAAAACTAACTCGCGACTTTATACGCGACGATAAACGAGACGACTTCTTCGTTTGGATTTAACTACAAGACTCTCGATCGAATCTTTTCTATTTTCCACCTTGGCTCGGTCGACACACCCGTCGACCGAACCAAAGTGGGTCAGTATGCCGTGTTTCGCAATTTCCATTATTTCGCAATATTAAAATTGTAAAATTCGCAGAATCAATACGCGGAAGAAGATCGTTCTCAATTTAATTCTTCCGCGTGTGGATTCTGATCGTTGGTTATTTTAAGTCAAGCGTTTTTATGGTTTGGAAGCTTGCTACTGAACGCTAGCTTCCACAATCCATTCCATACGACGTGTTCTGGTTGTTACCTTGGCTTTTGAATTTACTTTAAACAAAGCTTGACTAAAGCTTTTGGCTTACCACGCAAAGTGCTGTGGTTGCATTAATAACGTGAACTTGGCCTTGACTCACTCGCGGAGTAGTATTATAAAACGATAATACTGGCCTTGAAAGTTCTTAACTCCCGGATCTGGAAATTGCGATCGCGACATACAACACTATATCTACACTATATTTTCTAAGTAGGCGTGCTTACATTTCAACACATTTCAAATATTTTCAATAACTTTCAATAGAATTCTAATATATATGATATACATACCGGGGTGAAGTAAAACTTTGCTATATCTACACTATATTTTCTAAGTAGGCGTGCTTACATTTCAACACATTTCAAATATTTTCAATAACTTTCAATAGAATTCTAATATATATGATATACATACCCGGGTGAAGTAAAACTTTGCTATATCTACACTTTATTTTCTAAGTAGGCGATGCTTACATTTCAACACATTTCAAATATTTTCAATAACTTTCAATAGAATTCTAATATATATGATATATGTATGTACATACCGGGGTGAAGTAAAACTTTGCTATATCTACACTATATTTTCTAAGTAGGCGATGCTTACATTTCAACACATTTCAAATATTTTCAATAACTTTCAATAGAATTCTAATATATATGATATACATACCGGGGTGAAGTAAAACTTTGCTATATCTACACTATATTTTCTAAGTAGGCGATGCTTACATTTCAACACATTTCAAATATTTTCAATAACTTTCAATAGAATTCTAATATTTATGATATACATACCGGGGTGAAGTAAAACTTTGTTATATCTACACTATATTTTCTAAGTAGGTGATGCTTACATTTTAAACATTTTCAATAATTTTCAATTATTATAAATATTTATTATATTATTATATAAATGAATTATTATTAAATTAATTAATATTAATATAAAATAAATTATTATTATATTATTATAATTATTCTGAGAGAACTGGCCTCAAATCACGACAACAGGAAGCACTCTATCACTTTATGAAAGTAATGTCAATCGTTTTTAATACCATCTACTGCAGAATGGAGTACTACCATGACATGTACAATTTATATAAAATAATGATACACAGCATTGAAAGTCTTCTCCAATTTATACAAATTTACGTCATTTCTTTTCCCCCACAATTAATGCTGGTTTGGTACGAATTCAGTTTAATATAATACACTCTCAGAAATAACGCAACAATGATTTGTTGACTTTCGCCATAACATATCCACAGAAGAATGATGTCTCAATTAAATGCCAGATGGGAGATTTTTTCCACAAATTTGTTATACGCACCGTCGTTTGGTAGAGATTACATTAGTTTTGTCTAATTAAGTGATCATTTTTGATTACCAATGACATGATTACTATGTATGTACTTTATTATATATTACATTATTTTACAAGCTAAAAGAATGAGCTGTCAGAGTGATTTACTAACTATTAAAGTGGACGTCAGACAGATCGCGTAGTTTCGCTATTAGTAAGTAAGTAATATAGTAAAATTTTGTTCTCTTTGCGGTGCAAATTCGTGGATGAAATTTTCTTTTCCATTTTTAAATAATTTTAAAATACTCGACTTTGAAGAGAATACTCCACGGTTGTCAAAGTTTTCCTAAGCCTTCTAGTTCTGCTATTAATCATAATCAGGTTAATTTAAAATAATTTTAGTCATTATATGATTATATTTCTTATTATTACTAATTTTTCTTACTATATCTAATTATTATAATTATTCATTTATAAGTTTTGTACAATGTATTATACAATTCATAAGACCTTTAGTCTTAAAGTGTAATGAAGTGAAAGAATAATAAATAATATAATTGAAATATAATACCATAATAATAAATAAATAAGTAAAAGATAAATATAATATAATAATAATTGAAAGAATAAATAAATAAATAAACTTAAAATTTTTAGGAATTTTGAAAACTTTTCGAAAAGGAACAAATTTGAGTGGATTTGCTGAAATAAAATATAAAACATCGTTTCCCACTCTACGCAATTCATTCGATTCGTTGCTGCTGATGGCTCCGGTTGCCATTTTCCATTGCTGGTTCAATGCTTGGTCTGAAAACCAAGATTCTAGAGATTCCATCTTCTAGAATGTTGCTGTGTCTGCACTTCAGGGAATGAAGCTCCACCGAAATATATACGGATTCCAACAACGCCTGAAGTCCAGCGCAATATACACAGCAGGTTTATTTATAATTCAATAGAACAGGTTCAATTTCAAATTCATTTCCAATATTTACAGATTTTTTAGTCTACAGGTTTTCCTGGTGAAGCGACGGCGTTAATTGCACGTCATTGAAACATTTTATGTCTGTAAAATTTTTATATTGAACTGTTTGGGAAAAACCATTGACAATGGTGAAATTCTAAATTCTAAATACACAAACTTAATTAATATATTAATATGCCATGCAATCAAAGATCAGCAAAGCAGAGCTCCATCAATCTAGTGGATTTAGTATGGCGAAATAAAATCCAAGTGTTGTAATTCAGAGTTGAGTGAGGCATTATTATGGAGGAATACAACTCGTGAAGGGAGTCGCGATGGATGGCTCTTCAAGGACATGGGGAGCTGGCGCGAAAACGACAGCAGCAATGTCCGAAACAACCATAATCAAAACGCCAACTATTCGACTCCTTCAAATAATGTCAATTGGCTTCTCGAATTATGTGACTACCTCGATGTAAGGAAGCATGCTCGACATCAAAACGGAGCTCAGTGAAAGAAGAAGGTGGTGCTCGCATCGTTGTTTTGCAGCAATTTTACCACTTTTACTCGAAAGACAGTACACAATATAAAATAGGTGTGACGAATCCAACGCGGACTTCAATTGGGACGCTCAAAACTTCGAGGCATTCCTTAACCGCACATTTAACTAGCAGTATTAAACAGTTCTTTGTGGAAAATTTGTTTCAGCAGAGAAAGGAAAAACTTGAGACCCATCTAGGGTATCAATTTTATATTGCACACTCAAGAACGCAATTGCAGAGAGTAGTTGTTGTGCAGCATTTCTTGAGAATCACGGAGGATGTTGAGGTATCTGTTAAATGTGACGTGTCCTGGTCGCATGCACCTCTTCTTGGTGACCTTCCCCCGCTTTCTGACACATCCTTTTAAGAGGAAAAATAGAAGGGTGTGGGAGGGTGTGGGAATTATCTGCCGGTTCAGGTTGTCGCAGCTGCCTTCACAGCTTGTCGCATAAAACTTGGAATTATGAACATTATAAATAAATAGTTGAGATCCAAGTGAAGCGAATCTAGAATAACCATGAATGTTCGGCGACCAGGAAATCTGAAAAGGATGCCACGTAAAACGTCGCATGAAATACATTGGATAAAATACCGATGTCCATGGGTCTGTGAGTGGATCATAGCGTCCAATGCGAATATTGTGAACACTGGTGGGCCTTCCACTGTTATTTATAACTATACTATCTCCACCGACAGCAGACAAGTAACCTTTGTGAGCTGCCAGCGCACGGTAGAATTTATTTAAATCATTTGTTGGCATAAATTTAACATACATCTACACAGTGAAAATAGCGTCCCACTTTCATTGGTGCCATGGATCTCTAAGTGTTGCCCACCGATATTACAGAATTTCCGCCACACAACCATCGCAGCCAAATCGTTTTGCGTTAACTTACAGGCAAAACTTTAAGCAACAAAAAAAAAAAAATTTAAATACGAAATATTTTATCAAGAATTTTGAAAAGTTTTCGAAAAGGAAAATAAGAAGTGCGTGAGTTTGAATGCAAAAGCAGGCAAAAGCTTTAAGCAACAAACCAAGTTAAAATAAATAAATGAAAAAGATCGATCGGAGGCTGGCAGCTCATAAAGGTTACTTGTTTGCTGTCAGTGGATATAGTATACATAGTTAGATATAACAGTGGAAGGCCCACCAGTGTTCACAATATTCCCATTGAACGCTATGATCCACTCACAGACACATGGACATCGGTATTTTATCCAATGTACTTCATGTGACGTTTTACGTGTTAATATATCCTTGCAAATTTCCTGGTCGCCGGACATTCATGGTTATATTAGACTCGCTTCACTTGGATCTCAATTATTTATTTATGTTTATAACTCCAAGTTTTATACGGCAAGCTGTGAAGACAGCTGCGACAACCTGAACCGGCAGATACTTCCCACATCCGCAGATATTTCTATTTTTTCCTATTAAAAGGATGTGTCAGAAAGCGGGGGAAGGTCACCAAGAAGAAGTGCATGCGACCAGGACACGTCACATTTAACGGATACCTCAACTTCCTCCGTGATTCTCAGCAAATGCTGCACAACAACTACTCGCTGCAATTGCGTTCTTGAGTGCGCATTACAAAATTGAGACCCGAAATGGGTTTCAAGTTTTTTCTTTGCTCTGCTGAAACAAATTTTCCACAAAGAACTGCTAGATACTGCTAGTTAAATGTGCGGTTAAGGAATGCCTCGAAGTTTTGAGCGTCCCAATTGAAGTCCGCGTTGGATTCGTCACACCTATTTTATATTGTGTACTGTCTTTCGAGTAAAAGTGGTAAAATTGCTGCAAAACAACGATGCGAGCACCACCTTCTTCTTTCACTGAGCTCCGTTTTGATGTCGAGCATGCTTCCTTACATCGAGGTAGTCACATAATTCGAGAAGCCAATTGACATTATTTGAAGGAGTCGAATAGTTGGCGTTTTGATTATGGTTGTTTCGGACATTGCTGCTGTCGTTTCCGCGCCAGCTCCCCATGTCCTTGCAGAGCCATCCATCGCGACTCCCTTCACGAGTTGTATTCCTCCATAAGAATGCCTCACTCAACTCTGAATTACAACACTTGGATTTTATTTCGCCATACTAAATCCACCAGATTGATGGAGCTCTGCTTTGCTGATCTCTGATTGCATGGCATATTAATATATTAATTAAATTTGTGTATTTAGAATTTCGAATTTCACCATTGTCAATGGTTTTTCCCAAACAGTTCAACACAAAAATTTTACAAACAAAATGTTTCAGTGACGTGCAATTAACGTCGTCGCTTCACCAGGAAAACCTGTAGACTAAAAAAAAAATCTGTAAATATTGAAAATTAATTTAAAATTGAAAATTTTCTATTGCATTTTAAATAAACCTGCTGTGTATATTGGCTCTGTACTTCAAGCGTTGTTGGAATCCGTATATATTTCGGTGGAGCTTCCCTGAAGTGCAGACACAGCAAAATTCTAGAAAATGGAATCTTATTATTGTTTTCAGACCAAAATTTGATTATAATTTAAATGTATTAAAAATAGATAGCCAAAAATGATGAAATTAATGACTTCAGTCATTATATAGCTGTAATTTTGGATTTCTTATTTTTTCTGAATTTTGAACCAGCAATCGAAAATGACAACCGGAGCCATCAGCAGCAACGAGTCGAATGACTGGCGTAGCGTCAGAAACAATGCTTTATATTTTTTTCAGCAAATCGACTGAAAAAAGTCAAATAAAAAGTCAGTGAGTTTGAATGCAAAGCCTACCTGATTGTTTTGAGTCTGTTGGAAGGGAGAGGCTGAAAGAGCAGAGAACATAACGCAGAGAGTATAAATGTATATACATATGTATGTATATATATAGAGAGATTTCATGAGGCCGCCATGTTTTTTCCAGAAATGTTCGCTTATTGTTCATCCCCCGTGCTTCTCATCGCCCGCTGTTGTCCATAATTGATCGATTCTTTCTTTCACACTTTATCTGGCATACGAGTGATGAATTGATTAACTCTTCTTACGCATATTCACATACGAAGTCATACAGAGTTCAGCAACCTTTTAGACATCAAACATTATCAGACGCAGTTCGGGTCCAATACTCGCTTGTCAACTTGTCATTATCGAACCTCAATACTTCATACACGTCGTGCCTTCATAAACCCAAATCAAAATTTGTAAAGCATGTTTATATGACGGCTTTAAGAAATTTCTATAAATACTCTGCTCTTTCATCCTCTCCCTGCCAGCAACGAATATGTATCCACTTCGTTCTGCTTCGTGTTCGGTGTCCAAGCTTTGTAAAGCGTTGACACGATCTACTTTCCCAGCATAGCGTGCTGTTGAAGAATTTGTATAAGCAGAATATTATATATATTATATTATATATATATATTTTAATCGGCATATCAATTCAATTAACACGTTATACGGGCAAGACTTAAAAGTTAATGAAGTCAAATTATAGAAATATTTCACAGCAAATATTTCTGTATTACATGTCTATTCTTTTTTAACAATTAACTCAATTTTTTTAACTATTAACAGTTTAAAACGGTATATAATATGTTACACCACAGAAGCGGGTAGTATTATTCTTAATTATTATTAATACTAAATAAAAATAATAACCTTCAGGTTGCCAAAATGCAAGTTTTAAACAATTGCGTACTTGGTTGCGGAAAGTGCGATCAAGAGCGCACATGTTTATGCTATTCAAGAGGAGAGAGTACGCACTTGACGCATCCATGCAGGTGCACAGCATCAGGTGATGAAGCACGTGGAACAGCGTCAAGAAAACGTACTAGGAGGATTTTGGGATGGCAAATGGACCTGTTAAAGTTTCATCTGCTCGAAAAATCATCTTGATATAGAATTTTTTTAATTAAAGTAGTTATTGACAGATGCACAAGTGCGCTTTTCTGTACTGCATATTTGCAGTATCCTCTTTCAGAGGAAGAGATTTCATTGTGAATTCATTGAATACAATTCTCAACAATTCATTAATGGTTATTGAGAATTGATCACCTGTTTCGACATTAAAATAATATGGTACTCACATAAACTGCTAAATTCACGATTTTATACCGTACACTTTTATACCGTGATAAGGTTCACTTTATGCTTCAGTTTGTAACGCAATAAAGGAGGCGTTTCAGATATATAAAAGTATATACATATATTCCTCATCAGCTTCACATCCTGAGTCGATTTAGCCCTGTCCATGCGTCTGTCCGTCTGTGGAAATCACGATTACAGGAGAACAAATAGAGATATCTTCATTAAATTTGTGTATGGTTCAGCACCGACCAATTTTCTAAAATCCAGTCGTACAGAATTGGATCGGATCATAATCATCCCTATGGTAGGCCTTTCAAATGTTATTGCTTGATTCCTAACATACTTCGCCTCTGGTTTTTCGGCCGGTGCTAACTTCACACTAGTACTCGTAGATTTATACTTGAATATGTTTATTTTGAGAGAACTGGCCTCAAATCACGACAACAGGAAGCACTCTATCACTTTATGAAAGTATAATAATGTCAATCGTTTTTAATACCATCTACTGCAGAATGGAGTATTACCATGACATGTACAATTTATATAAAATAATGATGAATTTATATATAATATAAAATAACGTAATAATACAAATTTACGTCATTTCTTTTCCCCCACAATTAATGCTGGTGTGGTACGAATTCAGTTTAATATAATACACTCTCAGAAATAACGCGACAATGATTTGTTTGACTTTCCATACCATAACATATCCCCAGAAGAATGATGTCTCAATTAAATACCAGATGGGAGATTTTTTTCCACAAATTTGTTATACGCACCGTCGTTTGGTAGAGATTACATTAGTTTTGTCTAATTAAGTGATAATTTTGCATTACCAATGACATGATTACTATGTACTTTATTATATATTACATTACTTTACAAGCTAAAAGAATGAGCTGTCAGAGTGATTTACTAACTATTAAAGTGGACGTCAGACAGATCGCGTATTTTCGCTATTAGTAAGTAAGTAATATAGTAAAATTTGTTTCTCTTTGCTGTGCCAATTCGTGGATGAAATTTTCTTTTCCATTTTTAAATAATTTTAAAATACTCGACGTTGAAGAGAATACTCCACGGTGGTCAAAAATTTAACTAGCCCTCAGGACTACATGCAATTTTGACATTTGAATTCATATTACTCCCATCAAAATCTAGGTTTCTTATGTCAAAATTTAGTATACTGAGGAAAAAGTAACCAATTGGCACACAACCTAAATAATAATTATTGAAAATATTTAAAAAAATAAAGGATTTTTTAGCTCCAAATGGACTTATACCACTTTCAAAAATAACAGCTCATATTATGATTACGGCAGTTTTATGAGTTAATGATGGGCCAACAATAAGCTCAATAAAATTAAACTGGATGGATTTATCAATTCAGCTGATATTTTTTTCTTATATTATATTTTCAATTAATAATATATTAAATTAACTAAGCTTTGCTGCAACAAATCTTCCTCCTTAAGCTTTAAACACAATCGAAGCAGCAAGATGCAACTTCAATTCTTATCTGTCAAAATGACATGGGCTCTTATGGAGGCTGAGAAAAAAGTTTTATTTCCCTTTTGCTGATGTTATATAAAAATATTTTATTTCTACACAAAACGGAATGAAATGAACAAAGAATTCTTGTTGTCCATAGGAATTTAATTAAACAGATTCTGGCTCTTGTCCTTTTACGAGTCCAAAAGGAACCACCACGACTGCAAGAACAACAAAAGCCACAACAACATCGAAGAAAGTAGCGCAAATTTTTACAAGACACACCTTTTTTCCTTGGAAAAACACTGTTTCTATTATTAGTGAATTAATTGTGACCTCTGAACTACGATGATAACCTTTCAAACCATTTCCAAGGGCAGGACTCACCAAATGGAATTTATTAAAGATGTTGTTAAATATCTCCAATTCACTCCTTTTCTATTTATCACCATCAGCACATATTTGAGGAAAACTGTTTTGCCATCCTTTATACAAACCTTTATACAGCATTACTTCACGAATTCAAATTACACAATCAAGTTACTTTTGTTGTTGAATATTTATTACAGTATCAAATTTATGTAGAGTTGAATTAAAAGTCATAAAAGTCAATTTATATAATTTCAATGGTTGCTATAATCCGAAAGGTTGTCTGCGTCATCTGTAGGAAGGAAGAGCCAAGGCCACGTTTCGCTTCGCTATTTTCGCTATTCACTATCTGGGAAGTACGTTCTCGGGTCTTGGAACAGTTCAAAATATGGCGGATTTTCGTTGGCTTTCTCTTCCTCTGCGGACTTCTCCTTCTCTTCCTCTTTCTCCTTATCTTCTTCCTTCTCTTCCCCTTTCCCTTTATCAACTACCTTCTCTTCCTCTTGCTCAACCTCCTCAACCTTTGATTCTTTTTCTGCACCGTCTTTCTTTTCGTCGGATTCATCACATTGGCTCAAGTTCTCAGTTTGAAACCACTCAGCACGCAATGTGGGATTCGTCATAAACAGTCTATTCAGATGTTGGTCAGTCTCCGTGTTGAGCCAGACAAATAATTGATCCAGTTCGGTTCCGTTGAGAAGGCAGAGTTTCTCGAGCCAAGCTTGCGCCACAGGATCTTTGCACAAATCGATGAGGGACAGGAAGTACTTCGTCACTAGCAATTCTTTATCCATGTTTCAGTTTCAATATCTCAATAGTTTCCACGTAAATTTAAAATTTCACAATTAATTTAGAATTTTTTCTTGAGAAAAATACAACGACAAATTTTATCGATAATGAGTTTGTTCTTAATATTAAATGTCAGAAACGTCAAACATTTTTTTTTTATAATTGAAAAGTAGAAACCTACTGAGGTATAAACGACGACAGTGGATTTTGAAGATACAGTGGGGAAATGCGTTCATGAGAACATAAGAAGTTAGAGAGATATAGAGATGAACCGCAGCAACTAAAGCAGGATATTTTATTGTTTAAAGTGCTCGCTCGCTAAAAGTGCTTGTAGCAAATTGAACATTTAACAGGGCAGTTAAACAAGGGGCGCTCTTTTAAAAATATAGAAACTCGGTTCTATTTGTCTTTCGTTTGCTAACTGCTGAAAACAATATCTGAAAAGTTAACCTATTTAGACATATGTTATATACATATAGATATTTTCATATTTTCACCCGCTCAGCGTTATTTTAAGCGATAAAAATAGCGATAAAGAAAACATGAAAATATCTCCACTTAGTATTCCCTCTTTTATAAAAAGGGAAAAAATAAAGTTTGGTTTCTTTTATGAGCCTCATTTCAATGGCCAACACTAGAAGATAAAATGTTCTCAACGTTTATTTAGCGGCTGGCCTCAGACCTACCCTCCATTTTCTCTTCCCTTCACCCTCTTCACCCGGACGAAGACCAGAGTTTAATCACTGCCTGTACACAAAATTTAAAGAGCTGCAGAAAGCAACTTAATTGAAGCGCCTATCAAAGCCAAGCATCATTAAATAAGTACAATAAAAAGAAAGCAGACAAAAAGAAGTCTTGCAAAGATACACAAAGAACACAGATAAAGCGAACAGAGTGAGAGAGAAAGAGGTAAAGAGAAAGAGTGTGGTAACGGGATGCTCCGAAGTTGGACGAGGATAAAGTTTTCAACAAGTTGCTTGTTTTTTATTTAGTTGAACATTAAAAGCTGAAGCTAGTATTTAAGAGGCTGGATTCCAGAGAATATTAACCAAAAATTTTATCCATGACACAGGCAATTCTTCACAGACATAAATCAAACAAAACATTCTACAGATTCAAATTCAAATACGTTTGCTATTTTGTAACAAGATTGTTTAATTTTATGACTTCGGTAAAAATTTGTATGCATAAAGCGTCATTATAACAATATTTCATGAATTCATTTTTCAGAATATCCATAAATTTGCATTTTATTGCAAGTGCAAAACTTTGATTTTAATTGAAGTCGAAATATCTGTAACGATGTACTTTTGTAAGGAAATCTGAAGAGTATTCGTTCACATGGTGAAAGAAAATTCCTAAATACAGACAAATAAACATTCCACGCAGATGAAATAAGCAAATACACAGAATTAAAACAAATACCACACTGTAGACATTTAAAATGCATTTTCACAACAAATAATAATAATAACAAATAAAGTTACAATAAATATATAAAAACTAAACATTAAATTTAATAAATATGTTATAAATGTTAATAATATTATAAGCAATCGTTAGAAGTTCGAGTCTTTCTTTTTATAAATACAACTTTTTTCTCTAATTATTACAACTTATTTAAGAAATGGAGTTTTACAACAAATAATAATAATAAACAAACAAACAACAACAAATAAAGTTACAATAGTAATAAATATGAAAAAATTTATAAATTAGAATAATTAGACAAACATAACAATAACAATAACAATAAATAATAATAAATTACATAACAATAAATTACAAATGTTAATAATATAAAAAATCGTTAGAACTTTCAGTCTTCAATTTTTATAAATACAACTTTATTTTTTTAATTCTTTCTTTTATTTCCAATCTTCTTTTTCTATTATTTCTTATTATTATTATATTTCTTCGTTTTGTTTTATTTCCTTCTCGTAAACTGACGCCAAAAAGGGTTTAAAAGGTCTCTCCTCTTCATTCTATTTCCAATCCAATCCAAACGATTGTGAAGAGACTCCGATCCTGCAACACCTGAAAGAGTGAATTAAAGAAGAAGAGTATAATAGTTTAGCTTATTTTTGGAAAAAGAATAAATACAGCATTTGAACATAGAAAATTTTTAGATTAACCATGAACGTAAACTAAAAAATCCTGCAATCTCCAAAAGTTGATTATATCAACAAATATGTATCATGAAAAAACTTAAAAAGTTCCTTCACATGCATTTCTTAATCCTTTTTAATCCCTATTCGATTCGTTCTTGTGCACTCTCTAAAAGCAATCTTTTCGACAAGAGTCTAAACTGTTCCCCTTCCGAAACCACTGAAATACTTTCACTTCCTCCTGCAGAATGCTTTCTAATGTTTTCTCTAGTTTCAATCTTCATTTCACATAAGAACGTGAAATTCATTCCATTAAAGTGGAAACCGAAACATGTTTCATTCTACCGGGGAGAGTGAAGAACGAGTTTTATACACATGTTTTGGTACAATGTTGGTTGGAAGAAGTTGTTTCGAAGGAACTTTATAAACTTTTTTGAAATGTATCAAAGCTAAGTTCCACATCAACATGTTGTTAACTTGTCTCCTGTTGCAGGAGGACATCGCAGGAAAGCACTCAATTATATTGCCTCCACTTCAGTCCAAGGACAACATTGTTGAGTACTTGTTTGTTGAGGAAATATGTTGCCATTGAAATGTTTCGCATCAGTAGCTCTTAAACATGTTTAGCAGCATTAACAGTATCAGCAGCATGTAGCAAAAGCGAGCATGAACAGCAACGAATTATTTGCCTCTCAACAACATGGTTCTTTTTTCGATTCACTTAAAATCTTCCTCTCAAATGTTTGCAGACATTTTGCGACAACAACAGCAACTAAATTAACAGCAGACTGTTAAACAAGATAACCGCAAACTCGTATCAATAACATTTACAACGGCGCACGCCTGCCGCGCTCTCTTACACACGGAAAATATATTCTTTCTTCTTTTCTCACATTTCTCTTCTTCGTTATCTGGCTCTCTATTATTATCTCAGTACTAAAATGGAAAATAATAGGTCTCTTAAAATCTCTCTTCGTTCTCTCTTCGTTCTCTTAGTTCTCTCTTTAGTTTCTCTCCTCTCTGCACACACACTGCGCATGGTCGATGGAAAACAAGGTTACGCATTCCCGTATACAGTTTTGCTTTGATTAAACCTCGTGACGTCATATTTACGTCACTCTCGGAACGAAAATGCATTTCCACTGTTTTCTCGTTCCGTGAGCAACGTCAGATCCTCTTGTCACAAGATGACTCTATAGCGCAATGCGTAACCTTGTTGTCTATCATCCCTGCACACATACTCTCTTTCAAATCCCTCTCTGCTAACATACTCTCTTTCATCTTCTCTTCCGTTCTTCTCTGGTTCCGTTCTCTTCCCGGAGTACGACGGATATTTTGTTGTTCTGGGGCCTAAGCATCTACGAGATTCTGAGATACTTTTAGTACTCCTGTGAAGACGGACTGAAATGGTTCGGGAGTGTTTTTATTCGATTGGTCGGTCGGCACAGAAGTCGAACCTTCCTTCGCGAGCGTATTGAAGAGTAAATTAAGCAGAAAGTTATATAGTAAAAGTAAGAAACCCAGAATCTAAAATAGTTTCGTTTTTGTCCATGGAAAACAATTTTTTTTAAAGTACATATATCAATAGAGTACTTTTCTCAACAATAGAGTATTTTTTTAATCCTCAATTTTAGTGTTTCTATTAAAACCCTTTACAACGACAAGGACTAAGAACAGGAGCCAAGAATTTTAATAACTATAAAGAACGAAGAAAAAAGAAAACAGCACAAATATTAGCCAAGTGCAAATGAACCGTTAATGAAACTGTTAAGCAAACAACTCGGATGATGAGGGAAAATGAGGATATAATAGAGAGAAATAATAAAATACAAAAACAATGTAATTAAAAGATGAAAAGCAGTTGTTCGGGAAATGTTTCTGTTCTTTAAAAATGATTTCTTTTGAAGCGAAAGAGAAAAAGTAATTATTTTAAAAACACAATAGAATTATAAATAATATATTAAAAAATTAAATAAGTAATGAAATTTAAAAATTAATAAAATTTTAAGTCTACAAAAGAAAGAACTTTCGATGCTCTTCTTTTTGGCATATTAAAATATTGCACAATAAAATATTAAAGAAGTTGTTAATAAATAATTAATAAAGCTATAAACAAAATCAAGGTTTATTGAGGATTAAATAACACGAACTAACAAAGTGATCATAAAGAGTTGCTGGAATGTTTCACGGAATCTGTTTTAAAGTATAAAAAAAAACTTTGTTTAAGAATTGTTCAATGGTCACAAAATGAAGAAGTCTCTGAATGACTTCAAATAAAAACACATCTGCAGCAGCTGTATTGAAAACGTAAAACTATCTTAGAACGTTTACCAACACTGCCAACAGTACTCCGCGCAGTGACAGGAACTAAACTAACTCGAAAAAAAACAATAACTAAACTAAGAAAAATACAAAGAAGAGGAAGCAGAAGCATAAAGCCCAGAGTCATCGTGATCATCATCATCCGCATCATTACCAACCTTGTCGCAGCAGAAAAGCGCATTCAGAATGTTTTTCTGGATTAAAGTTTTACAACGTTATCGTCATTAACCGAGAAAATTCCCCTGGGTGAGTAAATTTTTTTTTGTTGTCCTTTTCGCATTGAAAAGTTTTCACAAAGCATTCGTTAGCATTTATGTTAGAAAAAATGTGAACATACAATAATCAACATACTCAGCGGAAGTGCAAGCGAACTGATAGACACACACACACATATACATAAGTTGTAATAGAGCAACATTCCAGGAATAGTTCTGGGTTAGGATGATGTGTGTGGGTGTGTGTGCAGCGTATATACTCAGTATATATTTCTGTATATACTCACGCCGTCATTCAGTTTCCTGGTCTTCAACATCAGCATTGAAATACAAAACAATTTTACGGCTGATGGAATAATTATCTCTACGATTTGCATGATGGCTTGTATAATCACGGGGTCCGTTACAGTATCCGTTGCCGTATAACAGTATGCCGTTAACCGGCACGCGCCTCTTCTTTGATTTCTCGTTTGGCCACACACCTGTCAAAAAGTCAACTAAAATATGTTCTACCATAAAATGACAGTAAAATCTTTTAGAAATCAATTAAAAACTCAATTTAGTTTTACTGCTTCTACTTACACATAAATCACATTTGATGAAGATTGGGCTCGTCAAATCTGAACACCCGATCGTGTCCACTCTTCAACCACTACTACCGCAAATACAAAAATGTATACGCGGCGAGTGTTTTCGTTTGCAATTACATATTATCTCTCTTTGCTGTCGTTTGTTTCGAGTCCGATCTGCAGCCGAACTGACAGGCTGCAGCAGCGGACAGCATCTCGTGTTGTGTTTCCTCGTTGATGAAGCTACTTGAATGCTACTGCAGCACGAATGCTGTTGTGTTTACCTGCAAAGAAGAAATGCTATGAAAATAATCCCTTTCTCGGCATTTTAGTAAGGAAAGAGATTCGGTTCTATATGAGTATGTATGTTAATGTGTGTGTGTGTATATTAAAGCAAACAGCACCATCATTAACATCATCATCAACACATTAACAACAAGAAAAACAATTTATATTCTGCAAAAATAATTTCAATCGAAAAAGGTTCCAATAACGAGCGCTACGCTACGTTAAGCTGAGCTGCTTCATTGCAAGAAAACTTTTCGCATAAATTATGTAGAGTCTACTAGAAGCATGCTGAAAGCCTTGTTGTTGTATCTATGTACTGTTGTTGTTCTTACTTAAATTTCAGTCGACTTCAAGAGCAAAGTTGAAGCTGTTGTTTTAATGTTTCTCTTGTTGTTGTTGTTTATCCTCAGTTTTTCTTCTGCTCTTTTTTCTTATTAGTTGCTCAAGGGAAGTGTTGAAAATACTGCTGCTGTTGTTGCTTTGTTGGAAAGTCTTCACATGCCCTGAAACACTCAAGCTTACAGGAAACTATGATGTGAGTCAACTTTTCCCTCGTCTTCTTCTTCTCCTTCTTCGGGTTGCTGCTAGAAGTTTTATATTTCTTCTTGAGTAGATTTGAAGGCATCCACAATTCAGTCAAGCATCCGCCTTCTTCGCCAACAACAATTCATTTCGAGCATCCTTCCCTATCATTCACGCCTCAAAGTGTTTCCGATTTCCAACTCATCTCTTCATGGATTTAGCTTTAAGTTGTGATCGCTTTCGTCGTTTTTGCAAGCAGAACTCGTTATAATAAAATTGTTTCAAAAAAACTGAAAACACCAGAATGAAGAATTGTGAAACTCAACACTGATGAAGGGCAGATGTATGTGTGTGTGTGTGTGTGTGTGTGTGTGTGTGTGCGTGTATGCGTTTGTCTAAATCTCTCCATGGAATTAGAAGACTTTACAAAATGGTCGCACGTTTAAAATTGATCCCTCTTTAAGTTTTCTCTGAAGATGCTTGTAAAATGTTGCTTCTATATTCTTTACCTGGTGAAGAGAACACACAACACACACACACACTCTAAAATATGCGCAACTCCACTTTATTACTTCGACTTCTTTTTGTTTCGAGCAGCGCAAAAGTTTGGCATCGAACATTTATTGAAATGTCGCTGCTTCTGGTTGTTGTCTTTGCTTCTGAGCTGAGCGTGTGTAGTTTTGAGTTTCCCACCAGCTCAATCCACCAGCGGCATCGACGACGGAGACGCATTTGAATTGCCAACCGACGAAGTGAATCTCTGGCCGGGAGTTTGGCAACAATTTCCAAAGCAGAATTGACAACAAAAAAGAGCAAAAAATATGTGTTTACATTTCATAGATTTTCACATTTATGCCAACATTTTTATTGCTGCTCGTATCGTTGCTGCACTTTTATGGCAATAAATTCAAAAACGGGAAAAATTATGCGACTTTTCAGCAGTAGAACAACAAAGATAAATGTTGTACAAATAATATTGCAGTGCTTATTTTTATTTTCTTTTTATTTATTTTTAGGCTTTCTTATTCACCCCGTTTCTCTTTTTTATTTTTGTTGGTCTGGTTCTCTGCTTGAATTGTAATCCTTTTTGGGTGCCTGCTTTTTCTACTATCGTTTCTTCGCGTGTCTTTCTTTTACTTGTGCTTTTATTATACGCTTATACACACTTACTTACCGTTTTATTGTCTCCTTGTTCCTCTTCTCTCTATCAGCTGCAAATGATTAACATCTGTATTGGACTAGCTACTCATCCAATCACACGCGACAATTCAAGAGTGCTCCAAGTCTCAACAGATCTCCCAGTGAGTTCATCCGAAGGTGAGTTCATCTGAAAAGAAAGCAACAGCGTGAGAAACAACAAATTACCGAATGTAAAAATGTTAACCGAATGTAAAAAATTAAAGAGAAATTAAAATAAAATATTAAAATAAGAAATTGTTTAAAAGTCTTTTCATTGAACTTTAAAATCAAGCTTGGAGGAAACAGAAATCAGGTAATGATCACATATTACAAACATTTCCAAGTGTTGCACATATTTTATTTAGAATTAACAAATTACAAGAGTATCTCTAAATTGAATACGTAAGCGTTTAAATTTAAAAAAATTGAACTACTCAAATGTACAATAGACAGAATAACACAGAGAGCGAACTCTTTTGGATCCTTTATAATTGTTATTAAATTAATGAAGTGAAGTATGCACAAATTACAATTACAATATATACAACACTAGAAATGCAATACGGTTAATTATGAAGATAATAACTGCTTGACATAACAACCACACGTCATGCATGCATATCATGCCAGCAACAACTGCATGTGTGTCATGTTTGTCCATGCTGTTGGTTGCATTGCGGTGCCTTAATATTTAATTTATTTAAATTACATTTCATTCTGCGCATCAACAGCATTTATTATTATTATCATCGGGAATTTAAACCTGCATTTAGTGCCATTTTAGTGCCCATCACTAATGGCAACATGGACAGCATAAAATACTATAATCGAAGTATGTAGATCGGTATCCACAAAAACAACAATAATTTCGCATCAGAAAAATGAAACAAATCCAGCGAAAAGTACTTGAAATTTATTCGATTTTAGGAAATGTAATTAAATGTACACCGACACCCTGCAGTTTATAAATAAACTAAGCAATTGACTTCGGATTATGATAGCAGGAAATCTTAAAAAAACATTGTCTCTTAACTAAGCAGTCATTTGTTGGTAAATATATTGTTACTTTTGTTAGTTTTTGGCGAATGACTTTCAACCGATGCTTGCATGACAAGTGATTGATTGATACAAGAACAAGAAAAAAGATCTGAGCATTAATAAAATTACACGGACAGAGACAACAGAAGATTTCAGAGATGAACAGACAAGAGAATCTCCAGGCTGACCTTCATGAAGCCGCCGAAAGATTGCTATTAAGACCACAGACACACCTTTTTACATATCCTGAATGATTTCCTCCGGATGACGATGGATGTGATCTACACTTCGTTACTCTGTTGATTGTCTTGGTTAGCCTGGTGTCAATGCTGTTCGGTGGATGCTGATGCGATGAAGCAGCATTCACAGATTCTTGAAGTGGACTTGTCAACGGATGCTGATTCCGGTGGCTATCCTTTAATGCGATGAAATTCTGGAGCACGGAACACATTCGTGCTTCTTTTTTGGCAGCTTAGTCCTGCTCATTCTGAGCTCCACACCACTCAGCGGAGAGGGTGGTTGACCATCGTGGCAGACGACATTACCATCTGATTAATGGTCAGTACTGCGAATCTGGTAATGATTACACTGAATTTGAGTGCCTGGAAGAGAGAGGATGCAATTTAATTAAGTGTTGATTTTATCGAAAGAGGGAAGGGGTTTTAATGTAGTCTTTCTTGAATCTCTGCCGCTCACTGAAGGGAGGTGACGATTTTGCGATGCCAGCCAAAATGTCGAACATGTGAGCTTGTGTCTCGTTAAATTCAATGAGGGCAGCAACTGAAGGGCCTGCTTTCGGTTTGCAGTGTTTGCTTCCTAACCAAGAATCTGCTTTACATAAGCTGTAATCGATTCGGTTAATTGTTTAGCATCGAATGGAATTCAATTCTGTTGGTTATCTGAGTCGGCTGAGAGAATGCAGAAAACGGAAAATTAGAAGCAACACAAGCGAAGAAAATAAGTATTCTTTGAAGTATTACTTTCATCGAGATAGAGTTTATTACATTATTATTACATTATTTATTTCATAATGTAGAATTAAAGTAAAGATCATTTAACCACCACAGAGAAATCATGCGTATTTATGATCCCGATTTATGGATTATATATTGTATATTCAGGTGTGGCTGTAAGTGCGTTTTTATGTCTGTTGGTATACACAACTATTTTATGTGTATTATTGTGAATTCAGAGTAATAAAGCGTTGCATTTCACGCATAGTGTTGAATGTCACTCACACAAAACCACATAACGGGACACCCATACACACACATACATTCATGAGTCGGCAGTTCACCAACTTAAGTTCGCATGATTCGACTTCTAGCGGCACTTCTGATGATGCTTCACTTTATGAAGTGTCCTTAATATCGAGCTGAGGATTATTTTACTTTATTTCTCGGTTCTTTTGTAATCACATCCAGAGGGAGGTACACAAACA
This sequence comes from Myopa testacea, assembly GCA_949629155.1. Classification (NCBI taxonomy): domain Eukaryota; kingdom Metazoa; phylum Arthropoda; class Insecta; order Diptera; family Conopidae; genus Myopa; species Myopa testacea. The sequence goes on along the minus strand of OX451348.1, from coordinate 39,207,989 downwards.
CACATACATATGTACATCATCTTCCCATCCACTTTCTACCATACTTCAACCCATAATAACCATAATGATGCATGAAGCCAATGAATTTAAGTTATGAAATCAAAGATTATGGTGAATGATGGTGTTTGTTAAGTGCGACTGTGTGCGTGTGACTGTGTGTGTGCATATTTGTTGTGTGCGTGTTTGGTGTGTGCCTGCGTGTCAGCCTCTTGTTTGCCTTGCATGCTGCATCGAACCATAGAAAGCTTACCGAGTCACTGGAGTCAAACTATTTCATTAGATTTCTTTATTGACAGCACGAAGCTACTTCAACAGGCTCACTCGAACCCACCACATCCACACAAACAACTACACACGCACTCGTGCGTACGTGAGTGTGTGCGTTTATCACATCCGATAACGTTTGAGTGCCTTTCAATTGAATTCACTTCGTTGCCTGCTTCTTTCTTGTTTTACTTGTTGAGAGCTTAATTGAATCATAAATTAAATTACGACTTATTTATCTCCCCCCCCCCCCCCCCCCCCCCACCACCGCCACCCGTCCACACACCCAGGTTAGACTTCTATTGAAGAGTTTTCGCTTTATTCTTAGTTCTCTACTCTGGTATGTGATTTAAATTTGTCGAATCTGAATTTGTCAGGATGCTAATAATTGTAGTTTTCTTCATCTATACAGATGCTATTCTATTTGATTGCAACTTGAGTAATTTATAGATTATTGCACTTTTATTGCTCTGCTGTAGATATCCTTAAATAATATAAAATTTATTATCCGTAAAAAATATCTGCAGAAAAACTATTATATTCAGTCAATAAATAAAAGTAAAAATAATGAAAATTTTACATAATATTTTGATTGCACAAAAGATCGTAAAAAACCGATTTGATTGCATTTTAAACTTCATGCTTCTTGTTTTTATTGTCCTCTGTTGACGTTGATTTTGCTGAGCATAACGGAACCGGAAATTGGTTTGGCGGAAGTCAAAAAGAACAACAGAAGCAACAAAGTAACAACAATAATAACAACAACAACAACAACAACAACGAAATCAATGATGGACACAATAACAGAAAGCAACAGAATTCGTATTGTTGATTGCAATTTTTGGAGAAAACTTCTAAATTTGCTGCTTCTTTCTTCGTATTGAGTTTTCTCTCTTTTTTATTTTGTGGCTCATTCTTTTCCATTGCTTCGGTTCTTGTGGAACAATTAAAAAGCGACAAGAAACTCATTCGAGGACCCAAATTAAGGAGGTTTGCCTGGAGACTGAGCATTTTTTATCTCTGTGAACAAAGTTTTCCATTATTTATACTCAACAAAAATCCTCTCTTTTCAATCAATTTATTTTAGATGAAAAATTGCTGTTGTTGTTTCTTAATTGCTGTAAAGTTTATGTTGAGCGAGTTTAACGAATAAAAATCAATTTAAAAATCTCCTGGCAATTCTTTTATTACAAGAATTTGTTTGGCGACTGTAAACATTCGATTTCATTAAAATTAACATTTAATTAACTGCAAACCGCGTTTAAACACAAGTTTTTTTGTGGTTCCTTACTTTTTAAATATAATAATGAATTCAAAAAATCTGTATTTATACAATTTATACATTTGAGCTGAACATAATGAAGCTGACCTTTCGGCCAGGCCTGGACTGGTTGAGATAAATACATTAATATAAAATACATAAGTGGAATACAAATATAATGCTTTTAAAAGTTTTATCGAATATCGCTTGAAATACAGTCGCAATCAGCAACAACAACCAACATTCGAGGTAGTGCAGAGACAACAACTGCAGAACAGAGACAACAATACAAGCAACAACAATGACAACACGAGACAAATAAAAATAATTATTAAATTATGGGCGAATGCAGAAATTATGAACGAAGGGGGACAAAACAAAGTCGACAAAACAAAAACAATGGCGAAGATTTATAGATTTAACTAAACTATTTGTGTATGTTATTAAGTATTGTTTTTATGCGCAAAAAAGAGGCTAAGAAGAGGCCTCTAAAGGCTAAATGAACTTACCATCGCTAGCTTGTAGTTCCTGTTCTGAAATATGGACTATATGGTGTCACTGATAGTCCATATTTGCTAGCCATCCTTCATCCATCGATGTTCCTCGTCGCTGATTGCAACACTGTGGCTCCTGTAATGTGGCTCGGGTAGTCAACAGCTACTGTAACACAAAGACAACAAAGATAGCAACACGAGACAAATAAAAATAGTTATTAAATTATGGGCGAAAGCGGAAATTATGAACGAAGCCAAAACCAAATAAAGTTGACAAAACAAAAACAATTGTGTATGTTATTAAGTATTGTTTTCATGCGCAAAAAAGAGGCTAAGAAGAGGCCTCTAAAGGCTAAATGAACTTACCATCGCTAGCTTGTAGTTCCTGTTCTGAAATATGGACTATATGGTGTCACTGATAGTCCATATTTGCTAGCCATCCTTCATCCATCGATGTTCCTCGTCGCTGATTGCAACACTGTGGCTCCTGTAATGTGGCTCGGGTAGTCAACAGCTACTGTAACACAAAGACAACAAAGATAACAACACGAGACAAATAAAAATAGTTATTAAATTATGGGCGAAAGCGGAAATCATGAACGAAGCCGAAACCAAACAAAGTCGACAAAACAAAAACAATGGCGAAGATTTATAGATTTAACTAAACTGTGTGCGGATGTTATTAAGTATTGTTTTTATGCGCAAAAAAGAGGCTAAGAAGAGGCCTCTAAAAGCTAAATGAACTTACCATCGCTAGCTTGTAGTTCCTGTCCTGAAATATGGACTATATGGTGTCACTGATAGTCCATATTTGCTAGCCATCCTTCATCCATCGATGTTCCTCGTCGCTGATTTCAACACTATGTCTCCTGTAATTAATTTTTCTGATTCTGATTGAATAAACAAAAGATTTTAAATTTGTTATCCTTTTCTTAAATGTTCGTATTAAACTATAAAGCATTAGTTTAGAACTTAATAGATAATGAATATATAAATAAATAAATTATTGTACAAATTGTAATAATGTAAAAATATCCGTATTATGTGGAGAATCATGTGGACAGAATTATTTCAAGATTTTTAAATTATTTTTTATTTCGTATACCCTACACCCGGCACACCGAATTCCCTCCCACCGAAGTTGGAGTCCCTTCGAAACCGCAGTGCTGCTTCTTTCCACGTTCTGTTGAACACATTTTAAAAGTGCAAACATTGTTTTGCAGAAACTAATGGCCACAAAAGCGGGTAAGCATAAAATTTGCTTAAACCAATTTGCTTCGGTCGCAAGCGAACTCCCGGTTTCCCGGTTTTTTGTAGAAGCTGCATAAAATTTGATGGCCACATTTGTTGAGGTTTGACGCCGCCATTTTGCTGTTAGTGTTGAGCACACACACATACACACGCTGGGGCAAAGAAGGGTAGCTCACATAGCAAGCAAGATACAACACCATTTGCAGGCAATTTGCATTTTATTGATGTAATGAAAGTGTTGGCCACGTTTGGCTGATGTGGATAACGATAAAAAAGGATGAAACTGATAGTAGTTGTTGTTATTGTTGGGTTCTTATTTGGTGTAGCACTGCAATAGTGGGTTGGAGGTAGGGGGGGGGGGGGCAGGTGACTGGTGATGGGAAGTGGTTTGCATATGGAAAAGTTGCATACCAAGAAATATTTTGTCTTTCTTTAATCTTAGTAAATACTATAGAAAAATATAAAATCGTATGAGTGACGCGTATTAAAGTTGAAATAAAATTCAATGATTAAAAAAATATTAAAATTTAAGAGACTGTATATCAGCATCTCAAAAGTGTTTTTGTTGATGTGCGGGTGCGATTTTTATTAAAAAGCTCTTTCTTTCATGTGGCATGAAATATGATTGCATTTTGCTTCGAGTGAGCTTGCGAGGCTTACCTCACAAAATACCTTCATCTCCGTTCACGGAACGCAGACCAAGTAGGAATTCTTTTACGTTCATACCTCCAGGCCTGAAAACCCACAAAAAATAAGAAGCAATCACAATAAAAATAACATCAAACGCAGTTTTAACGCATTTTAACCGGGGGAAACTTTTTCAATTTCACTGTCGAGAAGAGCGCATAAAAATTTCTTAAAAAAAACTTAGGATAACAGCAGCAACGGAAGTTCGCTCAAAGTAATTGATTTTTCTTTGTAGTGAAGTTTAATATTCTGAAATGAAATTTATATATGCAAACCAAATACTGCTATAAGAAAGAGCACAACGAGAGAGAGAGAGAGAGAGATGGTGAGGTGGGCAATATAGCGACCCGGACAACAAATAAATAAACACAAGCCACGTGGTTCGCACCAGGACTTGCTTCACTTCGGTTCGAGTTTGCATGGAAAAACCTGCCTCAATTCGTGCAACCGTTGAGTTTGAATGGCGTTGCACACTTATTGGTGTGCATAAGCGGCAGTTTCCTGTGAATGGTGGTACCTGGGCACACTCGAAAAGCACAGCACACACAAAAAGGTGTCGACGACGACGCTAACTCGAATTTGCATAATAACGCTGCAGAGAATTGTGCTTAATTTTATTGCATTTTTAGTGCACTGTTCAGACTACACCACAGTGAGACACGAAAAACAATTTTTTGTAAAAGTAATTCCAGGTAATTGATTGGCACTTTCTTCTACTTGACATACAAGACGAATGAAGTAGTGAGTGACTGGAAACCATACAGAGCTCCTTCACAGAAATGCTGAAACTAATCTAGGTGAGGCATAAAGAGTCATCAGCTCACATGAAGAGGAGAGAAGTTGTTGTTAAAGAAGATTTCAAGAATTAAGCAAATAATAAAGATGAAAACATAAGAAAAAGTATCATTTTACGAGATCAAAATAATATATATGTCCAATATAGATGTCCATTAAAAAGTGTAGCCTCTTCGTAGCTGAAACCTTCATTTTAACAACCTTTAAAGTGTGTGTGCTCCGTATGTGCATGAATATTCTTCAACACGGTAGCTATTCTTCGCCATATATCCCCCGGTATATCCCCCCGTATATCCTCCGGTATATCTCCCCGTATACCCCCATATTCATGCACTTGAGTCTCTTGGAGAATTCATCGCTCCTGTGAGAGCGTACAAAACTTTGTCATTCTGTCGATTTTGCTATGCATTTTGAGCTTTATTTTATGTTAACAGTTTTACGATATTTTATATTCGGCGCTTGCACACATTTTCTCATGACAGTTTCTCTCTCTCTCTCTCTCTCTCTCTGTCTCTCTCTCACTCACTCTCTTTAATCAACAGATGCCTTTAGTTTCCATAAAATAGATGGCTTTGTCACGGGGGAAGCATTTTTTTACTTTATCTCTTTTGCATTTCCTTCAAAGATTTTCTTTGAAAGTAGAAATCCACTTAATTGAAATCGTATTATTTGTGTGAGCCAGAAACAGTGAAATGCTAGGAAAACTGATCGGACGAATAAAGTTCTAGAAACGCTGAGTATTAAACAGAAAATAGAAACACCCGAACTATTTACTGGATATCGTCGAAAAGAACTTTATTGAGATGAAATCAAAGTAAATGTTCCGAAAACGTTGATTCAATTTTATTTACAAGGAAAAACTACTGAAAAGTTGTAGATAGAAAAAAGGTGGAGGGGGAGAACATTCATTAATCTAAAACGAAAGCAAATCGGATCAAATAAAATGCTGCTTACTTGCGTAGTTTTCAAAATAAATAATAAATAAAATAATAAATAATGCCTTAAACACAATCAGTGACGCAAGACGCAGATTCAAGTTAGGGACGCAAGAAATGGCTCGGATTTAAACCAAATGGCAGAGAAGCATTTTCGGGAAGCAGAAGTATGAAATGTCAAAAATTTCACAGTAGAGAACAATTTCCTTCGGAGTTTATTTATTTTAATCTGTATTAAAAAATATTTAAAATACATTTAAATAATATATTATACAGAATAATAATAAGAAAAGCAACAGAAAAGTACGAACATAATTTTACAGAAGCTGAAATAGAAACAAGAATGAAATGTAAACAAACACAAACAAATAAGAAGAACAAGAACGCTTTTGCGTCCGTCAAAATTAGAATTAGCTTGGATGCGGGACGCAAAATGCGGCAGCAAAGCAGGGAAGCAAAATGCAAAGCAAACTTTTTTCTCGATCTCCATAAGAGCTCGTGTAATTTTGACAGTTAAAAAATGAATCTGCGTCTTGCGTCCCTGATTGTATTTAAGGCATAATAGTAAAAAAATCACTGCTTATCAGGTTTCTGACAAATTGACATCGTTATTAAACGATAAACTTCAATATTAGATTGCTTTGCGTCTGTGTTTATTTTCCAAACAGCAAAATTAAACGAAATGCAATTTGAGACACAGCTTGAGGGGAGTTCATGTCCACTCTGTGTGCTCTACTGAATGCTCGATTTGTCATTTTCAGTTGTTGTTCTTGTTGTTGTCGTCCCTGTCTGTAAAATCAATGATATACATACACAATATGATGTGTATGAAGCCAGAGGCGATGTTTATGCAAATTAAACAACGAAGACATTTAATAGGAATGAGCAGTTGGTCTGTTTTGCCAAACAACCAACTGCTCCGATTGCATCACGTGAACACTCTCACAGCCAAGTAACAAGGCACGCCCAAGAAGATAACCAAAGAGCGAAGGTACTCTCCCCAGCCCCTTCAACCCTTCCAACGTTTTAATTTCTGTAGCCATCATGAAATTATTAAATAATTGAATTAAAAAGCAATCATTTAAAAATTATTGCCATAAACATTAATTAATTACCTGTTTTTGTTTTTTCTGTCTTCATCAAATGTATTTCTTTATTATTTTAACATACAAACCGCTGATGCACTACTATTAAAATTTTAGTTTGTCACAAAAAACATTAAATTTAAGCAAGAACAGAAACACGTGTTTAAATATTATTTGAATTTTTTAAATACATCATCTAGTTAACAGATTTTTACCGTCACGGTTTAAAATAATCAACAATTACATGAAATATAACAAAAAAAATTAAAAATGTCTTCCCACTGCTATCATTTGCGATTATGTTCCTTGCTCGTTTTAGAAAGATTACGAATCCGTTTCGTGCATTAAGTTTAGCAAGCCGGCGATCGGCTCGGCGTTCGTATTTTAGCGATTGATACGAAACTTCGTTTTATTGCCTTCGTTGCTGTTCTATGGTAGGAAATACATGTGCTTTTCAATTTGTTTGCCGTTGCTTATTGCTACTGTTTTGTTTTTGTATGTTTACTGTACTTTTTGTGTTGTGTTGTTTTGTTTTTGCTTAACCACTGCTACTGTCTGTCTTCTCGGTCTTTCATATTAAAATGTGTTCCCACTCATTTCCACAGCTAACGAGATCTAGATCTAGCTCGTTATTTGCATGTGTTCGTATGTTTTGTATGCGTCTTTATTTTGCATGGTTGGGTATAGCCGATGTCACACTTGTCACCACGATGTGTGCACGACTCATGCTGATGGTTCATGAAAACCTTTTCTTAAATCATTAAGAAATATTCTTCCTCTTCACTCTTATTTCTGGAAGGAATCGTTTTCTTTTGTACAACTATCGGCAAAGAATATACACAGTTATTGTATATTATAATTGTATAATAATATTATAATTGTATATTCTTCGATATGATTCTTTTTGTATGAACCTCGCGTAATTCTTATGAATATCCTAGATCCATAAAAATACATTTTAGATCCATGAAACCAGCAATTTTATTATTTTACTTGCAATTGCTATTTCATTTTCTCAGTTTTCAGACTGCAATAAGAGCAACAGCAACACGAACTACAACAACAATTACATTCTTAACGGCCTTTGGGAAAATCTGTATAAATCCTCATAAAAAGCAATCATGAAATATTTGAATCCACATCCACTCAAACACAAGCACACAAAGAGCACACACACATACAGACAGAGAAATAAACCAACGACTGAAGTACGAATGGTGTAACAGCTCTCATGCATCTGAATGGAAGACGGATATATTTTCCAATTTGTAAACTTGAACTCGAAAGGCAGCCCACAACAAAAGACCATCTCTGTGGTAGGTAAATATTTTATTAAAGATGGCTGAAATATTTGTGGCAACGCCATGAACATGTAGCATGGAAGCAAACAGTGGAGTGGTAAGAAGTTGAAAAGTTCAAAGGAAGCCAAGAACGAGGAGTAACCGTAAAAGCGGTAGAAGAAATATTTACAAATCTACTTTTGGCATCAGTCAACAAGAGTGAAAGAGAGACGAGAGAGGAAAACAGAAGATAGCTAAGAAAACTATAGACAGAGACTCTTTTAGGTGTTGATCATAAATTGCTGTCATGTTTCCATTTATGCTAGTGTAAACTGCAATCAATTCTGATTTAGAACTAATGAAAATTAGTGATGAAAAAAATGCATCAATTAAAAACTCCTGGCTTCCTTGTTTCCGTGTCGGTGGCTGCTTTGGGCAGATTTTATGAATGCGTACTTTTCAAAAATTAACCACAGCCACAAATACTCAATTACAGTAGAAGAAACTGCATATTTTAAGCCAATTATATCATTAGTAAAGTTTCTACTTTCAAAAAACTTTCCTAATGATTAAACAATCTGCATTCAGAACCGCAAACAGCTTCTGTCAGCTCCCTCAATAGATCTCCAGCCCTCATAAAATGGGGGCGAGATTTCATTAAAAATTCACATGAGTTGTCACTGCAGCAGCTACCGTTATTCACCAGATACGCCGTTAAGGCGAAGTAAAAGCAGCCTCCAACACATTATTTGGCCTTCGGGTGTAATTTCAACTTTTCGCACGGAACTCGAAGGAAATTATTAAAAGTTGCAGCATTTTTTCGCTTTTATTTCTTCCTTTCATGCTCTCTGCATCATCTCGGCAGAGTGTGAAGATTTTTATGCTAATCCAGCGCCAGGATGAATGGAATGAGTCTCAGGAGCCGTATTCCTTGGATGCCGGAAGAATTGGCTGCATATGATTTGGGCGGAGTTGAATTCAAGTGGTTTTATTTTTTATTGTTTTCATTTGCATGAGAAACGAACTGAGAGACATGCGAATAACAAGAGTACCGGAGGAATCAGGATCTTGTGGATAGAGCAAGCTTAATGTTGGGGTTGCCTTTAGTAGTTGTTAGAAAGAAATCATTTCCAATTCTTATACGAAGCAGAAGAGTTCTAAAAACGCCCCACCGTTTAAAGCAATGACACGAAATTCGACACGCTTTGAAGTCGACAAGCCGCAAGGAAGTTTTTTTATGGTCGCATTGAAAATATATTTGCTTCGAAATCTTTTAAATTAATGTGTATGTTTGAGTAGATTTTACATCAGAATGAATTCAAATCGCGCTTCGAAATATATTTCTTGTCCTTCGAGGGAAGAAGAGGGACTTTTTAGCTCCTTAATCACTGACAAAATCGTTTCATTGTTTTACTGAAACAATCATTAATTTCGCTGCAGGAGGGAAAGAAGTAAGAACCGGCCGGCGAATTACTCTCTGTACTCTTTTGTGACCAAGTCCGACCTCTTAAATTACTGTTATTTATTTATTCGTTTCCTGTTTGTCGCTGCTGTCGCCGTTGCATTTCCCAAAATTCGTGCAAATCTGTTGCATACGTTGACCACTCGAAACCGCTTAACAGCGTTTATGGCTGCAAGGGAACCACCGCCACAAGCGAGAACAGGACCGGCAACATAACCGGCAGCATCAATGTTGCATACGTAATTCGACCAAATGGCCGAAGAGGGAGGGAAATGAAAACATGTCCACGATATTGTGGTGAACTCTAGCGACCGAATGCGAGCAGCGGGAACAGGTTAAAATTATATGTTTGCCGTTTATAGTTTACAGTGCCACCCGGCAGCACTCAACACTTCAGATTCTGTGTGTTATTCTGCAGATTAACTTAGATTCTTCTTGTTTATAACATAAAGTATTTATTTCTTATTTAGTTTTCAGATTGTGGCTTTTGTTGATTGTTGCTTTGCTGAGAATATTCAAGAACTAAGCTGAAAACGCTTGATTTTTCTATCTTCCCTGTTGACTAATAATCGGATCTGCATGTAGAATGTAGTGAAACGTCTAAAATTTGTTTCCATCCATCAAGCAGCTCAAGCAGCCGAAAAGAAGGAGTACTAGAAATGAAGAGCAGAGATCGCAACTCATGCACCTAGAAGAGCTTCTCTAAGCCAGGATATGCTTCAACGAAAGAAAAATCACATTTCTTTACATTCACATCATTCATTAAAGAGTTCGAGTGGAAGCTGAAGCAGTGCTGTCAGATTAGAGAGTGGAAGAGGATGAAGAATATAGAAGAGGAAGTAGAAGAAAAAGTTATCCAGAAGACGTTCATCGAAAGCATCGAACACGTCAACTGAGCGAAACCTTATTTAACTTGGAAAATTAAGCCAATCAATCTCAGAGACGAAGACGAGGGCGACGGAGAGAGAGGGGCTAGTGTGTGCTGGCTCATTGCATAGCGTACAATTCATTTGAATAAGGAAATCATTAACTTCGCTTGCTTAAAGTAAGCTCATGTGTGGGACGGCGAGGACTGAATAAGTAAGGACTTCAATTAAGATTTGGATAAAGAAAAAGTTGCCGAAGAGGGCAGAGTTGAAGGGTCCTTTCGAGGAGGATACCATCGGGAATTCATTGTTTCTGAACATTTGAATAGAATTGTTAAATAAATCTTTGTTACATTATTACGGAGAGTCTTCATATTATAATCTTTAGTAATGATCAAGAGTGATTATTTTGTAAAATTAGCAATGAAAACCACAAGCTAAGAGAAGCTAGACTCATAACCCTTAAGTGACTGACTCACCTCAGAAACTATACATCTCTGATCATGCAATTTGCAATTTGGCGTCGCACGCAGATTTGCCAGTATTTTATTTTTATTAAATTTATGATCCCCAGATTTTTCACTCTTTGCGTTTTAAACACCTGAAGCACATCGCTTTTAACTTCCAAACTTAACATATGCAGTATGTATAAAGACGCCACGATTAATCATGTGATATCTCGATTATTTGGCTTCGATTATTTGGGAACGATTAATAGTATTTGGCCCAGGTTAGACTCAGCCTCTTGAAAACGCTTTAAAAAAAGCTCAAGTTGCTCGCTGTCACACTACAAAAAATTATGCCCGCACTCGTGTGCGTGCTTGCGGTTAAGCGTGTGTTTCCGACCGCTTTCATTGGTTGTATCAGTAGCAGCGCGTTCGTTCTAATCTATTCGTATACTATTTGTATACCTGAATCCAATTGGAAAAAAAAGATTTCGTCCTTAACCTCCTTTTCGACTCCGGTCCGGCTTTTTCATTCAATACATTTTCTATTGCTACCTGCATGCATGTTTCCTTCCGCGATGCCTTCCCTGTGGCTGTATGCACAACAAAACAAAAATAGGAAGACAACAGATAAGATAAATTTTAGACTTCGAATTCTGTTTGCATGTGTTTGTATTTGAAGCTCGTGAGCAACTACAATTTTCGCGTCAACGTTGAGAAAGATGCATATCGAAAGCTGTTCCATGTCTTGCAAGCAACCAATCAGAGCGAGCGAGTCTGGCCGCAATAGAGCTAGTGTGACATCGGCCATTGTGTTTCAATGATGCTTCAAACACTTGAACACGAGAATTTTTAAGGCACGAATTACAATGCTTTTGCAAAATGATGATAAAGGATATCTGATTTGTGTCGTGGTTCACAAAATCGTAACATAACATTCGATGCTCTTCATCTCCCGCAACATCAAGAAACAATTTAATGCCTGCTCTACATGTTTCCGTGTGTGCAGCGCCAATTAAGTTAAAGATTAATCGATTCTTCTTTCAATTAATCGACACAATAACGGAGCAAGTTAGACTACACACACGCACATTTCGTTGTCGTGCAACCGGTCCCTAAGCACACTTAATGGCCGGCGCGATGTTTTCTGATTCGGCGGCTTTCGTAAACTTCGCATTATGGCCGGCGACGGAAACTCGGCTTCGTATCCGCTAGCATTGTGCTGATCTGGGATCGAAAAAGCATTAGGGTCGCCACACACGATATGCATCTCAAACTTTAAAAGTAGAATGAAGAAGTAATTGAAAAAAGGTAAAGGCTGGAACTCCAGTTCAATAGAAAAACGAATCTATGGACACCATTGTGCATATTTATGGATGGTATTCCTATAAAATTATATCGTAGTAAAAATTAAGGACAGTGTATCAAGCAGAGAGCTAATAAACCTAAAAGAGTGCTAAAGAAAAAGTTGTAAACTCTCAAAAAATCATGAACTTACTCATGAGTGTATTTAAAGTCCGATTAGCTCAATGATAGCAATTTTTCTGATTCAATTCTGCTACTTTCTGTATTGGTTACGTCTTCATTTTTATTTCGTAACTTTTTAAAATAAAATTGCTTCCGCTTGCTTGCTTTTCTTCTGCTTTTCCAGGATTGCATTTATCATAATTGCACCGCAAATAGAGCTTTACAGGAAGAATACAAAGACCACGAAAAGGAAGAAGAAGAAGAGCAGACGGAGAGTAGAGAAATACTAAATTGGCTTCATCGATCTGAAAGTTTCGCCTCGGTGTAACATGTGTAGAAGTATAGTTTATGCGGCGGAAATGACTGCTGCACCGGAAGGGACACCAGCAGCGGAGATGGTAAGAACACTTCCGTTCTAGTTTCCCTCTCTTCCCTCCGTCGTCCTGTTGTGGACGTTGTTGGCTTTCGAGTAACGATTTCAAATGTGATCTTCCAGTCTTCTCTGTCAGTTGAAAAGTTTGCTCACATCTCGGCTTACAATTTAATGGCAGCAGTAGTGGGCGGTTGTGGGTGTGTAGAGAATTATTTGTCTCATCTCTGTTCAAAAATGAAATATTTACTATGACTTGATTATCATCGTTCTTGTGGTTCCATGAAGAAAATGTGCCCGAAACCAACTGAAATCATTTTAGTAAAATTTTCTACTCGGCTTTCTGTAATACATCATTAAATAAATTGTTATTCATTTATTTTTAAACATGTTCTATATTATCATTTAAAATAGTATCATCATGCGATCGATTCCAGAGAATATCTACCAAAAGTTAATCAATCATTTAAAGTAACTTAAAATTATGATCGTCAATAATCATTTATCATCGATTCGTTTCTGAAATGTCAATTATTAATTCAAAAATTGTTAGCACCTTCTTGAGACGTTCTTTTAAATTAAATTTCAGAAGTCTTGAAAGAATGGCAGGGAGAATTATTGAACCTCGAAAACACTAAGAATAATGTAAAGAATTATTGGAATTTTTTTTAATAAAGTCCTCCCTCTCTGAATGGAGGTGGAAGTTATTTAATTTGAATAGATATTAAATATGATTAGAAACGTATTCGAATTCTTTATGGACGCTGTACGTGCGCTACATTTGAACGACGTTTAATGATTTGAATTTCGTTTAATTTCAAAAGCTTTCACTAGAATAGCTGTCAATGGAAGGAACAGGAAAATATCACTGATATTAATTCATTTCATTACTTGGAATTTGTTGGTGGAATTACATATTTCTACATTCTAGTTCATTGTTTTTGAGTGGAGAAGTGCAAACGTGGCATATGGTGAAAAACTGATAAAATACTGCAATATTATTAAATCCAATCAATCAATTTTTAAAACCGATCGAGTGTAAATTCAATTCGTATTTATTGATGTAAAATAAGTAATAAAATAAAGCTAAATAAAATACAGTGAAATGAAACTTAGTTTGTGTGGAAATCATTCTCTCGTAGAAAACTAGGAATGGTTTACAATAGATTTCTAGTATTCAGCTTTTTATTCAGAATTATAATAGAACTTTACTCATATTAACAAAATTAATCAAACAGTTTTCTATATATATATATACTATATACGTTACACTATCATCCCATTATTATTAACATCCCATAAAAAAGTTAGTCCTTCTTAAAATTCAAACCAGAAATTATAAATTATTCTCCACAAAAAAAAATTCTATCTCAAATAGCAAAAGTTTGTGTGGCAAGAAAACGAATTCAGTGCATTAAAGGAGAAGACGAGGAACCCGATGAGAAAATCAGAAAGAGATGAGATGAGATGGGGAAAGAAGAAATTCCAACATCAATTCGCTGGAGGACAATTTAAACGTCCAGCAAGGACATTATAACATCATGTAACATCTCGACACACATTCAACCATCTACAACTCCGCTATTGATGGTTACTGGATTCGATGAAGAGGACGGAAGTAACGTGGAACTATTTTTCTTTCGCTTTACTTTTGTACTTCGATTCGGTTAGAGAAATATTTAGGATATCGTAAGGATAAAGAGAACGGAGAAATCAATTGATTAGTTGTTGCAGACATCGTTGTTTTGATTGTTACATTTTCAAGTGAAGCCAAACATTGGCGATGATTTGAATTAATTTATCGCCGTCACCTGTTTTTATCATTCTGCTATATTTCCATATTAATGCAATTCAGTAGCACACACAGATTTATTCTATTTTTTTTAAATTTATAAATCGTAAATTTTGCATTCTTTGTTTTTTCAACACCCGAACCACTTCGTTTTTTAATCGCGAAACTTGACGCCTGCAGGCTTTTTTTCACGTGAACAAAAAGTGTATTTATTTTATGTTGTTCGAGGTTTTTTGCTGACAACAACCAAGCGAATGCCATCAATAAATTGAAACACATCTGTTGATGATTTCGTTTATGCGTTTTTATGGTTTCCCAGGGAATGCTTTTGTAATTGTAGTGAAAATTGCCAGCAGCTTTCCAAACAAAAAACTAGAGAAACTAAAAGAGTGGTAAATAAAAGGATCTAAATTTTTGCTAAAACCCCTAAAAAAAATCAAGAGGGTATTTAAGCCCCGATTAGCTCAATGATTGCAATTTTTCTGGTTTAATTTTGATACTTTTTGTATTAGTTACGCTTATCCTTTAAAATAACATCATCTAAGAATAGTGCTATGAAAACAGGAAAAATACTTCTTATCTAT